>CM056049.1:406487133-406983234 GCA_029574335.1 Rana kukunoris | reverse complement strand
TGACCGTTCGTACCGATCCTTTGGTGGAGTTTGGGGAAACATTTTTAGAAAAATTTTCTTACGAAAAAAAATAAATAAATTTCCCCAGACACTGGGGAAATTTATTTATTGGGGACCGTTTATTTCCACTAATAATGACCGTTGGTGGAGTTTGGGGGAACATTTTTTTGGAAAATTTTCTTACGAAAAAAATTTTTTTCCCCAGTGTCCATTGGGGACCGTTTATTTTCACTAAAAATGACCGTTGGTGGAGTTTGGGGGAAACATTTTTTGAAATTTTTTTCTTAGAAAAATAAATAAATTTCCCCAGACACTGTGGGAAATTTTTATTGGGGACCGTTTATTTCCACTAATAATTGACGTTGGTGGAGTTTGGGGGAAACATTTTTTGAAAAATTTTCTTAGAAAAAAAAAAAAATTTCCCCAGTGTCCATTGGGGACCGTTTATTTTCACGAAAAATGACCGTTGGTGGAGTTTGGATGACCGTTGGTGGAGTTTGGGGGAAACATTTTTTGAAAAATTTTCTTAGGAAAAATAAATAAATTTCCCCAGTGTCCGTTGGGGACCGTTTATTTCCACTAATAATGACCGTTGGTGGAGGTTGGGGGAAACATTTTTTGAAAAATTTTCTTACGAAAAAAAATGAATGTCCCCAGTGTCCATTGGGGACCGTTTATTTCCACTAATAATGACCGTTGGTGGAGTTTGGGGGAACATTTTTTTGAAAAATTTTCTTACGAAAAAAAAAAATTTCCCCAGTGTCCATTGGGGACCGTTTTTTTTCACGAAAAATGACCGTTGGTGGAGTTTGGGGGAAACATTTTTTGAAATTTTTTCTTAGAAAAAATAAATAAATTTCCCCAGTGTCCATTGGGGACCGTTTTTTTTCACGAAAAATGACCGTTGGTGGAGTTTGGGGGAAACATTTTTTGAAAAATGTTCTTACGAAAAAAAAAAAAATTTTCCCCAGTGTCCATTGGGGACCGTTTATTTTCACTAAAAATGACCGTTGGTGGAGTTTGGGGGAAACATTTTTTGAAATTTTTTCTTAGAAAAAAAAAAAAATTTCCCCAGTGTCCATTGGGGACCGTTTATTTCCACTAATAATGACCGTTGGTGGAGTTTGGGGGAAACATTTTTTGAAAAATTTTCTTACGAAAAAAAAAAAAATTTCCCCAGTGTCCATTGGGGACCGTTTATTTTCACTAAAAATGACCGTTGGTGGAGTTTGGGGGAAACATTTTTTGAAATTTTTTTCTTAGAAAAATAAATAAATTTCCCCAGACACTGGGGAAATTTATTTATTGGGGACCGTTTATTTCCACTAATAATGACCGTTGGTGGAGTTTGGGGGAAACATTTTTTGAAAAATTTTCTTACGAAAAAAAAAACATTTCCCCAGTGTCCATTGGGGACCGTTTATTTTCACTAAAAATGACCGTTGGTGGAGTTTGGGGGAAACATTTTTTGAAAAAATTTCTTAGGAAAAATACATAAATTTCCCCAGTGTCCATTGGGGAAGGTCTATTTCCACTAATAATGACCGTTGGTGGAGTTTGGGGGAACATTTTTTTGAAAAATTTTCTTACGAAAAAAAAAATTTCCCCAGTGTCCATTGGGGACCGTTTATTTCCACTAATAATGACCGTTGGTGGATTTTGGGGGAACATTTTTTTGAAAAATTTTCTTACGAAAAAAAAAAAATTTCCCCAGTGTCCATTGGGGACCGTTTTTTTTCACGAAAAATGACCGTTGGTGGAGTTTGGGGGAAACATTTTTTGAAATTTTTTCTTAGAAAAAATAAATAAATTTCCCCAGTGTCCATTGGGGACCGTTTATTTCCACTAATAATGACCGTTGGTGGAGTTTGGGGGAACATTTTTTTTAAAAAATTATTTAGGAAAAAAAAATGTTTTCCTCCAGTGTCCATTGGGGACCGTTTTTTTTCACGAAAAATGACCGTTGGTGGAGTTTGGGGGGAAACATTTTTTGAAAAATTTTCTTACGAAAAAAAATAAATTTCCCCAGTGTCCATTGGGGACCGTTTTTTTTTCACTAAAAATGACCGTTGGTGGAGTTTGGGGGAAATTTTTTTTGAAAAATGTTCTTACGAAAAAAAAAAAATTTCCCCAGTGTCCATTGGGGACCGTTTATTTTCACTAAAAATGACCGTTGGTGGAGTTTGGGGGAAACATTTTTTTTAAAAATTTTCTTAGAAAAATAAATAAATTTCCCCAGTGTCCATTGGGGACCGTTTATTTTCACTAAAAATGACCGTTGGTGGAGTTTGGGGGAAACATTTTTTGAAAAAATTTCTTTGGAAAAATACATAAATTTCCCCAGTGTCCATTGGGGACCGTTCATTTTCACTAAAAATGACCGTTGGTGGAGTTTGGGGGAAACATTTTTTGAAAAAATTTCTTAGGAAAAATACATAAATTTCCCCAGTGTCCATTGGGGACCGTTTATTTTCACTAAAAATGACCGTTCGTGGAGTTTGGGGGAAACATTTTTTGAAATTTTTTCTTAGAAAAAAAATAAATTTCCCCAGTGTCCATTGGGGACCGTTTATTTTCACTAAAAATGACTGTTCGTGGAGTTTGGGGGAAACATTTTTTGAATTTTTTTCTTAGAAAAATAAATAAATTTCCCCAGTGTCCATTGGGGACCGTTTATTTCCACTAATAATGACCGTTGGTGGAGTTTGGGGGAAACATTTTTTGAAAAATTTTCTTACGAAAAAAAATTAATTTCCCCAGTGTCCATTGGGGACCGTTTATTTTCACTAAAAATGACCGTTGGTGGAGTTTGGGGGAAACATTTTTTGAAAATTTTTTCTTAGAAAAATAAATAAATTTCCCCAGTGTCCATTGGGGACCGTTTATTTCCACTAATAATGACCGTTGGTGGAGTTTGGGGGAAACATTTTTTGAAAAATTTTCTTACGAAAAAAAAAAACATTTCCCCAGTGTCCATTGGGGACCGTTTATTTTCACTAAAAATGACCGTTGGTGGAGTTTGGGGGAAACATTTTTTGAAAAAATTTCTTAGGAAAAATACATAAATTTCCCCAGTGTCCATTGGGGAAGGTTTATTTTCACTAAAAATGACCGTTGGTGGAGTTTGGGGGAAACATATTTTGAAAAATTTTCTTACGAAAAAAAAAATTTCCCCAGTGTCCATTGGGGACCGTTTAGTTCCACTAATAATGACCGTTGGTGGAGTTTGGGGGAACATTTTTTTGAAAAATTTTCTTACGAAAAAAAAAATTTCCCCAGTGTCCATTGGGGACCGTTTTTTTTCACGAAAAATGACCGTTGGTGGAGTTTGGGGGAAACATTTTTTGAAATTTTTTCTTAGAAAAAATAAATAAATTTCCCCAGTGTCCATTGGGGACCGTTTATTTCCACTAATAATGACCGTTGGTGGAGTTTGGGGGAAACATTTTTTGAAATTTTTTCTTAGAAAAAAAAAAAATTTCCCCAGTGTCCATTGGGGACCGTTTTTTTTCACGAAAAATGACCGTTGGTGGAGTTTGGGGGAAACATTTTTTGAAAAATGTTCTTACGAAAAAAAAAAAATTCCCCAGTGTCCATTGGGGACCGTTTATTTCCACTAATAATGACCGTTGGTGGAGTTTGGGGGAAACATTTTTTGAAAAATTTTCTTACGAAAAAAAAAAAATTTCCCCAGTGTCCATTGGGGACCGTTTATTTTCACTAAAAATGACCGTTGGTGGAGTTTGGGGGAAACATTTTTTGAAATTTTTTTCTTAGAAAAAAAAATAAATTTCCCCAGTGTCCATTGGGGACCGTTTATTTCCACTAATAATGACCGTTGGTGGAGTTTGGGGGAAACATTTTTTGAAAATTTTTCTTACGAAAAAAAAAAATTTCCCCAGTGTCCATTGGGGACCGTTTATTTTCACTAAAAATGACCGTTGGTGGAGTTTGGGGAAACATTTTTTGAAAAAATTTCTTAGCAAAAATACATAAATTTCCCCAGTGTCCATTGGGGACCGTTTATTTTCACTAAAAATGACCGTTGGTGGAGTTTGGGGGAAACATATTTTGAAAAATTTTCTTACGAAAAAAAATAAATTTCCCCAGTGTCCATTGGGGACCGTTTTTTTTCACTAAAAATGACCGTTGGTGGAGTTTGGGGGAAACATTTTTTGAAAAAATTTCTTACGAAAAAAAAAAAATTTCCCCACTGTCCATTGGGGACCGTTTATTTTCACTAAAAATGACCGTTGGTGGAGTTTGGGGGAAACATTTTTTGAAATTTTTTCTTAGAAAAATAAATAAATTTCCCCAGTGTCCATTGGGGACCGTTTATTTCCACTAATAATAACCGTTGGTGGAGTTTGGGGGAAACATCTTTTGAAAAATTTTCTTACGAAAAAAAAAATAATTTCCCCAGTGTCCATTGGGGACCGTTTTTTTTCACTAATAATGGCCGTTGGTGGAGTTTGGGGGAACATATTTTGAAAAAATTTCTTACGAAAAAAAATAAATTTCCCCAGTGTCCATTGGGGACCGTTTAGTTTCCACTAATAATGACCGTTGGTGGAGTTTGGGGGAAAAAATTTTTGAAAAATTTTCTAACGAAAAAAAATAAATTTCCCCAGTGTCCATTGGGGACCGTTTTTTTTCACTAAAAATGACCGTTGGTGGAGTTTGGGGGAAACATTTTTTGAAAAAATTTCTTACGAAAAAAAAAAATTTCCCCAGTGTCCATTGGGGACCGTTTATTTTCACTAAAAATGACCGTTGGTGGAGTTTGGGGGAAACATTTTTTGAAATTTTTTCTTAGAAAAATAAATAAATTTCCCCAGTGTCCATTGGGGACCGTTTATTTCCACTAATAATAACCGTTGGTGGAGTTTGGGGGAAACATTTTTTGAAAAATTTTCTTACGAAAGAAAAAATAATTTCCCCAGTGTCCATTGGGGACCGTTTTTTTTTCACTAATAATGGCCGTTGGTGGAGTTTGGGGGAACATTTTTTTGAAAAATTTTCTTACGAAAAAAAAATTTCCCCAGTGTCCATTGGGGACCGTTTTTTTTTTTTTTTTTTTTTTTTATAATTATCTTTTATTTATTTTTATAAACAAGAAAGCAACACGAAAAACACAAGAAAACGGGATATGCAGAATCCAATACAACAGCTTATTTATATATGGACATTATAATACATCTCTATCTTAAACTCTTTTACTATTCCTGGTCTATAGCAGAGGGAAATTATAATATTTTATATCACAAGCAATTTCCATTCCCCCCAGGGGAGATATAGAAACCAAAATACTATTTCAACTTTTAACTAAATTTCAAACTTCCCCAAATGTTCCATCTCCTCCCTGATTGTCCATATATTCTCTATGTATTCGACAAATTCCCTCTTTTATCTCCATCACGTTGCCTTCCCTATTTTATCCCTCAATCCCTCCCCCCTTATTCCCTCCTCAAGACCCCCCATCTCCACCTCTTCTCCTCCTCCATCCGCGTACACCCACGGACATGGAGGGGAAGAGGAGAGGAAGAAGGAGACAAAAAAAAACAACACAAAAAAAAAACAAATACCACAGACATAACCCCATAACACAACAACCCTCCCCCCCCCCTCCGCTGTCCCCCCCTCGGCGAGAAATTTCATCTTTCCTTCCCTCCTCCCTTTCCCTTCTTTCCTCGACCTCTAATCTTTATTCTTACTCCCCTAGTAACTTTTTACCTTCTTCCGATTGTACAAATAATTCCCAGGGTGCCCATATTATTTTATTTTGCTCTTTCTTATCTATTGGCCTCGGTAAGAGTTTCTCCATTATTCCTATTTTCCTTACTTTTTTAAGCCACATAGATATTGGAGGTGCTTCAGGGTCTTTCCATTTTATTGCAATGCAACTTTTAGCCGCATTTATCAGATGACCTATCATTGATCCTGTGTATATCTTTTCAAAGAAATTTCTGTATGATGTAATAGGAAGAATGAGGGGTCATCTGGAATCTGGTGTTCTGTAAGTGATTGGGTAATTCTCCGTACTGTTTCCAAAATTGTTGTATTATTGGACACCCCCAAAATATATGCAACATTGTCCCTTTCTCCCCACACCCTCTCCAGCATCTCTCTGAAATTTCAGAAAAGAATATATTTAGACGGGCTGGCGTATAGTACCACCTTGTTAATATTTTATAATTTAATTCTTGTATTTTCGTACATCTTGAGGAGTTTAACGCTAAATTTATGATATTTTGGCATTGTATTGGGGAAAAGGTTTGGCCTAAATCTCTCTCCCATTTGGCGAGGCTTGGCATTCTAAAGTCTTCCGGTGGTGAAGTCAACAGTGTATACATTTTCGAGACCATATGAGGGACCGTTTTTTTTCACTAAAAATGACCGTTGGTGGAGTTTGGGGGAACATTTTTTTGAAAAATTTTCTTACGAAAAAAAAATTTTTCCCCAGTGTCCATTGGGGACCGTTTTTTTTCACTAAAAATGACCGTTGGTGGAGTTTGGGGGAAACATTTTTAGAAAAATTTTCTTACGAAAAAAAATAAATTTCCCCAGTGTCCATTGGGGACCGTTTATTTTCACTAAAAATGACCGTTGGTGGAGTTTGGGGGAAACATTTTTTGAAATTTTTTTCTTAGAAAAATAAATAAATTTCCCCAGACACTGGGGAAATTTATTTATTGGGGACCGTTTATTTCCACTAATAATGACCGTTGGTGGAGTTGGGGGAAACATTTTTTGAAAAATTTTCTTACGAAAAAAAAAAAATTTCCCCAGTGTCCATTGGGGACCGTTTATTTTCACTAAAAATGACCGTTGGTGGAGTTTGGGGGAAACATTTTTTGAAAAAATTTCTTAGGAAAAATACATAAATTTCCCCAGTGTCCATTGGGGAAGGTTTATTTTCACTAAAAATGACCGTTGGTGGAGTTTGGGGGAAACATATTTTGAAAAATTTTCTTACGAAAAAAAAAATTTCCCCAGTGTCCATTGGGGACCGTTTATTTCCACTAATAATGACCGTTGGTGGAGTTTGGGGGAACATTTTTTTGAAAAATTTTCTTACGAAAAAAAAAAAAATTCCCCAGTGTCCATTGGGGACCGTTTTTTTTCACGAAAATTACCGTTGGTGGAGTTTGGGGGAAACATTTTTTGAAATTTTTTCTTAGAAAAAATAAATAAATTTCCCCAGTGTCCATTGGGGACCGTTTTTTTTCACGAAAAATGACCGTTGGTGGAGTTTGGGGGAAACATTTTTTGAAAAATTTTCTTACGAAAAAAAATAAATTTCCCCAGTGTCCATTGGGGACCGTTTTTTTTCACTAAAAATGACCGTTGGTGGAGTTTGGGGGAAACATTTTTTGAAAAATGTTCTTACGAAAAAAAAAAAATTTCCCCAGTGTCCATTGGGGACCGTTTATTTTCACTAAAAATGACCGTTGGTGGAGTTTGGGGGAAACATTTTTTTTTTAAATTTTCTTAGAAAAATAAATAAATTTCCCCAGTGTCCATTGGGGACCGTTTATTTTCACTAAAAATGACCGTTGGTGGAGTTTGGGGGAAACATTTTTTGAAAAAAATTTCTTTGGAAAAAAATACATAAATTTCCCCAGTGTCCATTGGGGACCGTTTATTTCCACTAATAATGACCGTTGGTGGAGTTTGGGGGAAACATTTTTTTAAAAAAAATTTTAGAAAAATAAATAAATTTCCCCAGTGTCCATTGGGGACCGTTTTTTTTCACGAAAAATGACCGTTGGTGGAGTTTGGGGGAAACATTTTTTGAAATTTTTTCTTAGAAAAAAAAAAAAATTTCCCCAGTGTCCATTGGGGACCGTTTATTTTCACTAAAAATGACTGTTCGTGGAGTTTGGGGGAAACATTTTTTGAATTTTTTTCTTAGAAAAATAAATAAATTTCCCCAGTGTCCATTGGGGACCGTTTATTTCCACTAATAATGACCGTTGGTGGAGTTTGGGGGAAACATTTTTTGAAAAATTTTCTTACGAAAAAAAATAAATGTCCCCAGTGTCCATTGGGGACCGTTTATTTCCACTAATAATGACCGTTGGTGGAGTTGGGAGTTTGGGGGAACATATTTTTGAAAAAAAAAATTTCTTAGGAAAAATACATAAATTTGCCACAGTGTCCATTGGGGGAAGGTTTATTTTCACTAAAAATGAACCGTTTAGTTGGTGGAGATTTGGGGGAAAAATTTTTTGAAAAATTTTCTTACGAAAAAAAAAAATTTCCCCAGTGTCCATTGGGGACCGTTTATTTCCACTAATAATGACCGTTGGTGGAGTTTGGGGGAACATTTTTTTGAAAAATTTTCTTACGAAAAAAAAAAAATTTCCCCAGTGTCCATTGGGGACCGTTTTTTTTCACGAAAAATGACCGTTGGTGGAGTTTGGGGGAAACATTTTTTGAAAAATTTTCTTAGAAAAAAAAAATAAATTTCCCCAGTGTCCATTGGGGACCGTTTTTTTTCACGAAAAATGACCGTTGGTGGAGTTTGGGGGAAACATTTTTTGAAAAATTTTCTTACGAAAAAAAAAAAAATTTCCCCAGTGTCCATTGGGGACCGTTTATTTTCACTAAAAATGACCGTTGGTGGAGTTTGGGGGAAACATTTTTTTTAAAAATTTTCTTAGAAAATAAATAAATTTCCCCAGTGTCCATTGGGGACCGTTTATTTTCACTAAAAATGACCGTTGGTGGAGTTTGGGGGAAACATTTTTTGAAAAAATTTCTTTGGAAAAATACATAAATTTCCCCAGTGTCCATTGGGGACCGTTTATTTTCACTAAAAATGACCGTTGGTGGAGTTTGGGGGAAACATTTTTTGAAAAAATTTCTTAGGAAAAATACATAAATTTCCCCAGTGTCCATTGGGGACCGTTTATTTTCACTAAAAATGACCGTTCGTGGAGTTTGGGGGAAACATTTTTTGAAATTTTTTCTTAGAAAAAAAATAAATTTCCCCAGTGTCCATTGGGGACCGTTTATTTTCACTAAAAATGACTGTTCGTGGAGTTTGGGGGAAACATTTTTTGAATTTTTTTCTTAGAAAAATAAATAAATTTCCCCAGTGTCCATTGGGGACCGTTTATTTCCACTAATAATGACCGTTGGTGGAGTTTGGGGGAACATTTTTTGAAAAATTTTCTTACGAAAAAAAAAACATTTCCCCAGTGTCCATTGGGGACCGTTTATTTTCACTAAAAATGACCGTTGGTGGAGTTTGGGGGAAACATTTTTTGAAAAAATTTCTTAGGAAAAATACATAAATTTCCCCAGTGTCCATTGGGGAAGGTTTATTTTCACTAAAAATGACCGTTGGTGGAGTTTGGGGGAAACATATTTTGAAAAATTTTCTTACGAAAAAAAAAAATTTCCCCAGTGTCCATTGGGGACCGTTTATTTCCACTAATAATGACCGTTGGTGGAGTTTGGGGGAACATTTTTTTGAAAAATTTTCTTACGAAAAAAAAAAAATTCCCCAGTGTCCATTGGGGACCGTTTATTTCCACTAATAATGACCGTTGGTGGAGTTTGGGGGAAACATTTTTTGAAATTTTTTCTTACGAAAAAAAAAAAAATTTCCCCAGTGTCCATTGGGGACCGTTTATTTTCACTAAAAATGACCGTTGGTGGAGTTTGGGGGAAACATTTTTTGAAATATTTTTCTTAGAAAAATAAATAAATTTCCCCAGTGTCCATTGGGGACCGTTTATTTCCACTAATAATGACCGTTGGTGGAGTTTGGGGGAAACATTTTTTGAAAATTTTTCTTACGAAAAAAAAAAATTTCCCCAGTGTCCATTGGGGACCGTTTATTTTCACTAAAAATGACCGTTGGTGGAGTTTGGGGGAAACATTTTTTTTTAAAATTTTCTTAGAAAAATAAATAAATTTCCCCAGTGTCCATTGGGGACCGTTTATTTTCACTAAAAATGACCGTTGGTGGAGTTTGGGGGAAACATTTTTTGAAAAAATTTCTTTGGAAAAATACATAAATTTCCCCAGTGTCCATTGGGGACCGTTTATTTTCACTAAAAATGACCGTTGGTGGAGTTTGGGGGAAACATTTTTTGAAAAAATTTCTTAGGAAAAATACATAAATTTCCCCAGTGTCCATTGGGGACCGTTTATTTTCACTAAAAATGACCGTTGGTGGAGTTTGGGGGAAACATTTTTTGAAATTTTTTCTTAGAAAAAAAAATAAATTTCCCCAGTGTCCATTGGGGACCGTTTATTTTCACTAAAAATGACCGTTGGTGGAGTTTGGGGGAAACATTTTTTGAATTTTTTTCTTAGAAAAAAAAATAAATTTCCCCAGTGTCCATTGGGGACCGTTTATTTCCACTAATAATGACCGTTGGTGGAGTTTGGGGGAACATTTTTTTGAAAAATTTTCTTACGAAAAAAAAAACATTTCCCCAGTGTCCATTGGGGACCGTTTATTTTCACTAAAAATGACCGTTGGTGGAGTTTGGGGGAAACATTTTTTTGAAAAAATTTCTTACGAAAAAAAAAAATTTCCCCAGTGTCCATTGGGGAAGGTTTTATTTTCACTAAAATATGACCGTTGGTGGAGGTTGGGGGAAACATTTTTTGAAAAAAATTTTTACGAAAAAAAATGAATGTCCCCAGTGTCCATTGGGGACCGTTTATTTCCACTAATAATGACCGTTGGTGGAGTTTGGGGGAACATTTTTTTGAAAAATTTTCTTACGAAAAAAAAAAAAATTCCCCAGTGTCCATTGGGGACCGTTTATTTCCACTAATAATGACCGTTGGTGGAGTTTGGGGGAAACATTTTTTGAAATTTTTTCTTACGAAAAAAAAAAAAATTTCCCCAGTGTCCATTGGGGACCGTTTATTTTCACTAAAAATGACCGTTGGTGGAGTTTGGGGGAAACATTTTTTGAAATTTTTTTCTTAGAAAAAAAAATAAATTTCCCCAGTGTCCATTGGGGACCATTTATTTTCACTAAAAATTACCGTTGGTGGAGTTCGGGGGAAACATTTTTTTGAAAATTTTTCTTACGAAAAAAAAAATTTCCCCAGTGTCCATTGGGGACCGTTTATTTTCACTAAAAATGACCGTTGGTGGAGTTTGGGGGAAACATTTTTTGAAAAAATTTCTTAGGAAAAATACATAAATTTCCCCAGTGTCCATTGGGGACCGTTTATTTCCACTAATAATGACCGTTGGTGGAGTTTGGGGGAAACATTTTTTGAAAATTTTTCTTACGAAAAAAAAAAATTTCCCCAGTGTCCATTGGGGACCGTTTATTTTCACTAAAAATGACCGTTGGTGGAGTTTGGGGGAAACATTTTTTGAAAAAATTTCTTAGCAAAAAATACATAAATTTCCCCAGTGTCCATTGGGGACCGTTTATTTTCACTAAAAATGACCGTTGGTGGAGTTTGGGGGAAACATATTTTGAAAAATTTTCTTACGAAAAAAAATAAATTTCCCCAGTGTCCATTGGGGACCGTTTAGTTTCCACTAATAATGACCGTTGGTGGAGTTTGGGGGAAACATTTTTTGAAAAAATTTCTTACGAAAAAAAAAAAATTTCCCCACTGTCCATTGGGGACCGTTTATTTTCACTAAAAATGACCGTTGGTGGAGTTTGGGGGAAACATTTTTTGAAATTTTTTCTTAGAAAAATAAATAAATTTCCCCAGTGTCCATTGGGGACCGTTTATTTCCACTAATAATAACCGTTGGTGGAGTTTGGGGGAAACATTTTTTGAAAAATTTTCTTACGAAAAAAAAAATAATTTCCCCAGTGTCCATTGGGGACCGTTTTTTTTCACTAATAATGGCCGTTGGTGGAGTTTGGGGGAACATATTTTGAAAAATTTTCTTACGAAAAAAAATAAATTTCCCCAGTGTCCATTGGGGACCGTTTAGTTTCCACTAATAATGACCGTTGGTGGAGTTTGGGGGAAAATTTTTTTGAAAAATTTTCTAACGAAAAAAAATAAATTTCCCCAGTGTCCATTGGGGACCGTTTTTTTTCACTAAAAATGACCGTTGGTGGAGTTTGGGGGAAACATTTTTTGAAAAATTTCTTACGAAAAAAAAAAAAATTTCCCCAGTGTCCATTGGGGACCGTTTATTTTCACTAAAAATGACCGTTGGTGGAGTTTGGGGGAAACATTTTTTGAAATTTTTTCTTAGAAAAATAAATAAATTTCCCCAGTGTCCATTGGGGACCGTTTATTTCCACTAATAATGACCGTTGGTGGAGTTTGGGGGAAACATTTTTTGAAAAATTTTCTTACGAAAAAAAAAACATTTCCCCAGTGTCCATTGGGGACCGTTTATTTTCACTAAAAATGACCGTTGGTGGAGTTTGGGGAAACATTTTTTGAAAAAATTTCTTAGGAAAAATACATATAAATTTCCCCAGTGTCCATTGGGGACCGTTTTTTTTCACGAAAAATGACCGTTGGTGGAGTTTGGGGGAAACATTTTTTGAAAAATTTTCTTACGAAAAAAAATAAATTTCCCCAGTGTCCATTGGGGACCGTTTATTTCCACTAATAATGACCGTTGGTGGAGTTTGGGGGAAACATTTTTTTGAAAACATTTCTTACGAAAAAAAAAAAATTCCCCAGTGTCCATTGGGGACCATTTATTTCCACTAATAATGACCGTTGGTGGAGTTTGGGGGAAACATTTTTTGAAATTTTTTCTTAGAAAAAAAAAAAAAATTTCCCCAGTGTCCATTGGGGACCGTTTATTTTCACGAAAAATGACCGTTGGTGGAGTTTGGATGACCGTTGGTGGAGTTTGGGGGAAACATTTTTTGAAATATTTTCTTACGAAAAAAAATGAATGTCCCCAGTGTCCATTGGGGACCGTTTTTTTTCACGAAAAATGACCGTTGGTGGAGTTTGGGGGAAACATTTTTTGAAATTTTTTCTTGCGAAAAAAAATAAATTTCCCCAGTGTCCATTGGGGACCGTTTATTTTCACTAAAAATGACCGTTGGTGGAGTTTGGGGGAACATTTTTTTGAAAACATTTCTTACGAAAAAAAAAAATTTCCCCAGTGTCCATTGGGGACCATTTATTTCCACTAATAATGACCGTTGGTGGAGTTTGGGGGAAACATTTTTTGAAATTTTTTCTTAGGAAAAAAAAAAAATTTCCCCAGTGTCCATTGGGGACCGTTTATTTTCACTAAAAATGACCGTTGGTGGAGTTTGGGGGAAACATTTTTTGAAAAAATTTCTTAGCAAAAATACATAAATTTCCCCAGTGTCCATTGGGGACCGTTTATTTTCACTAAAAATGACCGTTGGTGGAGTTTGGGGGAAAAATATTTTGAAAAATTTTCTTACGAAAAAAAATAAATTTCCCCAGTGTCCATTGGGGACCGTTTAGTTTCCACTAATAATGACCGTTGGTGGAGTTTGGGGGAAAAATTTTTTGAAAAATTTTCTAACGAAAAAAAAATTTTCCCCAGTGTCCATTGGGGACCGTTTTTTTTCACGAAAATGACCGTTGGTGGAGTTTGGGGGAAACATTTTTTGAAAAATTTTCTTACGAAAAAAAAAAATTTTCCCCAGTGTCCATTGGGGACCGTTTTTTTTCACGAAAAATGACCGTTGGTGGAGTTTGGGGGAAACATTTTTTGAATTTTTTTCTTAGAAAAAAAAATAAATTTCCCCAGTGTCCATTGGGGACCGTTTATTTCCACTAATAATGACCGTTGGTGGAGTTTGGGGGAAACATTTTTTGAAAAATTTTCTTACGAAAAAAAATGAATGTCCCCAGTGTCCATTGGGGACCGTTTTTTTTCACGAAAAATGACCGTTGGTGGAGTTTGGGGGAACATATTTTGAAAAATTTTTCTTACGAAAAAAAAATAAATTTCCCAGTGTCCATTGGGGACCGTTTAGTTTCCACTAATAATGACCGTTGGTGGAGTTTGGGGGAAAAATTTTTGAAAAATTTTCTTACGAAAAAAAAATAAATTTCCCCAGTGTCCATTGGGGACCGTTTTTTTTTCACGAAAAATGACCGTTGGTGGAGTTTGGGGGAAACATTTTTTGAAAAAATTTCTTACGAAAAAAAAAAAAAATTTCCCCAGTGTCCATTGGGGACCGTTTATTTTCACTAAAAATGACCGTTGGTGGAGTTTGGGGGAAACATTTTTTGAAATTTTTTCTTAGAAAAATAAATAAATTTCCCCAGTGTCCATTGGGGACCGTTTATTTCCACTAATAATAACCGTTGGTGGAGTTTGGGGGAAACATTTTTTGAAAAATTTTCTTACGAAAAAAAAAATAATTTCCCCAGTGTCCATTGGGGACCGTTTTTTTTCACTAATAATGGCCGTTGGTGGAGTTTGGGGGAACATTTTTTTGAAAAATTTTCTTACGAAAAAAAAAATTTCCCCAGTGTCCATTGGGGACCGTTTTTTTTTTTTTTTATAATTATCTTTTATTTATTTTTATAAACAAGAAAGCAACATGAAAAACACAAGAAAACGGGATATGTAGAATCCAATACAACAGCTTATTTATATATGGACATTATAATACATCTCTATCTTTAACCTCTTTTACTATTCCTGGTCTATAGCAGAGGGAAAATTTTTAATATTTTATATCACAAGCAATTTCCATTTCCCCCAGGGGAGATATAGAAACCAAAAATACTATTTCAACTTTTAACTAAATTTCAAAACTTCCCCAAATGTTCCATCTCCTCCCTGATTGTCCATATATTCTCTATGTATTCGACAAATTCCCTCTTTTATCTCCATCACGTTGCCTTCCCTATTTTATCCCCTCAATCCCTCCCCCCTTATTCCCTCCTCAAGACCCCCATCTCCACCTCTTCTCCTCCTCCATCCGCGTACACCCACGGACATGGAGGGAAGAGGAGAGGAAGAAGGAGACAAAAAAGAACAACACCAAAAAAAACAAATACCACAGACATAACCCCATAACACAACAACCCTCCCCCCCCCCTCCCCGCTGTCCCCCCTCGGCGAGAAATTTCATCTTTCCTTCCTCCTCCCTTTCCCTTCTTTCCTCGACCTCTAATCTTTATTCTTACTCCCCCTAGTAACTTTTTACCTTCTTCCGATTGTACAAATAATTCCCAGGGTGCCCATATTATTTTATTTTGCTCTTTCTTATCTATTGGCCTCGGTAAGAGTTTTCTCCATTATTCCTATTTTCCTTACTTTTTTAAGCCACATAGATATTGGAGGTGCTTCCGGGTCTTTCCATTTTATTGCAATGCAACTTTTAGCCGCATTTATCAGATGACCTATCATTGATCCTGTATATCTTTTCAAAGAAATTTCTGTATGATGTAATAGGAAGAATGAGGGGTCATCTGGAATCTGGTGTTCTGTAAGTGATTGGGTAATTCTCCGTACTGTTTCCCAAAATTGTTGTATTATTGGACACCCCCAAAATATATGCAACATTGTCCCTTTCTCCCCACACCCTCTCCAGCATCTCTCTGAAATTTCAGAAAAGAATATATTTAGACGGGCTGGCGTATAGTACCACCTTGTTAATATTTTATAATTTAATTCTTGTATTTTCGTACATCTTGAGGAGTTTAACGCTAAATTTATGATATTTTGGCATTGTATTGGGGAAAAGGTTTGGCCTAAATCTCTCTCCCATTTGGCGAGGCTTGGCATTCTAAAGTCTTCCGGTGGTGAAGTCAACAGTGTATACATTTTCGAGACCATATGAGGGACCGTTTTTTTTCACTAAAAATGACCGTTGGTGGAGTTTGGGGGAACATTTTTTTGAAAAATTTTCTTACGAAAAAAAAAAAATTTCCCCAGTGTCCATTGGGGACCGTTTTTTTTCACTAAAAATGACCGTTGGTGGAGTTTGGGGGAAACATTTTTAGAAAAATTTTCTTACGAAAAAAAATAAATTTCCCCAGTGTCCATTGGGGACCGTTTATTTTCACTAAAAATGACCGTTGGTGGAGTTTGGGGGAAACATTTTTTGAATTTTTTTTCTTAGAAAAATAAATAAATTTCCCCAGTGTCCATTGGGGACCGTTTATTTCCACTAATAATGACCGTTGGTGGAGTTTGGGGGAAACATTTTTTGAAAAATTTTCTTACGAAAAAAAAAAAAATTTCCCCAGTGTCCATTGGGGACCGTTTATTTTCACTAAAAATGACCGTTGGTGGAGTTTGGGGGAAACATTTTTTGAAATTTTTTTCTTAGAAAAATAAATAAATTTCCCCAGTGTCCATTGGGGACCGTTTATTTCCACTAATAATGACCGTTGGTGGAGTTTGGGGGAAACATTTTTTGAAAAATTTTCTTACGAAAAAAAAAACATTTCCCCAGTGTCCATTGGGGACCGTTTATTTTCACTAAAAATGACCGTTGGTGGAGTTTGGGGGAAACATTTTTTGAAAAAATTTCTTAGGAAAAATACATAAATTTCCCCAGTGTCCATTGGGGAAGGTTTATTTTCACTAAAAATGACCGTTGTTGGAGTTTGGGGGAAACATTTTGAAAAATTTTCTTACGAAAAAAAAAATTTCCCCAGTGTCCATTGGGGACCGTTTAGTTCCACTAATAATGACCGTTGGTGGAGTTTGGGGGAACATTTTTTTGAAAAATTTTCTTACGAAAAAAAAAAATTTCCCCAGTGTCCATTGGGGACCGTTTTTTTTCACGAAAATGACCGTTGGTGGAGTTTGGGGGAAACATTTTTTGAAATTTTTTCTTAGAAAAAATAAATAAATTTCCCCAGTGTCCATTGGGGACCGTTTTTTTCACGAAAAATGACCGTTGGTGGAGTTTGGGGGAAACATTTTTGGAAAAATGTTCTTATGAAAAAAAAAAAATTTCCCCAGTGTCTATTGGGGACCGTTTATTTCCACTAATAATGACCGTTGGTGGAGTTTGGGGGAACATTTTTTTTAAAAAATTTTTTAGGAAAAAAAAATGTTTTTCCCCAGTGTCCATTGGGGACCGTTTTTTTTCACGAAAAATGACCGTTGGTGGAGTTTGGGGGGAAAACAGAAAATTGTACCATACTTACCGTAATTTTCTTTTCCTGGTGCCTATCCATGGCAGCATACCTGTGACAAGCTCCGCCTTGGCTCCTCCCTCAGGACTAGTGAATATTATAAAAGAAAAGGTCAGTGCAGTCCCCACATTCTCTGTAATATAGAATACCAAGGGTGGGTTCGTATGCTGCCATGGATAGGCACCAGGAAAAGAAAATTACGGTAAGTATGGTACAATTTTCTGTTTTCCTGGTGCCTCCATGGCAGCATACCTGTGACAAATAAATAGCTGAGACGGGTGGGGTAATGCCTATAATGAGATTTTTATTCAGAGAAGATACTATCTGGAGGAAGAGGCGAGGGTCGACTTTATCGCCTGTCTGCCGAACTCCACAGGTGGGAGAGCTCCTGGATCGACTGTATAGAGCTTAAGCAAGGTATGCTGCGAAGACCAGGTTGCTGCCTACAGATGGTTTCAATCAACCCTTTGGCTCTGGTCGTCCAAGAGGTCGAAACTGATCTGGTGGAATACGCCCTGATGATTGAAGGAGGTTCCAGACCTCTCGCCTTGTACACCTTCTGGATGAGGCCTACAATCCACGAGGCGATTGTTCTCGGTGAGGCTTCCTTACCCCTGTGTTTTCACAGGGGATTATGAGTAGCCTGGATGAGCCTCCGAATGGTTCTGTGGGCTGTAGGTAGCATCTCAGGGTGGAAGCGATATCCAGTTTGTGGAGAGAGCCTGGATCCTGGCCCTGTAGAGGTTGGAAGTGTCCAAGGTTCTGGAATACTTGCTGCAGGGGCGACTTTGGGAATAAACCCCAGGAAACTGTCCTAAATTCGACTATCGGAAAAGAAAAGGACATAATCCTGATCTGCTCTCAGGGCTTGGGGTTATGAAATCCTCCTGCCGGAGGTTATGGCTATCGGAAAAGTCAGCTCCAGGGTTAGATTCACAGAGATGTAGACTCTGAAGGGGCAAGAGAATCCGGGATGATAGAGAGGTCCCAGGTGGGAAGGATTCTCTTAGCTGGTGGGCAGATCTTCTTAACAGCCAAATTGTATAATTAAAGGGTCTTCGGTCCACCCTTTTTTTTTTTTTTTTTTTTTAGTTGTGGGCGAGATTGCCGCTACTTTTACTGTTAATGTACTTAGCCCAGGCCTAAGTCAAGGCCTGCCCACAAAGAGAACTCGAGAAGCTCAGAGGGGTAGCGTTAATCCTGGGTTAAAGCCTCTGTCTGCCGCAAATAATATGAATTTTGCTCTATACTCTGCCGTAAATGCTATTCGTTGATGGTTTTCTTGCCTTGAGCAGGGTTGCGATAACCTCTGCTGAGCAGACTAAAGATTAGACCCTCAGCCTCTCAGTCACCAGATGTGAAGATTCAGCTTGTGTGGATCTGGATTGGTGTGACATCCCTGCGACAGGAGGAAAGGGTACTTGACAGGTGACTGGATACTGATGTATAGTGCCATGGGAAACCCATGGGCGCTTTGGCCAGTACGTCAGGACTACTATCACTGTTGTGGTCTCTCCCATCAGCCTCGATAGGAACTTCGGAATGAATAGTCGAGGCGGGAAGGCATAAGCTAGACCGACTGGCCAGGGGCTGAGAGGACATCTATATCCTCCGCCCGTGGGTGAAGGAACCTTGAGACAAATCTCAGTCTTTTGGCGTTGGTTGCTGTTGAAAATAAGTCCAGCTCCGGGAGGCCTCACTGTTCTATGATCCAGTCGAAGATTTTCTGGTTTAGTGACCACTCATTGGTTATCCACGAACTTGTGAGATAGATGATCTGCCCTTGAATTCAGATAACCGGGAAGGTAGATCGCCCACAGAATCTTCAGATTCCTTTCGGCCCATAGCGTAATAGGCTCCACTTCCCTCAGTAGGGTGCGGCTGCGTGTCCCACCTTGACGGTGTATGTAAGACACTGCCGCTCTGCTGCCCATTCGAAGGAGAATGGTTTCCCTGAGATTTCGAATTCTAGGGATAGTAATGCTAGGTAAGCTGCACAGATCTCCAGGATGTTCAATACCAAGCCGGGTTGTGCGGAACGATCATCTCCCCCGCATCGAGATTTGGCCACAATGTGCTCCTCGGCCCGCTGCACTGGCGTCTGTAGCAATTGTGATCGGTCAACAGGCCCTAGAGGGCGAGATCTCCGAAGGATGTGTGTCTCGTTGTCCACCAACATAGGTTCTTGGTCATTTAGTCTATGAGGCGAATGGATTGCGACAGATGCCGTCTGTCCCAGAGCCTCAGGAATTCCAGCTGGAAATATCTGAGGTGCCGATGTGTCCAGGGGAATCGCAGGAATACACAATGACATCAGCCCTATCAGGCTCAGGTAGTTCGAAGCCGTAATGCAGGAACTCGAGTTCATTTTTTTTTTTTTTTACATTTGTCGAATGATGGATGTTGCCTTCTGAGGTGTGGGAGAGACATTGTGCCGTTTGTCGTGTTGAATGGGACGCCCAGAGAAGGACCATTTCTTGTGTAGGAAACAAACTGGTTCTTCCCCGAGTTGACACCTTCCAGCCAATTCTGCCGGTGTCGACAGTAAGGTACTCCTGTGCTCTAGAAGCTGAACTGGGCTCCTCGGAAGAGAGAGGATGTCGTTTAGATATGATACACCTGAGACCTAGTTATCTCAGGGGAGCTTATAATGGCAATTAGTGTCTTGTGAAGGCTCGGGGGTGATGTGCAGAGGGCGAATAGCAGGCTTCGAAACTGAAGGTGTGCCCGGGTCCTCCCGCAAATCTGAGGTATTTTTGGAAAGGTGGGAGTATAGGGATGTGCAAGTAGGCATCTTGGAGATCCACCGACAGCATCCAATCTCCTGGCTGGATTGCGCAAACTATTGTTTGTAGCGACTCATCTTGGCTTTCTCCAAGTATGTGTAGTGGTTCAGCTTTTTTAAGCCTATCACGGTTCTCCAACATCTGTATTTCTTTGGGAACTAGGAATAGAGTAGAACAAAAACCCGAACATTTTTCGGATGGGGGAACTGGAATCCCTGCACGTTGTTCCTGCAAAGAAAGGAGGGACTGATGTAAGACTTCTGCCTTTGAGGGGACCCCCATATCCTTGTTTGGGTAACGAAGTCCTTGGGGGTTTATCCAAAAAGGTCCAGAAGTATCCGTACTCCTTGCACTTTTGCCCCAGATGTTCACAAAGCACTTTGAGTCTGATGCTCACCAGGATCTTCTAGGCTAACCTGATGTCAAAAAAGGCTTTTGTAGTGTCTTGGGGGTGTGGGCAAGGGTCTCGAGGAACGTGGGCTGAGTGCTTCTCCAGTTCTGTCTGAAGGCTCTGCCCTGCCCGGACTGCCTGAAGTCCTTATTTTTGAAGTGCTGGGACCTGGGCCCGAAAGCTCTATTATGTCTGGGCTGCCTGTCTTTAAGGTAGTAGGCCTGATTTCCCTCCCGTGACACAGGAAATGGCCTTATCAAGTTTTATTCCCGAACGGGGCTTTTCCGTAGAAAGGTATTTCGCACCAATTTTGTTTCGAGGCGACGTCCGCCGACCAGGGCTGGAGCCACAAAGCTCACTTGGCCATCCCTGTGTGGAGTATTGATCTGGCGCACAGCAGAGTGGATCGATTGCGGCTTCCCCAAAGAAATCTGCTGATAGTTTTATTTCGTCTAAAGCCTTGACAATGTCTTCCTTAGGGACTTCTTGACGGACCGCAGTTTCTACATTGTCAGTCCAGAGCCGGAGTGCGTTGGGGACAGAAGTCAGGGCTATAGCTGGTTTACAGGCATTGCCCACCATCTGATAGGAAGATGGAGCTTGACCTGAAAAAGGCCTATCGAGTGGGTCCTTGAATGAGGTTGAGTCTTCCATAGGTAAGGTGACGCTCCTTGCCAGCCTTACCATTGTTGTGACCACTATTGGTGAGGTTTCAAGCATTGCAGAAACTGCCTCCAAAAGAGGGTAAAGTTTTCCTAGACAGTTAAGGGAGAACCTTTTCTCCATCCTTTTCCATTTCTCTTCAGTCACGGCTTTGATTTCACCCATGAGAGGAAAAAAATATATTTGGCGTTTCAGGAAAGGGAAAATAGGTCTTTGGCTGACCAGCTTCCACGTCGACTTCGTCCCAGCCGCTTGCTTGCTTAACCGCTTGGATATAGGGTTGAACCAAGGAAGAATGCAAAGCCTGATGCCTCTGTGTAGTCAGAGGATTCCCCCGAAGCGGCGCCCTGCTCCTGAGGTTTAGAGGAGGGGGCTGGTGCTGTGCAATAGACCTCGACTGTGTAAGGGCCAGGAAGTGACATGCCGGGCCGACTCTTCCTGGGGGGGGGGGGGGGGAGAGGATGGGGGCGTTGCGTCGGAAGTGTCGATATGACACTAGTTCTGCGACGGAATCTTTGACCACCCTCTGAAGTAGGTCTGCCACTTACAGGTCCTCTGACTCCCTGTCCTCTGCATGTTCTCTGAGGCAACTTTGACAGAGCAGTTTATTTTGCAGGGGAGTGGCCCCAGAGGCTTGACATCTCGGCCGTTGTCTGGGTCTCGGAGAACGCGGACAGCGGCTTTTTTTTTTTTTTTTTTTTTTTTTTTTTTTGGCCGATGATTTTCTGCTATCTCCGTGATGCGTGCTGCCTGGATGACCTTACCCCACAGGGACTAGAGTCATCTGAATCTCAACGTCGCCTTGAGGTCCCTTTGGACGTCTTCTGGCGTACAGGGCTGAAGTACAGAAAAGTACCAGCCTGAGTGCACTCTTTTGCATGTTTTTTTTTTTTTTTTTAAAACTTACCTGGGTGTAGGTCCCTACCTTACATGTAGAGTAGGATCTTGGTCAGGCGGCGAATGGCTCATCTTAGGTTACTTGCAGAACAAGCAGCTAGGCAGGGTAGGAGATGGTTACGCTATCCGGACGCTAAAACCTAATCGCTACACATATATGTATAAGTGTGTGTGATATAAAAGAAAAACATATATCCCCCCTTTTTTTTTTTTTTTTTTTTAACATTAAGGGCCAGATTCAGGTAGATGAGAGTATCTTTCCTCTGGAGTAACGCTTCTCATTTACGTTACTCTGAAGACCCTTTCAGCGCAAGTCCTGTTATTCACATAGCAGTTGCGCGTAAACTTGCGCCAGAGTAACGATAATGCGCTGGCGTAACCCGACGCAAGGGGAAGTGGGTGTGAAGTGGGGCGGAGCCCAGCGCAGAGGCTTACGTTCAGCGCATCAACCACGGAGCATGCGCAGTGAGTGAGGCTCCACTCGCCCCCTTTGTGCGCATGCTCACAACTTCCGTCGGCACCACTTCACGGGAAACGTCAGCGCAATGCCTTCCGTTGGGCGTTTAAATGCGCCCGTAGAAGCGCCATTCCGGCACTAAAGTATATCCTGCTCCCCCTCCCCGCAGTGATGTTACTTTTTTTTTGAGATGGGTGCTCCCGTTCCCCGCAAACACACAGGAGAAAGCTGAACTTTAATGGCCAGGAGCTGTCAGCCGTCATCTCGGCTATGGAGACCTATGATGTCTTCCTCCATGGCTGTAAAATTTGACAGACAAGCATGGACAGAGGTGTTGTCCTGCAAGTGGGGGTGCTCAGCTAGCTCTTATCGTCTGGTAACACTGCTGTAGCTGCTCTCCTGCTGACCTGTGACCGTCTGGAGTAAAGATAAAGCAGCCTTTGTAGAAATAACTTTGCGCCGGGACGGACGAGATACGCGCGGCGCATGTAGCCAGCGTATGGTGCTAATCCGTTCGTGAATGGGAAAAATCCCTCATTTGCATATTTGCAGGGGAGGAAATCAATAGGCGCGACTGATGCGCCCAGCGAAATTAAGCGCTGACGATACTCTGGCGTCGGAACGTTCCGCCGGTCGCAAATGACCCGTTATTGGGGCGCTCTAGTTTGGTGGGTACTGGCACATAGAAACGACGGCGCATCATCACAGTTACGCGGCGCATATCCAAATACTCCAGCGCAAGTGTTCGTGAATCTGGCCCTAAATATATATATGATGTTTTTATTTATTTTTTTATTTTTTGACATAATATTTATTTAACTATTTATTTAATTATTTAATTATCTAATTATTTAATTATCCTCAGAGTTTTGACGTCTCCCTGGAGCTCTCTGAGGGTTAGATTCCCTGGACAGCAACAGGCATTGTTCTAAGGCCACCAGGGAGATAATTAGGGAGCAGAGGCGAAAGGTAACTCCTCTGTCCCAGGTGCAAAAGAGTTACTGGCAGAGGGCGTGCGTTTGCCCTTCACCAAGATGGCCGCCGCAGCCTCGGCAACCACCGCGCATGCGCGAAACCGGCGGACTCGGGACCTTCCGGCCACGGCCGCCGGCGCATGCGCAGAACACCGCGGAGGACGCCAGGGACGCAGAAAAGCGGCGCAGAGAGCGCGCGCCGCTCCTATGGAGCCATGTAACCATCCAGGGGAACAGTGTGTGGCGATGGGTAGGGAAGAGGGGTGAACGGGGGAAGCAAGGAACAACTGTGGGAAAAAATGAAGGGAGACCCAGTGGAAGAGAAGGGGGGGAAAGGAAGAGAAAGGGGGAGAAAATAGGAAGAAGAGGGCACAGGTAGCTGCTTGCTCTGATTCACCCCAGCCAAAAAGCCTAAAAATATGCAGACAAGGACTCTTACTTAAGAGACAACACTGCTCGTCCCAAAGATCCTACAGAAGGGACTCCCTACCTTATAAGCGCATTTAGCTGCCCAAGAGAAGGGACCGCTGTCCGGGAGAGGCTTGAACCCGGACGGAAGCTGCCGAATGCAGAAGGTAAGGACGTCTGTTCCCAGAATTCACTGCCCTAAGGTATGAGGAAAAAAAGGAGAATGTGGGGACTGCACTGACCTTTTCTTTTATAATATTCACTAGTCCTGAGGGAGGAGCCAAGGCGGAGCTTGTCACAGGTATGCTGCCATGGAGGCACCAGGAAACATTTTTTGAAAAATTTTCTTACGAAAAAAAATAAATGTCCCCAGTGTCCATTGGGGACCGTTTTTTTTTCACTAAAAATGACCGTTGGTGGAGTTTGGGGGAAACATTTTTTGAAAAATGTTCTTACGAAAAAAAAAAAATTTCCCCAGTGTCCATTGGGGACCGTTTATTTTCACTAAAAATGACCGTTGGTGGAGTTTGGGGGAAACATTTTTTTTAAAAATTTTCTTAGAAAAATAAATACATTTCCCCAGTGTCCATTGGGGACCGTTTATTTTCACTAAAAATGACCGTTGGTGGAGTTTGGGGGAAACATTTTTTGAAAAAAATTCTTTGGAAAAATACATAAATTTCCCCAGTGTCCATTGGGGACCGTTTATTTTCACTAAAAATGACCGTTGGTGGAGTTTGGGGGAAACATTTTTTGAAAAAATTTCTTAGGAAAAATACATAAATTTCCCCAGTGTCCATTGGGGGACCGTTTATTTTCACTAAAAATGACCGTTGGTGGAGTTTGGTGGAAACATATTTTGAAAAATTTTCTTACAAAAAAAAAAAATTTCCCCAGTGTCATTGGGGACGTTTATTTTCACTAAAAATGACCGTTGGTGGAGTTTGGGGGAAACATTTTTTGAAATTTTTTCTTAGAAAAAAAATAAATTTCCCCAGTGTCCATTGGGGACCGTTTATTTCCACTAATAATGACCGTTGGTGGAGTTTGGGGGAAACATTTTTTGAAATTTTTTCTTAGAAAAAATAAATAAATTTCCCCAGTGTCCATTGGGGACCGTTTATTTCCACTAATAATGACCGTTGGTGGAGTTTGGGGGAACATTTTTTTGAAAAATTTTCTTACGAAAAAAAATTTTTTTCCCCAGTGTCTTTTGGGGACCGTTTATTTTCACTAAAATGACCTTTGGTGGAGTTTGGGGGAAACATTTTTTGAAAAAATTTCTTAGGAAAATAAATAAATTTCCCCAGTGTCCATTGGGAGACGTTTATTTTCACTAAAAATGACCGTTGGTGGAGTTTGGGGGAAACATTTTTTGAAAAATTTTCTTAGAAAAAAATAAAATTCCCCAGTGTCCATTGGGGGACCTTTATTTTCACTAAAAATGACCGTTGGGGGGGGGGGGGGCGTGGCAGGGATGTGAACGAGAGCAGACGGTGTGCAGGCAGAGCTCGCTTCCTTCTCTTATCCTTACCTGATTTCAGCGTGGATTCCTCCTCTCAGCGTCCGACCTCAGGACACCCTGGGGCGGAAGGAAAATAGAAGACTTCCAGCACCACGAGGCCACCTCCGCTGTCTTCCCACACCCCCGGGTCCCTCCCCCCCACCCCCCCCTCCGGGTAAGCTCCGTTCGTCCTCGGTGTCAGGGACGGGTCCTCCGCGGCCATCTTGCCCACGAGACTCCCAGCAGGGAATATGTCAGCCGGCTCCATGGCTTCCCCTAATCCACCTGCATCCCTTGCCTCCTCGCATGCGGAGCTCCTGGCGGCCATCAAGGAGGGTCGGGACTCGGTGATGGTCAAGATAGATCACCTCGTTGCCGATGTCAGCTTGATCCGGCATGACATGGACAAATTTAGGGCCCGGTTTACCGAGGCGGAGGGCCGCATCTCTCAGCTGGAAAGATTCCACCAGGGCTGATTCCAGGGACCTCCATGCCTTACAGCTGCAGGTTAAAGCCCTGCAAGAGAAATCAATAGACACCGAAAATAGGCTCAGGAGAGAAACAACATAAGGGTCCTGGGCCTCCCTGAAAAGGCAGAGGGCCTCAGGCCTGCAGAATTTACAGAGGCCTTCCTGATCTCCCTCCTGGATCTGCCTGCGATGCCACCTACATTCGTGGTGGAAAGGGCCCACAGAGTCCCCCTCAAACCACCGATCCCGGGGGCTCCACCTCGACCCTTCCTGTTGCGCCTGCTAAATTACAGGGACAGGGACCGGATTCTGGCTGCTGCCAGGGAAAAACGGGACCTCCTCTACAATGGTACCAGGATCATGCTGTTCCCAGACTACTCCCCGGAGGTTCAACATCGCCGCAGATCCTTTACAGAGGTACGGAGACGCCTGAGGGACCAAGGCCTCAAGTTTAGCCTACTCTACCCCAGCAGGCTCAGGGTGATCGATGGTGACCGCACGCGCTTCTTCATGGACCCTGAGGCAGCGATGTCGTGGCTGGATGGTCACTGAGGGGCCGCATTCCGTTCACCCCCGTGCCTCTACTACCTCCCGTCCCCCTGGTGATCTAGAAGGGACCCCGCTGCTATGGTGAGATGTTCCTGTTTTGTCAAGAATTTTTGTTTTTAACCTTTTGTTTTTATTTTTATCTCTCCCCCCCCCCCCCTTCATTTTTCCGGTAAATGGTACTATATTCTTGCCATCCCAAGCTGGCCCTTTTTCAATATGGCCGCTGTGTGCCTTTACCCCCCCGGGCCCTACCACTAACTGATGCGGGGTGGCTGTCATGTCCTCACTGGGTCATCCTGAGCCTGGAGACCCGGAACTACTCAACCCTCCTTTGATTTGACTCTCTGATTTGTTTTATTGGGGAATCCAGCCCAACTGTACCAAGAGGAGTTTTGATGCTCAATGCCTGATACGAGATATACACGACTTTGGTCTACTGACATAGCAGCACACCAGGACTGCTACACCTGCCCCCCCCCTCGTCCTCCCCCCTTCTTTGTTGCACCCCCACCTTTTTTTTTTCTACTTGGACTCCGGACCCTGACCAAGTGGTCATTTGATAACCGCTGTCCTCCGGCTGTAGTAGCAGGTGACCTGGCGCCTGCCGTGTAGGGCCCCTAGTTCCGGGGCTCATTTACACTATGTTCTGTTTTCTGTTTGGGAAAATAACTATTCCCACCCACCTGACCGTTGTTGGAGGGATGGGACATAGTAGGATAGGCACCCGGTGCCTGGGAAGTTTGTTTCTTTGTATGTTTGCTATGTTTTTTTTGTTCACTGTTTTTTTCTGTTCTCTAGCTGCTATATGCTCGGGGTGCTATCAATATGCAATGCAATGTGCTCGGTTTCTTGCTGCTCCTCCTGGGGTGTTCCCGGGTGTATCTACATAAATATCCTTCCATTCCCTTACCTCCCTTGCCTGATGGCTGACCGCTCATTTGACTCCTTTGCCATTCTTTCCTGGAATGTCAGAGGCCTTAACTCCAAGTTCAAACGTGCCCTTCTCTTTCAATATCTGAAGTCCCACTCTCCCCAGCTTGTTCTCCTCCAGGAGACTCACCTCATGGGCAGCAAGGTCCTGACTCTTAAGAAGCTGTGGATACAGCGTGCTATACATGCCACATATTCTACATATGCTAGGGGTGTATCAATCCTAATCCACAAAAACTTTCCATGTGTGATAGAAGAGGTCCGCACGGACCCCCTATGTGATATTAATTTTCACGCTTTGGGCACAGAAGTATATTGTTGTCAACCTGTACATCCCCCCCCCCTTTTTCACCTGCTCTGTTATATGACGTGCTTGAGAGGGTTGCACCCTTCTGCCCAGGAAAAGTGTTGGTAATGGGTGATTTTAATGCCATCTTGTCACCTGACCTGGATAGGCCTGCGCCGCCCAGGCATAGATGTATGGACCTGCTGACCTGGGCTCAGGCAGTGGGTCTGGAGGAAGTTTGGAGGTGGAAGCACCCTGGTGTGCGGGCCTATTCTTGTTTTTCGACCTTGTACAAAACCGCATCCAGGATAGATTTGGCCTTCTCCAACCCCGCACTGTTAGCGGATGTGTTGGAGGCGGACTATCTCCCTAGCGGTCTGTCCGACCACAGCCCTTTAAGGGTGGTGCTCCGCTCGCCGGCAACGCACAGTGCTGCGCTTTGGAGGCTGGGCGCGCAGTGGGTTACTCATCCTGAGGTTGCAGAGGTCTTACCCCCCTTGCTAGCTGAATTTTGGGAGAATAATGAGGGTTCCACTCCCCTGGATAACGTCTGGGATACCTTTAAAGCATACACCAGAGGGCAGTACATTTCTTCCATTGCCAATGTCAAAAAGCAACTTTCAGCCAAGACACTGGAATTGGAACGTTCGGTCATAGAACATACTGATGCTTATAATAAAGACCCCACCTCGGATCAGTTTGATCGGATGATGGCAGCTCAGAGGGATTTGCATCTGCACTTAGCTGAGGTTACCCGCCTAGGACATATACAAGGGCAAGCAGAGAGCCTTTGAACAGGGCGATCGCAATGGCCGCCTGTTGGCCATGATGGCCCAGCATGACCAGCCCCTTACAACGATTTCGACTCTGCGGACTCTGGGGGGCGGGACCGTGTCCTCCCCCCCGGACATCCTTCAGACTTTTAGTGAATTCTATAAGTCGCTGTATTCCTCTAGCCCTCCCGCGGACTTCCGGCCGGAGACGCTGAATGATCTGCTAGATCCATTGGCACTTGGCTGGCTCTCCGACCAAGAGAGAGAAGCCTTGGTGCAACCATTCACGGCCTTGGAGGTACAGGGGGCCATCCAATCCTTCCCGTCGGGCAAGGCGCCTGGCCCGGACGGACTCCCACTAGTCTATAGAGCCCACTCCGGACTCCTAGCCCCTTGTTGGCACGGCTCTACACTGCGTGTTTGACGGATGGCAGCCTACCTGCCTCCATGTACCATGCCTACCTAACGCTTATATACAAGCCCCCCAAGGACCCCTCTTCCTGTGCCTCATACCGTCCCATAGCACTCCTTAACTCTGACTTTAAAATACTAACTAAGCTCCTTGCCCTTCGGTTATATACCCCATGTTACCCTCAGTGATAGACCCAGACCAAACGGGTTTCATGCCCCGGAGGTCCACAGATGTCAATCTTAGGAGACTTTTTACCAATATCCATACTCAGCATCTTAATGTGGGAACGCGAGCAGTGGCCTCATTGGATGTCGAAAAGGCCTTCGACACTGTGGAGTGGCCCTTTCTGTGGGAGACTCTGCGCAGGATGGGCTTCCCACTGCTATTTATCAAGTGGCTCCAGGTGATATACAGGGCCCCCACTTCCTCAATACGGCTGGGGGGGGGGCTGTCTGCCCCCTTCAGACTTTCCAGGGGAACGCGGCAGGGTTGCCCTCTCTCCGGCTTTGTTTGCCCTTGCCATTGAACCGGTGGCGGAGGCTCTCCGCACATCACCACATATCAAGGGTCTCCGAGTGGGTCTGCTGGAGGAGAGGGTGGCCCTGTATGCGGACGACATGCTTCTCTTCCTTAATGATGCGGGCCCCTCGCTGCGGGGGGCACTGACCGTCTTGGACACGTTTGCCTCGGTCACTGGACTGAGGGTGAATTGGTCCAAGTCCCTTCTCTTCCCTATAGATCAGGCGGCTTGGTCCACCACCCCTCCCGACAGTCCCCTTAGCTGGGTCACCATCTTTAAGTATCTGGGGGTAACCATCTCTGCCTCGGCGACCGAATACATTTCGCAAAACTTGTCCACGGTGCTGCTAGAGGCCCAATCCAGGCTTAAAGCATGGAGCAACCTCCCCCTGTCTGTTTGGGGAAGGGTGAACCTAATTAAGATGAAGATTGTCCCTAAACTTATTTACCTTTTCCGCCACTCCCCGCAGTGGGTGCCCAAGTCCTTTTTCAAAAAGCTGAATCAAATTTTTTCCTCCTTTATTTGGGGTCCCTCCCCACCCAGATACAAGCTGACAACCTTGATGAGACCGCGGACGCAGGGTGGTATGGCTTTCCCTGACTGCTACAAATACTACCTTGCCACGCAGTTGGTGACTGCGGCATGGTGGCTGCGGCCAGATGGGATGAACACCTCCACTGCACTGGAGGCCTCGGTGGTCGGTTCACTGGAGGCCCTCCGGCTCCTGCTCTATCGGGGCCCTCGCGCCCCGTATCCCCTGACCCCCTCCATGC
Organism: Rana kukunoris; assembly: GCA_029574335.1. Lineage (NCBI taxonomy): Eukaryota > Metazoa > Chordata > Amphibia > Anura > Ranidae > Rana > Rana kukunoris. Next base: position 406,953,371 of record CM056049.1, on the reverse strand, counting down.
GCACCACCCTGCGGGCGTGGCGGACTGGTCTGGCCATTGAAAAATGTAAACCCACCGAAATATCCCCGAATGCCCCTATCTGGATCAACCCTACCCTATCACACTTTTATAAGCTCTCAGACCCCATTGCCTGGTCTAGGTATGGCATTAAGCTTGTTTCGCACATAGTCTCCCAAAACGCTCTGATACCATTCTCGGACCTCTCCTCCATGTTCAACTTACCCCAGCACTACGCTTTTAGATACCACCAGCTGTCACATGCCTTTGCGGCTCAGTTCCCCTTGTCGTCCTGCATTGTGGCCCAGTCGGAGTTGGAGAGAACACTAAAGTTTAATTGTGACGCAAAACCCACATCGCACTTGTACTCGTTCCTGATCTTTGTGTCTCTCCCCCCTCTGGATGGGCTGCGGTCCAGATGGCAGGGGGATATCCCCACGCTAGATACGGACGACTGGGACAAGGTCTGGGATCTCCCTTTCTGCTCACTTGTCTCCATTCGAGACAGGATGGTGCAATACAAGATAGTTTACAGAGCTTACTTCACTCCATACAGGCTCCACAAGATGAACCCGGCGCATTCTCCGGAGTGTTGGAGATGCAGGGCATCACCAGGTGACTTCTCCCACATTTTCTGGCAATGTCCCGAGGTTCAGCGGTACTGGGTAATGGTGCTGGAAGTGATCAATGCAGTCGCAGCGACCCAGTTGCCGGTAGCGATGGAGGTGTGCCTCCTGGGAATAATTGAGAACATCGTCCCAACCTCTACGGGGCGCACGTTGGTCAGTCTGTTGCTTTTCTATGCACGCAAGAATATTGCCATGCATTGGAAAAAACCTACACCCCCTTCTCTGATGCAGTGGAGGCGTCTGGTGAATGCCAGCCTTCCCCTGTACAGGGACACATACATCAACCGTGGCTGTCCACTGAAATATGACAAGGTTTGGCGTGCATGGCTGGCAGAGTCTAGTACTGCTGGCTAAATACATATGGCTTGAGTTGGCAACCGCTGCCATGGTCCTGGTGAGCGGTCCTATAGAGCTGCCCTAGAGGCACCTTGCGGCCGATACAGTGAGGAGAGTTGGTACACCCCCACCCTACCGCATCCTGGTCAATGCACATTGCTACAGATGTTTATTAAATCAGTTGTGTTGCTGTATGTTGTACGCACTTGAGTACTGTATGTCGTTGTTGTTGATTTGTTTCTTTCTCTTGTATGTTGTGAAATACCTTAATAAAAAGAACTTTAAAAAAAAAAAATGGTTCCATACGGAGAGCACTAGATTTTGTTTGTGTGTTTCCTTCCTATATGGTTCCTATGCGCCCTGTCTGTGGGTGCCATCCATGAGTTACCAAGTTCCATTTGAGGATTTGGCTGTATTACAACAACTGCTGCTATGCTTTGTGACCTGTTTCAGGTCTAATCATTAAGGTGAGAGTCCATCTTGCATGCGGTGGTGGAAGTCTTTGTGGTGTTATCGTCATCCTCACTGTTTCTGGATGTACGTTGAAGTCTGGATTGTTTTCTCACATGGACTTTTTTGTTATCACTTGGACACTTATTATATAGTTCTTTGATTATTATTGTTTTTTAGTTTTTTAGTTTAATACATTGCGCTGCACTCTTTCACTGTTTATGTACTTCGGGAATATTTTTTGAATTTATCCTTAGTGCTGGCTTGCATACGTTAGGTTTATTTTTTGTATTTTCCAGCGCTGAATACTTTTCACTGTTTATATGCAAGAACACTTAACTAGAAAATGCATTTCCTGAGGAAAATACGTGGGAATGCTGAATAGCTGAATTGCTAAGCCCGCACAAATCCCATTCACCATAACCACTATACTATCTTTAGGACATACAAGCAGTGTTCCTTCAGTACTTATAAAGCCTCTCTTTAATCATTAAAGGTGTTGTAAAGGTAAAATCATTTTCCCTAAATAACTTCCTCTCCCTACGTGCAGTCCTCCTTTACTTACCTCATCCTTTGATTTTGATTTTAAATGTCCTTATTTCTTCGGAGAAATCCTCACTTCCTGTTCTTCTGTCTGTAACTCCACACAGTAGTGCAAGGCTTTTTCCCTGGTGTGGAGAAAGCCTCTTGAGGGGGGAGGGGGTGAGCAGGACGCCCACTAACACACAGCTCTTTTCTCTATCTGCAAAGTACAGAGCGTCCTGACTTCCTGGTTGCCCCTCCCCCCTCAAGAGGTTTTCTCCCCTCCCCCGGGTGAGTGAGGGGGAATATTGCACTGAGGTAAAGAAAGCTATTTAGGGAAAGAATTACCATTGCAAACGCTTTTTATCTACACACAAAATAAGTGAAATAACCCTTCAAACAAACCTTAATAAATCCACAACCGTACATGCGATCGATACAGCAACTTCACCGTATAAAAGACAAGACCCTTGTGAACGCATCGATATGAAATTTATATTGATAAACTTAAAAATGTGGCCATGTCCGCGATTTAGAAAAGAGTATCTTTGTGTGTCTTACTAACAAATTTTAAAAGCGCGTTATAATGAAGGCCTATGGGGAAAATTGTTGGAACTCTTGTCCTTTCGAAGCTCCAGCAACGAAAAGTAAAATGCATATCACAAAACTGATCACATTGCCTGAAAGCAGACAAAAATACCTACAGTTTGATATATAAATTGTGTATGACAAGTAGATCTTGTGGGCGTGAGAGCAATTTGTTCCCCCTTTTTTATAGATAATCCAAGTTTTTTCAAAACTCACACTGTAAAGGTCACATGACTCACTCTAGCAGCTCTCCATAGGAAGACTGTTAAATCGATAACATTTTCTGAAAAAATCACTAAACGTAAATTGCTTTTTCACAAAAACTATAAAAGATTTCAATCTGAAAAGTCATAGCCGGATAGCTGAATATTTTGTGACCGTGGTAAAGTTTGTTTGGTGTCTGTCAGTGAAAGTATGAAGGAGGAGATACATTTTGTAGCACATGAGATTTGAAGCAGGAAAAAGCATGTTCTCATTGACTTCAATGTTAAAAAAAAGCGACTAAAAGCTTAATATTTTAAAAAGTATAAATAGTACAAAAAAACTTGAAGAAGTCCCATACTTGAACATTTTAAAAGTTGAATGGTCTCAATCGCTGAAAGTATGGCGAAGTTACGCAGAGCCAAAAAACGTACGGAATAATAAAATTAAAATTAAGAATAAGAACTAGAAAATGCCTTTCCTGAGGAAAATACGTGGGAATGCTGAATAGCTGAATTGCTAAGCCCGCACAAATGCCATTCACCATAACCACTATACTATCTTTAGGACATACATGCAGTGTTCCTTCAGTACTTATAAAGCCTCTCTTTGATCATTAAAGGTGTTGTAAAGGTAAAATCATTTTCCCTAAATAACTTATTTTACCTTAGTGCAGTCCTCCTTTACTTAACTCATCCTTTGATTTTGCTTTTAAATGTCCTTATTTCTTCTCAGAAACCCTCACTTCCTGTTCTTCTGTCTGTAACTCCACACAGTAATGCAGTGTTTCTCAATTCCAGTCCTCAGGCCCCCCCAACAGGTCAGGTTTTCAGGATTTCCCTCAGATGAAAAGGCTGTGCTGATTACTAAGGCAGTGAAACTGATCAAATCACCTGTGCAAAATAATGGAAATCCTGAAAACCTGACCTCTTGGGGGGGCCTGAGGACTGGAATTGAGAAACACTGCAGTAATGCAAGGCTTTTTCCCTGGTGTGGAGAAAGCCTCTTGAGGGGGGAGGGGGTGAGCAGGACGCCCACTAACACACAGCTCCTTTCTCTATCTGCAAAGTACAGAGCGTTCTGACTTCCTGGTCGCCCCTCCCCCCTCAAGAGGTTTTCTCCCCTCCCCCAGGTGAGTGAGGGGGAATATTGCACTGAGGTAAAGAAAGCTATTTAGGGAAAGAATTACCATTACAAACGCTTTTTATCTACACACAAAATAAGTGAAATAACCCTTCAAACAAACCTTAATAAATCCTCAACCGTACATGCGATCGATACAGCGACTTCACCGTTTTAAAGACAAGACCCTTGTGAACACATCGATATGAAATTTATGTTGATAAACTTAAAAATGTGGCCATGTCAGCGATTTAGAAAAGAGTGTCGTTGTGTGTCTTACTAACAAATTTTTAAAGCCGCTTATAATGAAGGCCAATGGGAAAATGTTTGGAACTCTTGTCCTTTAGAAGCTCCAGCAACGAAAAGTAAAATGCGCATCACAAAACTGATGACATTGCCTGAAAGCAGACAAAAATACCTACAATTTGATATATAAATTGTGTATGACAAGTAGATCTTGTGGGCGTGAGAGCAATTTGTTCCCCCTTTTTTTATAGATAATCCGATTTTTTTCAAAACTCACACTGTAAAGGTCACATGACACAGTCTAGCAGCTCTCCATAGACACGCAGTGTAATCGATAAAATTTTCTGAAAAAATCACTAAACGTAAATTGCTTTTTCACAAAAACTATAAAAGATTTCAATCTGAAAAGTCATAGCCGGATAGCTGAATATTTTGTGACCGTGGTAAAGTTTGTTTGGTGTCTGTCAGTGAAAGTATGAAGGAGGAGATACATTTTGAATCACGTAAGAATTTAAGCGGTAAAAAGCATGTTCTCATTGACTTCAATGTTAAAAAAAGCGACTAAAAGCTTAATATTTTAAAAAGTATAAATAGTACAAAAAAACTTGAAAAAGTCCCATCGTTAGCTGAATGAGATGAACATTTTAAAAGTTGAATGTTCTCAATCGCTGAAAGTCTGGCGAAGTTACGCAGAGCCAAAAAACGTACGGAATAATAAAGGATAAAAAGAATAATAAAAAACGAATAACAATACTGGGAATGCTTATTAAAGCATTCCCACTAATTAAAATTAAGAATAATAAAAAACGAATAACAATACTGGGAATGCTTATTAACCACTTGCATACTGGGCACTTACACCCCCCTCCTGCCCAGGTAAAATTTCAGCTTCCGGCACTGCGTCGCTTTAACTGACAATTGCGCGGTCGTGCGACGTGGCTCCCAAACAAAATTTACGTCCTTTTTTCCCCACAAGTAGAGCTTTCTTTTGGTGGTATTTGATCGCCTGTGCGATTTTTATTTTTTGCGCTATAAACAAAAAAGTGCGACAATTTTGAAGAAAAATACAATATTTTTTACTTGTTGCTATAATATATATCCCAATTTAAAAAAAACTAATTTTTTTTTCTCAGCTTAGGGCGATACGTATTCCTCTACATATTTTTGGTAAAAAAAAAAAAAATCGCAATAAGCGACTGGTTTGCGCAAAAGTTATAGCGCTTACAAAATAGGGGAGAGAATTATTATTTTTTATTATTTTTTTTTTTACTAGAAATGGCGGCGATCTGCGATTTTTATTGGTACTGCGACGTTATGGCGGACACATCGGACACTTTTGACACATTTTTGCCGCCATTCACATTTATTCTGCGATCAGTGCTATAAATATGCACTAATTACAGTATAAATGTGACTGGCATTGAAGGGGTTAACACTAGGGGGTGAGGAAGGGGTTAAATGTGTATGCTAGGTGTGTTCTAACTGTGGGAGGAGGGGGGGGGGTGACTGGGGGGGTGACCGATCTGTGTCCCTATGTAGGAAGGAACACAGATCGGGCTCCTCCCCTCCAGAGACCGGACATTGTCTCTGTGTGAGCCGGCAATGAGAGATGATCTATGAGAGATCATCTCTCATTCGCCCACAGATCGCATCACAAACGGCCGCTCTGATTGGCCGTTTGCCGCGATCTGTGATTGGCCGTGTCCAAGGGACACGGACAACACAGGGCTTCCCCGCAGCGCGCTGTACAGCGCGCGCTGGGAACGCCAGAATGACATGCCGTCAAATGACGGCATGTTGGCTATTCAGGCCCGCGCTGTTGCCGTCATCCGACGGTAGCGCAGGCCTCAAGTGGTTAAAGCATTCCCACTAATAATAAAAAACAAATAACAATACTGGGAATGCTTATTAAAGCATTCCCACTAATAATAAAAAATGAATAACTATGGACTGGTTGCTATAAACTGGTTGCTATGGACTGGTTGCTATGGAGGGTTGCTATTGAGGGTTGCTATGGACTAGTTGCTATGGATTGGTAGACTGGTTGCTATATGCAGAGTATGCAGAAGTTACACAGAGCCCAAAAAAACAGAGCCATATCACCTCACAGCTTTGTGGGAGGAGTTATAGAAATCCCTCACAGCTGTGTGGGAGGAGCTATAGAAAGCCCCCTAGCTGTGTGTGAGGAGATATTTTCCTCAGCGTCTCCTAGGAAACGCTCTAAGCAGACACTCAGATTCTTGGCTTTTTTGAAAACTTGTCCTTCTTTAAATGATTGTATTTTAAAAACTAATAATCGTACAGCGAATATCTTTATATTTTACGAATCACAAGACCCAGACCTTCAATTTGATTGCATGGTCGCAGTTTACAAATTCCCTTGCAAATTTAAGTTTTCAAGGCTTTTACCTCCATTGACTTCTATTGAAATAATGGATGGCGTGTGTTGCAAACAAATGGATGTACTGTAAAAATGATTTGAACGATCGCTTAGCCGAGGACACGTGTAGTGTCAAGCAGGGATAGCTGAACATTTTGATATAAGATTTGTGTAGGTCGGCTTGAAAATGAGGGAGTGGTTGCAGTTTACAAATCATGTAATGATTTTTCAGTTTTTGACAAACCAGACTGTAAGCTTCACCATTCATTCCTATGGGAAAATTTCACCGCAAAAATGACGATATTTCGCGAACGATTCGACGAAACGTTACACAAAGTAATAGCCCACTATTCGGGAACAATCCGCTCGTTTTGATATATTACTCGTCTATGTAGTGTAAAAACTGTGGGAGGAGTTAGGGTGGTAAATTTGCTATAAGAATAAGAACTAGAAAATATACAATTTCTTGGGAAATCGTGTGACATGTTCTTGGCTCCACCAATACTCCTGACTGGAGACGGTGCCCCTGGATATATAAATGTGATTCAACAGTGTGTCGATCCATTGCTCCATTCAAAACTGCTCCATCAAAAACTATCCCATCAAAACTGCACCATCCCATTTGCCCCTTTAAAAACTGGTAGCTATGGAGGGTCGCAATGGACTGGTTGCAATGGAGGGGTTGCTATGGACTGGTTGCTATGGTCTGGTTGCTATGGTCTGGTTGCTATGGACTGGTTGCTATGGACGGGTTGCTATGGACGGGTTGCTATGGACTGGTTGCTATGAACGGTTGCTATGGACTGGTTGCTATGGACGGTTGCTATGGACTGGTTGCTAAGGACTGGTTGCTTTGGACTGGTGTCTATGAACTGATTGATATGGACAGGTTGCTATGGACTGGTTGCTATGGACAGGTTGCTATGGACGGTTGCTATAAACTGGTTGCTATGGACTGGTTGCTATGGAGGGTTGCTATTGAGGGTTGCTATGGACTAGTTGCTATGGATTGGTAGACTGGTTGCTATATGCAGAGTATGCAGAAGTTACACAGAGCCCAAAAAAACAGAGCCATATCACCTCACAGCTTTGTGGGAGGAGCTATAGAAATCCCTCACAGCTGTGTGGGAGGAGCTATAGAAAGCCCCCTAGCTGTGTGTGAGGAGATATTTTCCTCAGCGTCTCCTAGGAAACGCTCTAAGCAGACACTCAGATTCTGGCTTTTTTTAAAACTTGTGCTTCTTTAAATGATTGTATTTTAAAAACTAATAATCGTACAGCGAATATCTTTATATTTTACGAATCACAAGACCCAGACCTTCAATTTGATTGCATGGTCGCAGTTTACAAATTCCCTTGCAAATTTAAGTTTTCAAGGCTTTTACCTTCTATTGAAATAATGGATGGCGTGTGTTGCAAACAAATGGCTGTACTGTAAAAATGATTTGAACGATCGCTTAGCCGAGGACACGTGTAGTGTCAGCAGGCTATCCCTGCTGACACTACACGTGTCCTCGGCTAAGCGATCGTTCAAATCATTTTGATATAAGATTTGTGTAGGTCGGCTTGAAAATGAGGGAGTGGTTGCAGTTTACAAATCATGTAATGATTTTTCAGTTTTTGACAAACCAGACTGTAAGCTTCACCATTCATTCCTATGGGAAAATTTCACCGCAAAAATGACGATATTTCGCGAACGATTCGACGAAACGTTACACAAAGTAATAGCCCACTGAATAGTGGAACAATCCGAATGGGAACAATCCGCTCGTTTTGATATATTACTCGTCTATGTAGTGTAAAAACTGTGGGAGGAGTTATGGTGGTAAATTTGCTATAAGAATAAGAACTAGAAAATATACAATTTCTTGGGAAATCGTGTGACATGTTCTTGGCTCCATCAATACTCCTGACTGGAGACGGTGCCCCTGGATATATAAATGTGATTCAACAGTGTGTCGATCCATTGCTCTATTCAAAACTGCTCCATCAAAAACGATCCCATCAAGACTACACCATCCCATTTGCCCCTTTAAAAACTGGTAGCTATGGAGGGTCGCAATGGACTGGTTGCAATGGAGGGGTTGCTATGGACTGGTTGCTATGGTCTGGTTGCTATGGACAGTTGCTATGGACTGGTTGCTATGGTCTGGTTGCTATGGACAGTTGCTATGGACTGGTTGCGACGGCAGGATCACCACTATCAATGCTAAGGGACTTAATATCCCGGGAAAAGGGAAAATGCTCCTCAATTCGTACAGCATTTGTACAAGAAATCCATTCTCCAGAATTCCATACTTCCAGAATAGAATATGCAACATCAAAGTCTAAAGGGGTGTCTATACTAATTTATAATCAAATTGCGTGGTCCATGTTGGACGAATGTACAGATGGAGACGGACGCTTCCTATTCCTAAAATGTAGTATAGTGGGTGGGTGACATTGGCTACAGTTATATACGCACCCAACACACATCAAGATACCTTCCTAATTAAAACACTAGTCAAATTAACTAAATTTGCAGAAGGGAAACTGATCAGTATCAGTATCTCCTCCCAGTGGAGGAGACTTTAATATGGCACTTAACCCCAAATTAGATACGTCATCCGGATCCTCATCCATCCCTGGGGGGGGCCAAGGAGGGAGATTATGTGGAAACTGAAAGGGATGCAACGCCTTGGAGATTGCTACACGGAGGCAAGAGAGACTATACTTTTTTCTCTAATCCGCACCAGCTATATTTCCCCGCATAGGAACTTTTCCTGGAAGAACTTAAGGAAGTAATGAAATCAGTTAAACAAGGGAAAGCTCCAGGCCCAGATGGAAAATATATGGGAAATATTACCAACATTTTTTTCCCATATTAGGGACACAAATGATTAAAGTATTCAATGAGATTGGCAGGTCTACCGCCCTCCGCCCGGAGGCACTTATATTGCAAGAAGGGAAGGCCCTGGCGGAGTGCGGTAGCTACCGACCAATCTCATTGTTAAATATAGATTTAAAACGGTTTACTAAACTTTTAGCCTCCCGACTTCAACCCATGCTGTAACAACTACACGGGAGGCCAGGCAATAAATACCATTAAGGTTCTCAATTTGGTACACTGGGCAAGGAAAGACCTTTGGATTTTATGTGAGACACGATGGACTTGGGGAACATATGCGAGGATGGATTTCGGGGGTATACACTATACCCACAGGCATTAGTGAAGGTTAACGGGATACTCTCGGAGCCAATTAAAATCCTGAATGGAACAAGACACTGTCTCCTTTGTAATATATGTTCTCTCGCTGGAACCCCTATTAAACAGGATTAGGCAAAACCCGGATATCAAGGGAATATGGATAGGAGATAGTATCTGCCTTTGCAGATGATATCTTGTTCTCCCTGTCTAATCCCCAAGTATCATTACAAAACCTGATGCAAGAAAAAGAGGAATATGGGAAGCTGGCAAATTTAAAAATCAATTACGGAAAATCAATCAATTACAATGCAATGTATGGTTATACAACCAAATTTTAAATTTAAATGGGTAACAACAGCTCTAAAGTATCTGGGGATGGATATACGTACCACCAAGACTTGGAAACACTTTTGAAGTAAACTTCCCTCCACTGGTGAGCACAATTGCCGCTATGATGGAGAAGTGGCAAAAGGGAATCCATTCTTGGTTTGGGCGGTGTAATGCTATTAAAATGAGTATTTTGCCAAACCGATCCCTTCTGCTTCTCTTTTCTAAATTTATCTGGGCTAATAGATCTAGAATTAGTAAAACTAGGATGACTCTCCCTAAGTGCCACGGAGGGCTGGCGGAGGGGGTGAGTAGGTGGAGGAGAGAGGAGAGACATGGGGTACTAGTACCCCTTTTTTTGGGGGGGGGGGGTTAAGAAATGAAATAGGGACTAGGCGGAAATCTAATGTGATCGATAAGAAACGGAGAATAAATAGAAGTTATAATAAGAAAAAGTTAGTGCTCAATTAAGAGTCAGTGTAGGAAATGGGCAAAAGTTCACCTCTCGTAATGTATTTTTTTTTTCTTTCTCTCCATTTGTCTTTGTTTCTTGTCTTTTTTTGTTGTTACCTTCACCTTCCTAAACAGTCCTTAATTTACAAGGAGATGGTTAAATAAGTTACGGGTTTTAAATAAGTACTGGACTTGAATAAATTAGACCAGATGGTTATGAATAAAAGGTACTCAACAGTGCAGACGATATTGGTAGGGGAAAAAATAGGACCTAAGAGGAGACAATTGACAGATACAAAGCAAAGGCAACGATCCAAACAGGAAGGAAAGTAACAAACTGGGAACTGGGAGATAAATGTAGTAAAATCCTAGCTGGAAAATTAAGAGAAAGGGAAGGAAGTATACGTGCCTCATGTAAAGGGGATAAGTGGACAATTATTCTCACTCTCTAGAGATATAGCACAAAGATTTAAAGCGTACTACTCCTCCCTTTACGGCCTGGATTCAGTGTCTATACCCCAGGTTGAGATGGAGAAGTACTTAACTTCAGCGCACCTTGGTAAGTTGTCCTCATTTGAAAGGGAAAATATGGAAGGGGGGGGTTAAGAAATGAAATAGGGACTAGGCGGATATCTAATGTGATCGAGACGGAGAATAAATAGAAGTTATAATAAGGAAAAGATAGTGCTCATTTAAGAGTCAGTGTAGGAAATGGGCAAAAGGGTTAGTTCACCTCTCGTAATGTCATTTATTTTTCTTTCTTTCTTTCTTTCTTTCTTTCTTTCTTTCTTTCTTTCTTTCTTTCTTTCTCTCGTTTTATCTTTGTTTCTTGTCTTTTTTGTTGTTCCCTTCCTAAACAGGGTTATACAGTCCTGGTGTCAATATTTAAAGCAGTAAAGCGCAAACACCTTACAATGCGTATAACCAAAGTGTAGCAGTTAGACGCTAAAAGATAAGAATACAGTTAACACTAATTTCAGTAGAATGTCAGGGTTGCACATGAGTGAAAAAATAGCAGTAAAACCGTTTGTAGTTGAGGGAAGAGTGAGATAAGTTTCGGAATAGCAATAGCACATCTGTCATTAGAATTTAAATACACTAGCAGCGTGTAATATGGCAGTGAGATCCCCCATTAGTCGATCACAATTTCTTTCACTTTTACACTAAACACTATTCGGAACACCCAATTTTTTTTTTTTTGTTGATTCTCTTTATTTCATTATCTTTCATGTTTAAAAAACAGATTACATACAAAATTTTCTTTATATTTAATTCCCCGCATACCATAATCTTGGACTTAGCCTCGATTCAGTACATTGTTTTCCCATTATCCCCCTACCCCCCCCCCCCCCAACCTCCCACCCTTAATTTCCAGTTTGCTCCTTGGCTTTTCATACCAAATATCCTATTTCAATTTACCACGGTTTCCATATTTTTTCAAATTCCTTGATGTTTCCTCTTTTTGTGTAAACTGTTTTCTCTTTCCATATTGTTTCTGTCACACTATTAGTCCATCTGCTTGCCATCTTTGGGCGATTAATTTTCTAGCCTGGAATAGGCACCTTGCTACGGCTTTTGTGGTACTCGCCGGCCCTCCCCTTTCTTCCCATATTCCCAATATGCACGTTCTAGGGTCCATCTCCAACCCAGTCCCGTATGTTTTGTTAATGATTCTGATGATCTCTACGTCTAAGGACATGACTGCCCTATTGCCGATGTTTTCTGTGCGGATTTGTAGGTTAATAAATACCCTCCTGATATTTATGCTGGTTGAATAAATCCAGTTTGGTCCTTGATGTATGAGGTTTGAGATTATTTGGTTTAGCCTGCTGGCCCAGGATCTTAGCGTCTGCACATAGGAGGGAGATAGGGCGGTATGATGATGCTTCCAGTGGGTCCTTCCCCTCCTTGTGCAGCACTATTATCGTGGCCTCTGTCATTGAGGTGGGCAATTTACCCTCTAACAACATGGCCATGAAATACTTTCAAAAGTTCTGGGAGCAACACCTTCCCGTAATATCTATATGTCTCTGCTGGTAATCCGTCAGGTCCAGGATACTTCTGATTGGCCATTTCTCTGACTGCTATGTTATTGGTTTCTCCATTTGTTCCAGTAGTTCTAGATTTCTAAAAAATTGTTGCAATTCCTCTCCTCCCGCTGTTCTTTGGGTCTTATATAGTTGTTCTGAATGTATCCGTTATCTCTGCCACATTGTGGACACATTACCGTTACTACTTTTAATGTTCCACAGCAGGAGTGGAATTTGTTCTTATTAAATGGGCCAACATTCTTCCTACCCCATTCCCCCTCCCCATATGCCGCTTGTCCTTGGAACATTCTCTTGTTTTCTGATTTTTTTTATCAGCTTCTATTTCTATATATTCTTGTTGCTTATCTAGCCATTTTCTTTTCCTCTCCTCTGTTGGGATTATGCTATATATTCTTTTTCGGTGTTCGCTACTTCTAATTCTACTTTCTCGTTCTTTCGAGATCTTTTTTGCCTTCGCCACCTGTTGGATACATATGCCTCTGAGCAAGGCGTGTCCCACATGTTGCCGTGTCCCATGTGTCCCCCGTGTTGCCGTTCCCTCATTAAAATCTATAAACTCTTTTATTTTCGCCATTACCTCCTCAGTGTTTCCCATTAATTCGAACCAAAGGGGGCTTATTTTCCATACCGTAGCAGATCTTCTTCCCTCTAGGTTTACCGTTGTTATCACCGGGGAATGATCTGATATTCCCCGTGGTAGATATTCTATTTCCGCGATTATTAAATAATAAGAGAGGCTTCCACATTGCCCACGACTAAATCAATCCTGGATAATGTGGCATGGGTACAAGAGCAACAAGAGTACTCTGGGTTTCTCTTCCTCCATACATCAAACAACCCTGTCTCTTGTAAAAACAGATAAAGGTGGGTCTCCTGTACATTTGTCATTGGGAACCTATCCTTTTTTTATTTAATACTTCGTTAAAATCCCCCATTTGCAATGACTGGTATTCCGGGTTTATCCAGGATACAGTCCATAAATTTGTACATAACCTCTAGTTTGAATGGGGGGGGGATATATATATTAGCGAGTATATATTCTCTGCCCTCTATTGCACAATATAGGAAAACATAACGCCCCTCCCTGCAAGTAGGTTTATCAGGATTGTCACCCCTCTTGAGTATGTGTGAACTGAATGGAATTGATGTTGGAATTTCCTGTATTTCCTGTTTTGTCATTTGTAAAATGGGTTTCCTGTAAAAACAACTGCTCTTTTAGCACGGACATTCCAAGATCCTATTTTCAAAATTGTACTCAAAATTGTCTTATTTAAAGATTCAGTGAAAAAAAAGGCGAAAAAAGAGGAAAAAAAAAAAAAAGCAGTGGGGAAGAAAACATACTCTCGATCTCAATGATATAGACCAAGGCCATGTCCCCTGCCCTTAACATTTCCTTTGAAAAAAAACTGGTGAAATGTGTGTTTTATCCTTTGTATTCCGTACCATTTTCCTCAATCCCTTGTGGTATGGTATCCGTGTATTCCTGTGCGTTGCCACACATTGTGTTTATCTATCGCTTATCCATTCAGTACTAAATCCCGTATCTTGCCCCTGAAGTGTCTCGTCAAAGAGTCAGTTGCCTAGAAGTTGTTTTAGTTTTTTTTGAATATATCTCCTCCCTTTCACTCTAATGGCGGGGTTTAAACAAAGTTCGCTCACTCTTTTACCCAATATTTGGAATTATTCCTTTCACTGACACCAGGGACTTTCTTTACTCTTTCCTCTCACACCAATAATAGGATGCTATTGATGCCACCAATGATGCTTCACTATTAAATCCAATGGCTCACTATTAATAAATTATAGGAATTATTCCTTGCAATGACAACGACAATGGGGTATTACTACTTCTCCCACTGAAACCAATGACAGCATATTTATATAGCTACATTTAGACCAAGCAATTGAAGACTTGCCAACTTTATATTTGTGATTTGAAGGTATTTCAACTAGCTCTCTAGCTGGCTTTAACTAATGGGGTCTATCTCACTGCCATTTTACATGCTGTAAATATATTTCAAATCTGTTTCTATATTCCAAATCTAAGATCTCACTCTTTCCTCAATCTTAAATCAAAATAGCACATTTTTCCACTCAATTAATATCGGCCATCTCCGTAAAACCCTTAAATTCTGCTGAAAATCCTTATTTTAGTCTTTTCTTCTTTCTGTATTTTTGCGATTTTGTGCTTTAATTTTGTGTTATGCCCTAAACAATCTTACATTGTAAGATTAAGTCTCTTAGTCTCTCGCTATTGAGACTATTCAACTTTTAAAATGTTGATCTCTTTCAGATGTGATGTGAATTTTCTCCCATAAAATTCTCAGCAAAACGCACACAGAACCTCTTTTGTAAATCACTGACATGGCCACATTTCTAAGTTCATCAACATACGTTTCATGTACGGTTGTGGATTTATTAAGCCTTCAGGCTTCACTCACTTTTTGGTTGTGTAAAGGGTTTGTAAAGGTATTTATTTCCCTAAACTGTGTGGTGTGGAGAAAACCTCTACCAGGCAAATCAGGACACTCTATTGCAGATAGAGAAAATAGCTGTGTGTTAGTGGGCGTCCTGCTCACTCCCTCCCCCCTCAATAGGCTTTCTCCACACCAGGAAAAAAGCCTTGCATTACTGTGTGGAGATAGACGAACAGGAAGTAAGGGTTTCTCAGAAAAAATAAGGACGGACATTTAAAAGAAAAAGGATGAAGGAGGTCTGCACCTTTACGGTTTAGGGAAAATTATTTTACTTTTACAACACCTTTGATGATCAAAGATACTCTCTGCTATACATATACTATACATACAGTCCAAAAGATAGTGTAGTGGATAAGGTGACTGGCATTGGATTTAGCAATTCAGATATTCAGCATTCCCACGCATTTTCCTCAGGAAATGCATTTTCTAGTTAATAACCGTACGTTTTTTGGCTCTGCGTAACTCCTGCGATTGAGACCATTCAACTTTTAAAATGTTCATCTCGTTAGCTTCAAGTTTTTTTGTACTTTTTATACGTTTTAAAATATTAAGCTTTTTTTTAACATCCTCTTTAAAATACCTCTTAAAAATCTCATGTGCTACCAAAAGTTTCAGCTCCTTCATACTTTCACTGACAGACACCAAACAAACTTAAAAACGGTCACAAAATATTCAGCTATCCGGCTACGACTTTTCAGATTGATATCTTTAACAGTTTTTGTGAAAAAGCAATACTGATTTTTTTCAGAAATAGTTATCGATTACACAGTGTTCCTATGGAGCTTTGTTGGAGATGATCATGTGATCATTACACTGAAAAAATCCAATTATCTATAAAAAAAAAAAGGGGGGAACAAATTGCTCTCACGCCCACAAGATCTACTTGTAATACACAATTTGTCTGGTTTCAGATCAGTTTTGTGATACGCATTTTACTTTTACTTTTAGTTGCTGGAGGGACAAGAGTTCCAAAATTTATCCCATTGACTGTTATTTTAACCAGCCTTTACAATTTGCCAGTAAAACACACAAAGACACTCTTTTCTAAATCGCTGACATGGCATTTGTAAGTTTATCAACATTGTGGATTTATTATGGTTTGTGAAGTGTTTAACTCAACATTTCTTTCCTTTTGTGCAATATCCTCACTGACCTATTTATTATGGTCTGTGTGGAGTTGAAGTGAGGGTTTCTAAGAAGAAATAAGGACATTTAAACTCAAATGATGAGATAAGTGAAAGAGGACTGTAGAAAGCTATGTGGATATGAAATTTGTGTGGGCAGCTCTTCAGCATTGTAATGGTATTTTTTCTTTCATAGACTTATTGCGGATAGTCCATAGGAATGAATGTTTTCTAAACAATATCAAGCCGAATATTTGCCACTAAAGCGATAGCAAACACATGTCCATAGCAACCACTGAATAGAACCCGTTTATAGCAACCATCCATAGCAACCTGTCCATAGCAACCAGTCCATAGCAACCAGTTTTGATGGGGCTGTTTTGATGGGGTAGTTTTTGGTGGATCGAAATTAATCGACACGCTGTTGGATTGCATTCACACAATTTAACACCAAGCAAAACCTACAATTGTCTCTCAGCTAGTGCATCCATTTTAAGTTAAAATGTATCCAGTCTTAACATATCTTTCACTTTAAACCGCAATGTTATCTGGACTTTTTATTTAGTAGTAATTGCATTGCTGATATCGCTAAACCAAATCTGTAAACCAAATAGTAATATTTTCTCTCGGGTAGCAATTCAAATACAATCAGCATTTAATATTGAGCCTTCACAGTTAATGGTTGGCCTGTATGTCAGCTATAGTTATGCTAAGAAACTATCTTATATAAACCGTTTAAACCGTGTAATATACATTTAGCACAGGTTTAAATATCGTGGCATTACAAGTTTGGATATATCCAAACTTGTAATGCAACAAAATTTAAACCTGTGCTAAATGTATATTTATTTAATTTATCATAATCAATAATCAAAATGTATTTCAAAAGGCAACGGTAACTTAACCTCGATATTTTTAACTAGTATCAGACGCTTTAGTACTAATAAAATGCAATAAGTACATCAATGCTTTCGACGAACATTATAAAATTTGCGAACCTATCATAGACGTTATCACTGCTGCTGTCAAGCATACCCATAAAGATGGAGTAATATGTTCTATACTATTGTAATATGTTGATGGTAATACAAAAAATTGTCACCCTGATGTCATTTTATCTCTAATACAATATACATTGGAATGGAATTTTTACCTAAATATAGCAGAGTTTAAGACGAATGAGAAATAGTTGCATTATTCTGAGAAGTGCAAGATGTCACAAACAGTAACTCAGAAATCTCAGTGCTAGTATGACATCATGAAACAACCAACTCTGTTATCCTGACTGATAAGGCAACCATGTAAAAGTGAGGGTCATCACTATTTCTTTTACTGAACCAATGACTTTCTTTGAACTGACATCACCTAGGATATTACTGCAATGATTGGTCTCTCCTACTTTCGGATTTTGTCTTAATTATGGAATTGCAATTATCTCTTCAAAAATATAAACATGAGCTCTGCTAAACCTATGTAACCTATGTTAATCACTGTCACTGAATATGGCCAATCTTTATAAGATATTTTATATTAATGTAATGTAACAGTTATAACATTTATGTGTTCCGTTATGTAAACTTGAGGGTCATCACTATTCCTTTTATTGAGTTTCTTTGAACTGACATAGTGACATTACTGCAATCATTGGCTCACTATTACATTTATAGGCAGCAATGTTCCACTATTCAGTCCGTTTACATCATTTGATGGATCATAATTTGTTTCCCTTACACCAATTACTCATTTACTCATTTTCTTTGCTCCGACACCAAGAATTTAATATAACTCCTCCCAATGATGGATCACTATTCTTTCCACTGACTGAAATGATACCTTCCACTTACACAATTCCTACCACTGAAAACAATTGATTTTACTTTCACCAACGATGGGTCACAAGTCTTCCCACTGCATAATCCAAATGATATGACAGCGATGATGTGCCTCATCCTTTAATACTTGACCCATTGAGGTCAAGTATTAAAGGATGTGACACATCATCGCTATAGTATAGAGTTATATCAAATTCTTGGTGTCGGAGCAAAGAATAATGAGTAAGTATTGGTGTAAGGGAAAAAATTATGATAGGCACGAATGCTTCCACTGACACCAATGATCGGTCACTATTCCTTCAACTGAAACCAATAATGGGTCTCTTTTTTCTCTAATCCTCAAACTGATTGTGACATTTCTTTTCCAGTTTCATAAATGACTGACTTGTGTCAGTCATTTATGATGGGTCACTTTTCATCCCACTAACACCATAGCTGGATCACTAGTCCTTTCTCCACTGACACCATTAATTGGAACTATTCCTTCCACTGACACCAAGAAAATTAGGACATACTTTGGCTGCTTACACTCACTCTCACTCTCTAGAGATATAAGCACAAAGATTTAAAGCTTTACGGCCTGGATTCAGTGTCTATACCCCAGGTTGAGATGGAGAAGTACTTAACTTCAGCGCACCTTGGTAAGTTGTCAAATGTCAAATGATTGAAAGGGAAAATATGGAAGGGGGGGGGTTAAGAAATGAAATAGGGACTAGGCGGATATCTAATGTGATCGAGACGGAGAATAAATAGAAATTATAATAAGGAAAAGATAGTGCTCATTTAAAGTCAGTGTAGGAAATGGGCAAAAGGGTTAGTTCACCTCTCGTAATGTCATTTATTTTTCTTTCTTTCTTTCTTTCTTTCTCTCGTTTTATCTTTGTTTCTTGTCTTTTTTGTTGTTCCCTTCCTAAACAGGGTTATACAGTCCTGGTGTCAATATTTAAAGCAGTAAAGCGCAAACACCTTGCTACGGCTTTTGTGGTACTCGCCGGCCCTCCCCTTTCTTCCCATATTCCCAATATGCACGTTCTAGGGTCCATCTCCAACCCAGTCCCGTATGTTTTGTTAATGATTCTGATGATCTCTACGTCTAAGGACATGACTGCCCTATTGCCGATGTTTTCTGTGCGGATTTGTAGGTTAATAAATACCCTCCTGATATTTATGCTGGTTGAATAAATCCAGTTTGGTCCTTGATGTATGAGGTTTGAGATTATTTGGTTTAGCCTGCTGGCCCAGGATCTTAGCGTCTGCACATAGGAGGGAGATAGGGCGGTATGATGATGCTTCCAGTGGGTCCTTCCCCTCCTTGTGCAGCACTATTATCGTGGCCTCTGTCATTGAGGTGGGCAATTTACCCTCTAACAACATGGCCATGAAATACTTTCAAAAGTTCTGGGAGCAACACCTTCCCGTAATATCTATATGTCTCTGCTGGTAATCCGTCAGGTCCATGATACTTCTGATTGGCCATTTCTCTGACTGCTATGTTATTGGTTTCTCCATTTGTTTCAGTAGTTCTAGATTTCTAAAAAATTGTTGCAATTCCTCTCCTCCCGCTGTTCTTTGGGTCTTATATAGTTGTTCTGAATGTATCCGTTATCTCTGCCACATTGTGGACACATTACCGTTACTACTTTTAATGTTCCACAGCAGGAGTGGAATTTGTTCTTATTAAATGGGCCAACATTCTTCCTACCCCATTCCCCCTCCCCATATGCCGCTTGTCCTTGGAACATTCTCTTGTTTTCTGATTTTTTTTATCAGCTTCTATTTTATATTCTTGTTGCTTATCTAGCCATTTTCTTTTCCTCTCCTCTGTTGGGATTATGCTATATATTCTTTTTCGGTGTTCGCTACTTCTAATTCTACTTTCTCGTTCTTTTGAGATCTTTTTTGCCTTCGCCACCTGTTGGATACATATGCCTCTGAGCAAGGCGTGTCCCACATGTTGCCGTGTCCCATGTGTCCCCCGTGTTGCCGTTCCCTCATTAAAATCTATAAACTCTTTTATTTTCGCCATTACCTCCTCAGTGTTTCCCATTAATTCGAACCAAAGGGGGCTTATTTTCCATACCGTAGCAGATCTTCTTCCCTCTAGGTTTACCGTTGTTATCACCGGGGAATGATCTGATATTCCCCGTGGTAGATATTCTATTTCCGCGATTATTATTTGAGAGGCTTCCACATTGCCCACGACTAAATCAATCCTGGATAATGTGGCATGGGTACAAGAGCAACAAGAGTACTCTGGGTTTCTCTTCCTCCATACATCAAACAACCCTGTCTCTTGTAAAAACAGATAAAGGTGGGTCTCCTGTACATTTGTCATTGGGAACCTATCCTTTTTTTTATTTAATACTTCGTTAAAATCCCCCATTTGCCATGACTGGTATTCCGGGTTTATCCAGAATACAGTCCATAAATTTGTACATAACCTCTAGTTTGAATGGGGGGGGGGATATATATATATTAGCGAGTATATATTCTCTGCCCTCTATTGCACAATATAGGAAAACATAACTCCCCTCCCTGCAAGTAGGTTTATCAGGATTGTCACCCCTCTTGAGTGAATTGAATGGAATTGATGTTGGAATTTCCTGTATTTCCTGTTTTGTCATTTGTAAAATGGGTTTCCTGTAAAAACAACTGCTCTTTTAGCACGGACATTCCAAGATCCTATTTTCAAAATTGTACTCAAAATTGTCTTATTTGAAGATTCAGTGAAAAAAAAGGCGAAAAAAGAGGAAAAAAAAAAAAAGCAGTGGGGAAGAAAACATACTCTCGATCTCAATGATATAGACCAAGGCCATGTCCCCTGCCCTTAACATTTCCTTTGAAAAAAACTGGTGAAATGTGTGTTTTATCCTTTTCCTCAATCCCTTGTGGTATGGTATCCGTGTATTCCTGTGCGTTGCCACACATTGTGTTTATCTATCGCTATTAAATCCAATGGCTCACTATTAATAAATTATAGGAATTATTCCTTGCAATGACAACGACAATGGGGTATTACTACTTCTCCCACTGAAACCAATGACAGCATATCTATATAGCTACATTTAGACCAAGCAATTGAAGACTTGCCAACTTTATATTTGTGATTTGAAGGTATTTCAACTAGCTCTCTAGCTGGCTTTAACTAATGGGGTCTATCTCACTGCCATTTTACATGCTGTAAATATATTTCAAATCTGTTTCTATATTCCAAATCTAAGATCTCACTCTTTCCTCAATCCTTAAATCAAAATAGCACATTTTTCCACTCAATTAATATCGGCCATCTCCGTAAAACCCTTAAATTCTGCTGAAAATCCTTATTTTAGTCTTTTCTTCTTTCTGTATTTTTGCGATTTTGTGCTTTAATTTTGTGTTATGCCCTAAACAATCTTACATTGTAAGATTAAGTCTCTCGCTATTGAGACCATTCAACTTTTAAAATGTTGATCTCTTTCAGATGTGATGTGAATTTTCTCCCATAAAATTCTCAGCAAAACGCACACAGAACCTCTTTTGTAAATCATTTCTAAGTTCATCAACATACGTTTCATGTACGGTTGTGGATTTATTAAGCCTTCAGGCTTCACTCACTTTTTGGTTGTGTAAAGGGTTTTTAAAGGTATTTATTTCCCTAAACTGTGTGGTGTGGAGAAAACCTCTACCAGGCAAATCAGGACACTCTATTGCAGATAGAGAAAATAGCTGTGTGTTAGTGGGCGTCCTGCTCACTCCCTCCCCCCTCAATAGGCTTTCTCCACACCAGGAAAAAAGCCTTGCATTACTGTGTGGAGATAGACGAACAGGAAGTAAGGGTTTCTCAGAAAAAATAAGGACGGACATTTAAAAGAAAAAGGATGAAGGAGGTCTGCACCTTTACGGTTTAGGGAAAATTATTTTACTTTCACAACACCTTTGATGATCAAAGATACTCTCTGCTTGTATGTCCAAAAGATAGTGTAGTGGATAAGGTGAATGGCATTGGATTTAGCAATTCAGATATTCAGCATTCCCACGCATTTTCCTCAGGAAATGCATTTTCTAGTTAATAACCGTACGTTTTTTGGCTCTGCGTAACTCCTGCGATTGAGACCATTCAACTTTTAAAATGTTCATCTCGTTAGCTTCAAGTTTTTTTGTACTTTTTATACGTTTTAAAATATTAAGCTTTTAGTAATTTTTTTTAACATCCTTTTTTTAACATATACCTCTTAAAATCTCATGTGCTACCAAAAGTTTCAGCTCCTTCATACTTTCACTGACAGACACCAAACAAACTTAAAAACGGTCACAAAATATTCAGCTATCCGGCTACGACTTTTCAGATTGATATCTTTAACAGTTTTTGTGAAAAAGCAATACTGATTTTTTTCAGAAATAGTTACAGTGTTACTATGGAGCTTTGTTAGAGTGGATCATGTGATCATTACACTGAAAAAATCCAATTATCTATAAAAAAAAAAGGGGGGAACAAATTGCTCTCACGCCCACAAGATCTACTTGTAATACACAATTTGTCTGGTTTCAGATCAGTTTTGTGATACGCATTTTACTTTTACTTTTAGTTGCTGGAGGGACAAGAGTTCCAAAATTTATCCCATTGACTGTTATTTTAACCAGCCTTTACAATTTGCCAGTAAAACACACAAAGACACTCTTTTCTAAATCGCTGACATGGCCACATTTGTAAGTTTATCAACATTGTGGATTTATTATGGTTTGTTTGAAGTGTTCGGTAACTCATTAGGTATGTGGATTAAAGGCGTTTGTAATGGTATTTCTTTCCTTTACCTCAGTGCAATATCCTCACTGACCTACTTTACAGAGAAAGAGCTGTGTGGGCGTCCTGCTCAAGAGGCTTTCTTCACACCAGGGCAAAATCTGTGTGGAGTTAGAAGAACAGGAAGTGAGGGTTTCTAAGAAGAAATAAGGACATTTAAAGGCAAAATCAAATGATGAGATAAGTGAAAGAGGACTGTACAGAAAGCTATTTAGGGAAAATTATTTTACCTTTACAACACCTTTAATGATCAAAGAGTGGCTTTATGAGTACTGTGCCCATTTGTGTGGGCTTAACAATTCAGCTCTTCAGCATGTCCACGCATTTTCCCCAGGAAATGCATTTTCTAGTAATTATTCTTATTAAAGGCAATTTTTTGACAAGTTTTACACTACAAAGACGAGTAATATATCGAAACGTGCGGATTGTTGTTCCAGAATGGGCGAAATTTTCCCATCATTACATGATTTCTAAACTGCGACCACTCCCTTATTTTCAAGCCGACCTACATCAAATCTTATATCAAAACGGTCAGCTGCCACTAAAGCGATAGTCCAAATTGTTTTCACAATATGACAATTTCCATAGCAACCAGTCCATAGCAACCACTGAATAGAACCCGTTTATAGCAACCATCCATAGCAACCTGTCCATAGCAACCAGTCCATAGCAACCAGTTTTGATGGGGCTGTTTTGATGGGGTAGTTTTTGGTGGGGCAATGGATCGAAATTAATCGACACGCTGTTGGATTGCATTCACACAATTTAACACCAAGCAAAACCTACAATTGTCTCTCAGCT
The DNA here is from genome assembly GCA_029574335.1 of Rana kukunoris. Classification (NCBI taxonomy): domain Eukaryota; kingdom Metazoa; phylum Chordata; class Amphibia; order Anura; family Ranidae; genus Rana; species Rana kukunoris. The sequence goes on along the minus strand of CM056049.1, from coordinate 406,929,868 downwards.
AGTGCATCCATTTTAAGTTAAAATGTATCCAGTCTTAACATATCTTTCACTTTAAACCGCAATGTTATCTGGACTTTTTATTTAGTAGTAATTGCTGATATCGCTAAACCAAATCTGTAAACCAAATAGTAATATTTTCTCTCGGGTAGCAATTCAAATACAATCAGCATTTAATATTGAGCCTTCACAGTTAATGGTTGGCCTGTATGTCAGCTATAGTTATGCTAAGAAACTATCTTATATAAACCAAACTTGTAATGCAACAAAATTTAAACCTGTGCTAAATGTATATTTATTTAATTTATCATAATCAATAATCAAAATGTATTTCAAAAGGCAACTGTAACTTAACCTCGATATTTTTAACTAGTATCAGACGCTTTAGTACTAATAAAATGCAATAAGTACATCAATGCTTTCGACGAACATTATAAAATTGCGAACCTATCATAGACGTTATCACTGCTGCTGTCAAGCATACCCATAAAGATGGAGTAATATGTTCTATACTATTGTAATATGTTGATGGTAATACAAAAAATTGTCACCCTGATGTCATTTTATCTCTAATACAATATACATTGGAATGGAATTTTTACCTAAATATAGCAGAGTTTAAGACGAATGAGAAATAGTTGCATTATTCTGAGAAGTGCAAGATGTCACAAACAGTAACTCAGAAATCATGACATCATGAAACAACCAACTCTGTTATCCTGACTGATAAGGCAACCAAGTGAGGGTCATCACTATTTCTTTTACTGAACCAATGACTTTCTTTGAACTGACATCACCTAGGATATTACTGCAATGATTGGTCTCTCCTATTTTCGGATTTAGTCTTAATTATGGAATTGCAATTATCTCTTCAAAAATATAAACATGAGCTCTGCTAAACCTATGTAACCTATGTTAATCACTGTCACTGAATATGGCTAATGATTATAAGATATTTTATATTAATGTAATGTAACAGTTATAACATTTATGTGTTCCATAACCATGTAAACTTGAGGGTCATCACTATTCCTTTTATTGAGTTTCTTTGAACTGACATAGTGACATTACTGCAATCATTGGCTCACTATTACATTTATAGGCAGCAATGTTCCACTATTCAGTCCGTTTACATCATTTGATGGATCATAATTTGTTTCCCTTACACCAATTACTCATTTACTCATTTTCTTTGCTCCGACACCAAGAATTTGATATAACTCCTCCCAATGATGGATCACTATTCTTTCCACTGACTGAAATGATACCTTCCACTTACACAATTCCTACCACTGAAAACAATTGATTTTACTTTCACCAACGATGGGTCACAAGTCTTCCCACTGCATAATCCAAATGATATGACAGCGATGATGTGCCTCATCCTTTAATACTTGACCCATTGAGGTCAAGTATTAAAGGATGTGACACATCATCGCTATAGTTATAGAGTTATATCAAATTCTTGGTGTCGGAGCAAAGAATAATGAGTAAGTATTGGTGTAAGGGAAAAAAATTATGATAGGCACGAATGCTTCCAGTGACACCAATGATCGGTCACTATTCCTTCAACTGAAACCAATAATGGGTCTCTTTTTTCTCTAATCCTCAAACTGACACCAATAATTGTGACATTTCTTTTCCAGTTTCATAAATGACTGACTTGTGTCAGTCATTTATGATGGGTCACTTTTCATCCCACTAACACCATAGCTGGATCACTAGTCCTTTCTCCACTGACACCATTAATAGGAACTATTCCTTCCACTGACACCAAGAAAATTAGGACATACTTTGGCTGCTTTACACCAAAAGATAATGGCCTTCCTTCACTTTAGATTCCGCCAAATTCTTTAAAACTTCTTTGCAAATTGAGGTCAGTTTCCCTGAAAATATTTAGTTTTTCAGTGCTTATGCATGTGTTCACGGTGTTAAATATAGTGCAGATATGATTATTTCTGTTGGCAGTTTGCTCATATCTTCCAGACTTCAGGCAATACACACATTGTCATCATCAACACTGGTTGTTAAGTACAATGATTTTTTTTTCTCTAGCACCATGGAAAGCTATAATTATCCTAAATGACGGAAAATGCAAGCTGCCCTATGACTTATGACGTATGAAGACCCTGAATTTGACAATGCCCAAGGACATAGGTGACTTGTCAGATACAATAACTTCTCTGAAAGTCATTTAATTTCTACCAAAATGGCCAGATATTTTTTAAATTCAATTGCCTATCCACATGAAAACCGTAAAAGAGAATGTTGTACTAACAAAGAAAAACAGCATATCAATATCAGCACTTATGTTACAGAGCTCTCTAACGTAAGTGCTGATATTGATATGCTGTTTTTCTTTTTACATTTCGTTTTAGGCATGAGATGGTGTCCATTCTTTTCAGTGACAGGTTTTCCAGTGGAAATTGGTGAAATATGCTGATGGCTTTCGGTAAGCGTTGCAGACTCGGACCAAAATGATAAAGGCCTCTTTTTGCGATTCGGCAACTTTAACTGACAATTGCACGGTCGTGCGACGTAGCTCCCAATTTTTTTTTTTTATATTACTTTTTGTACTTTCTGTTGTTACAAAGAATGTTACAAAACAATGTTACAAAAAATATTAAATGTGCCAAAAAATTGAAAATTGTATCAAATACTTACCGTAATTTTCCTTTCCTGATGCCAAGACATGGCAGCATACCTATGAATTAAGCCCCGCCCACAGGACACGTGATATATCTCTATAAAATTCTGACTGAGAGCTACCTCCCCCATTCTCCGTATAAAGTACAAAGATCAGAGGGAGGGTTTGTATGCTACGATGTCTTGGCATCAGGAAAGGAAAATTACGGTAAGTATTTGATACAATTTTACATTTTCCTGACGCCATAGGCGTCGTAGATACAATAATGAAAAGCAGGAGGGTTTAATGCCGTAAACTTAAAAAAGACAAAGAAGCTTGAATAAACTTCCCCTTTAAATCTTAAACATGGCTTGGTTTAGACCTGGTGTAGTGACCACATTCAGGATGCTGATGGGAGTTACTGAAAGGTGCAAGGGGACCATGACCACAGAAATAAAGGAAGTGAAAGAGAAAAATATATACATATATCTCAGCCTTTTTTTTTATATAAATAGTAAAAATTATAAATAGTATAAATAGTATAAATATAGTATAATAGTATAATAGTATAATAGTATAAATATAAATAGTATAAATATAAATAGTAAAAATAGCAAAATAAATCTGTCATAAACCAAAAACCCCCATCCCCCATGCTCCTTACTCCTCCCCCCATATATCCCCATTACTAGGATAGATAAGACCTCAGAAGGAGATGCTTCCTCTCTGGATGTTTGAATAAAAAAGACATTCATTACCCATCTGCTCCCTGCAATCCTATCACCTGAGACTCAGGCCTCTCTCACCTCTATTCTGATACAATTAGGAAAGGCCAACACCCATCCACACAAAAGGACACCTTTAAGCTGGCTACACACCATACAAGCTTCTGCAGATTTTTTTCCCCCTGAAATTAATCAAAACCACACAACATGAGGCCAAAGCCTAAAGCCTCAACCTGTATGCAATCAGGCAGGCACCACATGGTCCTGGCAACTCTAAAGGATATCAGACAACAAAAGTTGCAGTGTGTGTGTATAGGGCCTTTAAAGACATGAGAACAAGAAAGAAACTGACAGACCTGGAAAAAGGCTTCCACTGAAAGAAATCATCATGCAGTCCCAGCTTGCTAAAATCAGACTCCATCGCCGGCAATGCCAAAGGAGGACTGTCTCTGTCTCTGATTAGAGAACACCTCAACCTTGTGTGCTCATGGCATAACATGGTATAAAATGAGGCTTAAAGGAGATGTCTCACCTTAATATAATCTCCTATTATTTAATTGGACATGGGACAAATTGCATTTAGGAGGGGATTGCATTTAGGAGGGGGAGCGCTGAGTGCTGTAGTGGGGAATTCTGCTGACAAAGTGCTCCCAAGCCCGTTTTCCCGTCTACTGAGTTCTACAGCTGACAGAGACCCCAGGAGAGGGGCAGAGCTTTAGTCCACTAGACATTAAAGAAGAATGTCTCTGGTGAGACTTCTCCTTTAAAGTATGTTTTCAAAAGCACAATGTCAAGTTCACATAAAAGTGAGAAAAATACAATTATTTTTTTTTTAAAAAGCAATGTTGTTAAAGAACAATGTCAGGAGTCCAGCTGTGGGTGATAGCCATGTGTCTATAGCACATATAGTTCTCAGATTGTTTAATATGTTAAAATAACAATGTCAGTTCTTATAAAAGTAAGAAAAATAAAATCATAATTGAATTGTGAGAATCGGAGATGTAGTCCTAATTGTACATCCTGAAGATTTCAATCCCTTCATGACTGCTCATTGTTTTTTCCCCACACAAATTAAGCTCTTTTGATGATATTTATATTTTATTAAAGAACAAACATTTAACAAAGAGATCATTTTTTCTCCCCAAGTAAAATTTAAATCAAATCTCATAAATTTAGGCCGGAATGTATGTATGTTACACGACTTTGGTAAACAAAAAAAAAATCCGCACGTTTAGAAATCGTGTCCTGATTTTTCATTTTTTGGCATCCCACACTCACGATATTTCGCGAACGATTCCAAAAAGTAATAGCACACCATTCTGGAACAATCTGCACGTTTCGGTATAACTCGTAGGGTAAAAACTGGGGGAGGAGATATCGTTTAAAATTTGGCTATAATAAGAATAAGAACTAGATAAAAATACAATTTCTGGTGAAATTGTGTGACGTGCTCTTGCCGCCACCAATACTCCTTACAGGGGACAGTGCCCCTTGAGATGTAAGTGTGATCAACAGTGTGTCGATCCATTTCGATCCAGCCCCATCAAAAACTGCTCCATCAAAAACTACCCTACCCATCAAAACTGCACCATCCTATTTGCCTCATCAAAAACTGGTTGCTATGGACTGGTATCTATGGACAATTGCTATGGACTGGTTGCTTATGGACTGTTGCTATGGACTAGTTGCTATGGACTGGTTGCTATGGTTGCTATGGACTGGTTGCTATGAATGGTTGCTATTTGCAGAGTATGCAGAAGTTACGCAGAGCAAAAAAAACTATAGGAGCTATAGAAAGCCTCTAAGCACAGACCCAGATTCTGGCTGTTTTGAAAACTTGTGCTTCTTCAAATGATTGTATTTTAAAAACTATAAATCGTACAGCGAATATCTTTATATTTTACGAATCACAAGATTATATTAATATTAAAATTTCAAATTTCAGTTTTCAAGATTTTGACGTCCATTGACTTCAATTGAAATGATGGATGACGTGTGTTGCAAACAAATGGCCGTATCTTGAATACTATTTGAACGATCGCTTAGCCGTCGACACGTTTAGTGGCAGCTGGGGACAGGGAGTGGTCGCAGTTTGGAAATCATGTAACGATTTTTCAGTTTTTGACATTCCACACTGTAAGCTATGGGAAAATTTCACCGCAAAAATTACGATATTTCGCGAACGATTTGGCGAAACGTTCCACAAAGTAATAGCCCACTATTTGGGAACAATCCGCACATTTTGATATATTACTCGTCTATGTAGTGTAAAAACTGTGGGTGGAGTTAGGGTGGTAAATTTGGCTATAAGCATAAGAATAATAATATATATGTGAGAGAATAGTAAGTGCTCTTGCTATGCAAGGCCACTTAATAATAATAATATATATGTGAGAGAACAATAAGTGATCTTGTTATGCAAAAACACTTAATAATATATATGTGAGAGAAAAGTAAGTGATCTTGCTATGCAAGACCACTTAATAACTAGAAAAGATACAAATTCTGGGGAAATTGTGTGACGTGTTTTTGCCTCCACCAATACTCCTGACTGGAGACGGTGCCCCAGGAGATGTAAAGGTGATCCAACAGTGTGTCGATCCATTTCGATCCATTGCCCCATTTAAAACTGCTCCATCAAAAACTACCCCATCAAAACTGCACCATCCTATTTGCCCCATCAAAAACTGGTTGCTATGGAGAGTTGCTATGGACTGGTTGCTATGGACTGGTTGCTATGGGCTGGTTGCTATGGTCTGGTTGCTATGGTCTGGTTGCTATGGACGGTTGCTATGGACTGGTTGCTATGGACAGTTGCTATAGTCTGGTTGCTGTGGACTAGTTGCTATGGACGGTTGCTATGGGCTGGTTGCTATGGACTGGTTGTTATGGACGTTTGCTATGGACTGGTTGATATGGAGGGTTGCTATGGACTGGTTGCTATGGACAGTTGCTATGGTCTGGTTGCTATGGACAGTTGCTATAGAGTGGTTGCTATGGACTGGTTGCTATGGACTGGTTGCTATGGACAGTTGCTATAGTCTGGTTGCTATGGACTGGTTGCTATGGACTGGTTGCTATGGACTGGTTGCTATGGACTGGTTGCTATGGACGGTTGCTTATGGACTGGTTGCTATGGGACGGTTGCTATGGACTGGTTGCTATGGAAAGTTGCTATGGTCTGGTTGCTATGGACAGTTGCTATAGAGTGGTTGCTATAGAGTGGTTGCTATGGAGTGGTTGCTATGGACAGTTGCTATAGTCTGGTTGCTATGGACTGCTTGCTATGGACTGCTTGCTATGGACGGTTGCTTATAGACTGGTTGCTATGGAGGGTTGCTATGGACAGGTTTCTATGGACAGTTGCAATGGACTGCTTGCTATGGACTGGTTGCTATGGTCTGGTTGCTATGGAGTGGTTGCTATGGAGTGGTTGCTATGGACAGTTGCTATGGTCTGGTTGCTATGGACAGTTGCTATGGACTTGTTGCTATGGACTGGTTGCTAGGGACGGTTGCTATGGACTGGTTGCTATGGACGGCTGCTATGGACTGGATGCTCTGAATGGTTGCTATGGACTGGTTGCTATGGACGGTTCCCATGTGGAAGAAAAATATATTTTAAATATATTAAAAAAAAACATTCTTAATATATTTTTCCCAAATATATTGCCATATATTTGAAATGCTACAATTTTGCCCAGATTCAATATATTTCAAAAATATATTTCAATATATTTGTGAATATATTATTGAATATATTGGGAAATACATTTTGAAATATGTTGCAAATATATTCATAAATATATGTACCTCTTATGCAGCCATAAATATATTGCAACGTGCATTTTGGAATGCATTGTGAATATATTCAGAAATAACATATATTTCTGAATACATTCACAATGCATTCCAAAATGCACTTTGCAATATATTTATTCACAAAAATCTGGCCAAAATTGTAGCATTTCAAATATATGGCAATATACTGGTTGCTATGGACTGGTTGCTATGGACGGTTGCTTATGGACTGGTTGCTATGGACGGTTGCTATAGACTGGTTGCTATGGACTGGTTGCTATGGAAAGTTGCTATGGTCTGGTTGCTATGGACAGTTGCTATAGAGTGGTTGCTATGGAGTCAACCACTCCATAGCAACCACTCTATAGCAAACTATTTTAAAATGTGAGTGGGTCTAAATGTATTCATAATGTCATCTATGTCATAGTTACAAATGTATCATGCTATGTCGAATATATGTTGAATATGTCAAAAAATATATGTTGAATTAGTCTTATTATTCACATTTAAAAAAATTTTACTAAAATATATTTTGGCTAATATCTTTGGAAAAATATATTTTTCTATATATCTTTGTGAATGTATTTACAAGTATATTTAAAGATATATGTTTAAATGCATTATTTATATGCTCGAATTTTTTATATGTTTTAAAAATATCTGGAACATATATTTACAAACATATATTTTTACATATATGCCTTTGGAAAATATATTAAAATTATATTTTTGGAACACACAGTAAAAATATATGTTGAAATAAATTTTTTATGTGTAAAAAAAATCTGAAGAATATATTTAAAAAAAATATTTTACAATATATGTCTTTTTAATATATGGCTAAGAATAATAATATATATGTGAGAGAATAGTAAGTGATACTAGAAAAGATACAATTTCTGGGGAAATTGTGTGACATGTTCTTGCCTTCACTTCACTCCTGACTGGAGACGGTGCCCCTGGAGATGTAAATGTACTCTGTTGCGGAGTGACATCTGAGGGTAAGTGGGCACTCTGACAGGGACACCTGGTTTTAGGGGTACAATAGGCACACTTGGTGTAAGGGGCAGGGCTGGACTGGGACAAAAATATGGCCCTGGACTTCATCCACCACGGCCCAGGGCACAACACATCAGGGTATAGTGCATCAGGACACAGCACATCGGGTTACAGCACATCAGGGTACAGGGCACTATGTGCCCTGATGTGCTATGTGCCCTTCACATAAGGGCACACCACATTGAGGCACAGCACATAAGGGCACACCACATTGAGGCACAGCACATCAGGCTACGGGGCACATCAGATCACATCAGGGCACATAGCACATCAGGGCACATAGCACATCAGGGCACATAGCACATCAGGTCAGGGGGCACAAGGCACATATCACCACAGGGCACATATCACCACAGGGCACTTATCACCACAGGGCACATCAGGGCATGGGCACATAGAACATCAGGGCATGGGGCACATAGCACATCTGGGCACAACACATCAGGGCCCACCACATTGATGCACAGCACATCGGGCCCGGGGCACATCAGATCACATCAGGGCACATAGCACCACAGGGCACATAGAACATCAGGGCACATAGAACATAGCACATCTGGACACATCACATCAGGGCAATGGGGAACAACAGGGCACATAGCACATCAGGGCATGGGGCACGTAGCACATCGGGGCACATAGCACATCAGGGCACATCGCACATCAGGGCATGGGGGTACATAGCACATCAGGGCACGGGGCACATCATGGCAAAGGGCACATCAGGGCAAGGGGCACATCGCACATCAGGGCACATCGCACATCAGTGCACAAACCACATTAGGGCACGGGGCACATCGCACATCAGGGCATGGGGGCACATCAGGGCACGGGGCACATAGCACATCAGGGCACATAGCACATCAGGGCATGGAGCACATCAGGGCACGGGCACATAGCACATGAGGACACATCAGGATATGGGGCACACATCTAGATCAAAGCTGTTAAAAAAACTTTAGGTTACTACACTTAGGTTGGACACTATGGCCGCAAGACAAGCGTATCCTTGTGCTTATTCTCATTTTCCATGCACTTTTAAAACATGGAATGCACTGCGGTCACAACTTATGCAGATCACATGGCAGAGAAAGTACAATGATAAATTGTCATGTTTGTGTCGCCACTGACATTCCTTCGGAAATGACTACTTTCTCCATATAAATAACCACTTGCGTAGTTATGAGACAATAAGCTGTATGTTTAAGGATTGCTCATTTAAAACAAATGTGTATGGCACATTCATAGAAGCCGAAAACACTGTCAGTGTTCATTAGCAGATTTTAAGGAAGGAATAGTGAAAACTCAAGTGATAAGTGGGGTATCGGATGACAGTCATTTAAATGAAGAAACTGAAGCTTCTGTGTTAGATGAGGATTCCAGCTATACAGCTGGAATGAGGTTCCAGAGAACTTGACTGAGAGCTTAAATTTGCTTCCTTGCTGTTAAAGCTTGCTGTTAAAGCTCGCTGTTAAAGCTGGAAAATCACTACCATGTCCCAAGCACAGCTGTTGATGAGTTGTTGGGGGATCTTGATTATCTTGAGAACAGAATTGATGTAAATGACTTTCTAGTCAAAGAGCTTGTTCTAGGCTCTAAACACAACAAACCCTTTACTTACAGCAATAAAAAGTGGTGGTCTGCTCTCTTGTAGAGTATATTCTTGAAGCCAAGAAAAAAAGAACTTTTCAGTAGTTCCAATACTTCAGTCTTTACAAAATCTGTTTGACCAGAATGATCTACTCTACAAAGTGGTGAAAAGTCACAGCGCTCAACAATTAAGACATTCATCAATACAGTTCAATTCAATCTGGTCTGTATTGCAAAGCAAATCCTTTCTTCTCTTAGGAGTTGAGGATATCTGTGTGCAAACGCATGTTGGTGACTCTGAAATTTGCAAGCCTCTTGGGACATCAATAAAGAAGCACAAGTTATGTGCAATCTACTGGGTTTTGGGTAATGTAATCTTGGAGTTTTGTGCAAAACAGAAGATGTGATCTCCAAACTTTGGTTTGTATGTCCACAAGCTAGGAACATTTCTTAATGAGTGTGTGTGTGTTGTGGCCGATAATCTCGCTGCTCACTCTATGGCTGGCTCCATTGAGAACTTTTCAAGGTGACTACTGTTGTAGATTTTGTACAGCTTCTCGTGCAGATTTTCAGGCCAATGAAGTGAGGGCAGGTAAATTTACACTTAGGACTGCAAAAGAACACCAGCCAGGGACATGTGAAGCATGCTTTGGAAAAAATGGTAAATGTCCTGGGTGTTAAAAAATCATGTTCTTTTTGAAGTTGAGCTGGCGACCTGCTTTGCTGTACTTTATTCAAAGAAGATCTTGACTCTTGATAAGCTCAATGAGCTTATTCATAAGTTCCCATTAAAGTCAACCTCAAATGGTGCCACAGACATTTGCCAGCAGCAGAAAATTGGTGCCTGTTAAGGTTACTGCCATTGATTATTGGGCATTTGGTGCCTGCAGATGAACCTGTGTGGCTCATGATTAGACTTGGTATCCTTTGGGCCTTTGAATTGGTACCAACTCATGAAATGTTTTATTCCCCATAACGAATAGAAAGACCCTTACCCTCTTGCTCATTATTATGGTTGGAGGTGTCCGAATGGTCACCCTAAAAATATATATTTTAAGTGATGAGGCGTATTGCATGCATCCAGTGAGACTTTTCCTATAAAGGAGGCATTCAAAAGGAAAAAAAGGAATTCAAAAGAGATTTTGAATGCCTTTTTTTCCTTTTGAATGCCTCCTTTATAGGAAAAGTCAAGCATGCAATTTTATGAGCTACCAGGAAAGTGTTCGATATGGTTAAGGTTATTTAAGACTATTAAGATACATAAAACCTATTTTTTGTTGAAAATGTTTATTCCCGTATAGACCTCACCTGTGTGGACCACCTAGCACTGGAGGTATTGCAGGCTTCGTCTATCGGGAATCTCGCTATATCTGACCATGCCCCAGTGACGACTACATTTAGCCTTGCAACCAGATGCCCATCGGGTTTGGTCATGGAGCAATGAGTCCTTACTGGACGACGAGGTGGTAAGTCTCGAAAGTGGGGGACGTTTTGTCCCACTACTTTCGGAAAATGCTACGGAGGGAGTGAGCAAGGGAATTGTATGGGAGGGACACAAAGCGGTTGTGCGGGGCGAATTGATCTCTTAAGTCTAGATAGACTAAAAAGGTCCCAGCAGGCGGACTTCAACAGGGCCCTTCAAAAGGCTGAACTCAGACATAAGCGGGAGTTGACTGAACTGAGGGAATTGTTTTTGCGTTTGCTGGATAAACAACTGCGAGAGTCCCAACTCGCGAGCATACGGCCACATTTATTGCCGTGCTCATAGTATTTATGTGACATGAATGTCTGGGACTCTCGCAGTCAGGTCCCTCCCAAATAGCCTCTGGGTTCCGGGATTATTATGTTGCTCTGTATTAGATCCTATCTCACAGCGTCTGGCCTTCCCCCCGTTGACAGATGGCCAAAGCGCCCTTCTGGAATCCCCTATCACCCCTGTTGAAATAGAGGCAACGGTGAAGTCTCTGCCCAACGGTAAGAGCCCTGGTCCTGACGGATTCACTAAAGCTTTTTATAAACAATTCCTGCCTCTGCTGTCTGAGTCGATGTGTGACTGCTTCAACTATGGAGCAGACGGAACCGACATTCCTAGTGAGGCGCTGCTGGCGCATCCCCACAGACGGAAAGGACCCGACCCTGCCCCAAAGCTACAGGCCCATATCTCTCCTCAATGTGGACGTAAACATTTTAGCAAAGGTCCTCGCCACCTGACACCTGATCCCGTTAATTGTTCACCCTGACCAGACGGGGTTTGTTGCGGGCCGTGAAGAGACAACTCTGTCAGAGCTATACAGATCATTCATTGGGCGCGTGCCTCCACAGATTATATATGTTGAGAGGCACAAATCAGGGAGCTTCCGCTCGAAGTGTGCCATTATTTGTCACTTCAGAGTCAGTCCTAGTTGTGACTGAGTTACTAGGCACTTGTTGTTGAGAGGACCATAACCACTCTGACCCTATCCATTCATCTATGGACTCTTCATCCTCTGTATCTGGATGTGTCGACTGGGATTTAGTCACCGGCCCAGATGACTCGGAGGTTCAAGCTGCTTTGAGCAGATGCAGCAGGTAACTTGGACTAATTTATGTTTTCCTGGGATACCCAGATACCTCAATAATACTCGGTGTTCTGACTGTATGACCTTGAAGTCAAAGTTCCCTTTTTTTCCTCTGTTCCCGCTTATCAGAGTTAATATGGCCTTCTCATAAGCTATTTTCAGACTTAAGCGGTCTCTTGTGGGAAGTTGCAGACGTATGAGCCAGGGACACACCAAAAGCTAAGTCAACTGGTAAATCGGGCTTCCAACCCAAACATTAAACGATAAGGTGAATTTCCGAGTTTAGAGTTCCCGGCATATTCAAAAGGGTTCTAATTAAAACGTTCAGGCGGAGCATCCCTCTGAGGATGATAAGGAGTACTTCTGGTTTTCTCTATGCTCAACAAGTCCAACAGTTTCTTTATTACTTTAGCCTACTTTCAAAGTCCCTCCCCTGGTCAGAGTGGATTGCGTTATGCACAAAGAATTTTTCCCGTAGCGCTTTTTCTACCGTTGAAGACTTAGGACTCCTAGGGTTCCTTAGGCAGGAACCCTAGGAGTCCTAAGTCTTCAACGGTAGAAAAAGCGCTACGGGAAAAATTCTTTGTGCATAACGCAATCCACTCTGACCAGGGGAGGGACTTTGAAAGTAGGCTAAAGTAATAAAGAAACTGTTGGACTTGTTGAGCATAGAGAAAACCAGAAGTACTCCTTATCATCCTCAGAGGGATGCTCCGCCTGAACGTTTTAATTAGAACCCTTTTGAATATGCCGGGAACTCTAAACTCGGAAATTCACCTTATCGTTTAATGTTTGGGTTGGAAGCCCGATTTACCAGTTGACTTAGCTTTTGGTGTGTCCCTGGCTCATACGTCTGCAACTTCCCACAAGAGACCGCTTAAGTCTGAAAATAGCTTATGAGAAGGCCATATTAACTCTGATAAGCGGGAACAGAGGAAAAAAAGGGAACTTTGACTTCAAGGTCATACAGTCAGAACACCGAGTATTATTGAGGTATCTGGGTATCCCAGGAAAACATAAATTAGTCCAAGTTACCTGCTGCATCTGCTCAAAGCAGCTTGAACCTCCGAGTCATCTGGGCCGGTGACTAAATCCCAGTCGACACATCCAGATACAGAGGATGAAGAGTCCATAGATGAATGGATAGGGTCAGAGTGGTTATGGTCCTCTCAACAACAAGTGCCTAGTAACTCAGTCACAACTAGGACTGACTTTGAAAATGGCCCATTGGCAGGGTAAAGTCTTTCTCTGGATACAGGCCAGTAGAGTAGAACCTGTCTCCGATTAACTGGAAAGTTCTTTCGGGGCCCAGATGGCCATGCTGGTCACGAAGTGCAGCTAAGACAGTCTCTCTGTGTTTAACTGGGCAGGAACATTGATCACCAATGTAAGGGACATTCTTCTCACTGATCACCACAATGTAAGGGACATTCTTCTCACTGATCACTATTGTAAGGGACATTCTTCTCACTGATCACCAATGTAAGGGACATTCTTCTCACTCATCACCAATGTAAGGGACATTCTTCTCACTCATCACCAATGTAAGGGACATTCTTCTCACTGATCACCAATGTAAGGGAAATTCTTCTCACTGATCACTATTGTAAGGGACATTCTTCTCACTGATCACCAATGTAAGGGAAATTCTTCTCACTGATCACTATTGTAAGGGACATTCTTCTCACTGATCACAATGTTCATTCTCACTGATCACCAATGTAAGTAACATTCTTCTCACTCATCACCAATTTAAGGGGCATTCTTTCCACTGATTTCCAATTTAGGGGACATTCTTCTTACTGATCACCAATTTAAGGGACATTCTTCTCACTCATCACCAATGTAAGGGACATTCTTCTCACTGATCACCAATGTAAGGGACATTCTTCTCACTGATCACCAATGTAAGTAACATTCTTCTCACTGGTCACCAATGTAAGGGACATTATTCCCACTGATCACCAATTTAAGGGATATTCTTCTCACTGATCACCAATGTAAGGGGAATTCTTCTCACTGATCACCAATGTAAGGGACAGTATTCTCACTGATCACCAATGTAAGAGGCATTCTTCTCACTTATCACCAATTTAAGGGACATTCTTCTCACTGATCACCAATTTAAGGGGCATTCTTCCCACTGATCACCAATGTAAGGGGCATTCTTCTCACTGATCACCAATGTAAGGGGAATTCTTCTCACTGATCACCACAATGTAAGGGACATTCTTCTCACTCATCACCAATGTAAGGGACATTCTTCTCACTCATCACCAATGTAAGGGACATTATTTCCACTGATCGACAATTTAAGGGACATTATTCCCACTGATCACCAATGTAAGGGACATTCTTCTCACTGATCACCACAATGTAAGGGACATTCTTCTCACTGATCACTATTGTAAGGGACATTCTTCTCACTGATCACCAATGTAAGGGACATTCTTCTCACTCATCACCAATGTAAGGGACATTCTTCTCACTCATCACCAATGTAAGGGACATTCTTCTCACTGATCACCAATGTAAGGGAAATTCTTCTCACTGATCACTATTGTAAGGGACATTCTTCTCACTGATCACCAATGTAAGGGACATTCTTCTCACTCATCACCAATGTAAGGGACATTCTTCTCACTCATCACCAATGTAAGGGACATTCTTCTCACTGATCACCAATGTAAGGGAAATTCTTCTCACTGATCACTATTGTAAGGGACATTCTTCTCACTGATCACCAATGTAAGGGACATTCTTCTCACTGATCACCAATGTAAGGGAAATTCTTCTCACTGATCACTATTGTAAGGGACATTCTTCTCACTGATCACCAATGTAAGTAACATTCTTCTCACTGATCACCAATGTAAGTAACATTCTTCTCACTGATCACCAATTTAAGGGGCATTCTTTCCACTGATTTCCAATTTAGGGGACATTCTTCTTACTGATCACCAATTTAAGGGACATTCTTCTCACTCATCACCAATGTAAGGGACATTCTTCTTACTGATCACCAATTTAAGGGACATTCTTCTCACTCATCACCAATGTAAGGGAAATTCTTCTCACTGATCACCAATGTCAGGGGCATTCTTCCCACTGATCACCAATGTAAGGGGCATTCTTCTCACTGATCACCAATGTAAGGGACATTCTTCTCACTGATCACCAATGTAAGGGACAGTATTCTCACTTATCACCAATGTAAGAGGCATTCTTCTCACTGATCACCAATGTAAGTAACATTCTTCTCACTGATCACCAATGTAAGGGACATTATTCCCACTGATCACCAATTTAAGGGACATTCTTCTCACTGATCACCAATGTAAGGGATATTCTTCTCACTGATCACCAATGTAAGGGACATTCTTCTCACTGATCACCAATGTAAGGGACACCACTCATGTAAGGGACACACTGATCACCAATGTCCCACTGATCACCAATTTAAGGGACATTCTTCTCAGGCATTCTCACTGATCACCAATGTAAGGCATTCTTCTCACTGATCACCAATGTAAGGGGAATTCTTCTCACTGATCACCAATGTAAGGGACAGTATTCTCACTTATCACCAATGTAAGAGGCATTCTTCTCACTGATCACCA
Source organism: Rana kukunoris (assembly GCA_029574335.1). Classification (NCBI taxonomy): domain Eukaryota; kingdom Metazoa; phylum Chordata; class Amphibia; order Anura; family Ranidae; genus Rana; species Rana kukunoris. The sequence goes on along the minus strand of CM056049.1, from coordinate 406,913,893 downwards.
ATGTAAGTAACATTCTTCTCACTGATCACCAATGTAAGGGACATTATTCCACTGATCACCAATTTAAGGGGACATTCTTCTCACTGATCACCAATGTAAGGGATATTCTTCTCACTGATCACCAATGTAAGGGACATTCTTCTCACTGATCACCAATGTAAGGGACATTCTTCTCACTCATCACCAAAGTAAGGGACATTCTTCCCACTGATCACCAATGTAAGGGACATTATTCCCACTGATCACCAATTTAAGGGACATTCTTCTCACTGTGGGGGCATTCTTTTCACTGATCACCAATGTAAGGGGCATTCTTCTCACTGATCACCAATGTAAGGGGAATTCTTCTCACTGATCACCAATGTAAGGGGCATTCTTCCCACTGATCACCAATTTAAGGGACATTCTTCTCACTCATCACCAATGTAAGGGACATTCTTCTCACTCATCACCAATGTAAGGGACATTCTTCTCACTGATCACCAATGTAAGGGAAATTCTTCTCACTGATCACTATTGTAAGGGACATTCTTCTCACTGATCACCAATGTAAGGGAAATTCTTCTCACTGATCACTATTGTAAGGGACATTCTTCTCACTGATCACCAATGTAAGTAACATTCTTTTCACTGATCACCAATGTAAGTAACATTCTTCTCACTCATCACCAATTTAAGGGGCATTCTTTCCACTGATTTCCAATTTTGGGGACATTCTTCTTACTGATCACCAATTTAAGGGACATTCTTCTCACTCATCACCAATGTAAGGGACATTCTTCTCACTGATCACCAATGTAAGGGACATTCTTCTCACTGATCACCAATGTAAGGTAAACATTCTTCTCACTGATCACCAATGTAAGGGACATTCTTCCCACTGATCACCAATGTAAGGGACATTCTTCTCACTGATCACCAATGTAAGGGGAATTCTTCTCACTGATCACCAATGTAAGGGACATTCTTCTCACTGATCACCAATGTAAGGGACATTCTTCTCACTGATCACCAATGTAAGGGAAATTCTTCTCACTGATCACTATTGTAAGGGACATTCTTCTCACTGATCACCAATGTAAGTAACATTCTTCTCACTGATCACCAATTTAAGGGGCATTCTTTCCACTGATTTCCAATTTAGGGGACATTCTTCTTACTGATCACCAATTTAAGGGACATTCTTCTCACTCATCACCAATGTAAGGGACATTCTTCTTACTGATCACCAATTTAAGGGACATTCTTCTCACTCATCACCAATGTAAGGGAAATTCTTCTCACTGATCACCAATGTCAGGGGCATTCTTCCCACTGATCACCAATGTAAGGGGCATTCTTCTCACTGATCACCAATGTAAGGGACATTCTTCTCACTGATCACCAATGTAAGGGACAGTATTCTCACTTATCACCAATGTAAGAGGCATTCTTCTCACTGATCACCAATGTAAGTAACATTCTTCTCACTGATCACCAATGTAAGGGACATTATTCCCACTGATCACCAATTTAAGGGACATTCTTCTCACTGATCACCAATGTAAGGGATATTCTTCTCACTGATCACCAATGTAAGGGACATTCTTCTCACTGATCACCAATGTAAGGGACATTCTTCTCACTCATCACCAATGTAAGGGACATTCTTCCCACTGATCACCAATGTAAGGGACATTATTCCCACTGATCACCAATTTAAGGGACATTCTTCTCACTGTGGGGGCATTCTTCTCACTGATCAGCAATGTAAGGGACAGTATTCTCATTGATCACCAATGTAAGCGGCATTCTTTTCACTTATCACCAATGTAAGGGGCATTCTTCCCACTGATCACCAATTTAAGGGACATTCTTCTCACTCATCACCAATGTAAGGGACATTCTTCTCACTGATCACCAATGTCAGGGGCATTCTTCCCACTGATCACCAATGTAAGGGGCATTCTTCTCACTGATCACCAATGTAAGGGGAATTCTTCTCACTGATCACCAATGTAAGGGACAGTATTCTCACTTATCACCAATGTAAGAGGCATTCTTCTCACAATTATCACTTCACCAATGTGAGGGACATTATTCCCACTGATCACCAATGTAAGGGACATTCTTCTCACTGATCACCAATGTAAGGGACAGTATTCTCACTGATCACCAATGTAAGAGGCATTCTTCTCACTTATCACCAATTTAAGGGACATTCTTCTCACTGATCACCAATTTAAGGGGCATTCTTCCCACTGATCACCAATGTAAGGGGCATTCTTCTCACTGATCACCAATGTAAGGGGAATTCTTCTCACTGATCACCACAATGTAAGGGACATTCTTCTCACTCATCACCAATGTAAGGGACATTCTTCTCACTCATCACCAATGTAAGGGACATTATTTCCACTGATCGCCAATTTAAGGGACATTATTCCCACTGATCACCAATGTAAGGGACATTCTTCTCACTGATCACCACAATGTAAGGGACATTCTTCTCACTGATCACTCTATTGTAAGGGACATTCTTCTCACTGATCACCAATGTAAGGGACATTCTTCTCACTCATCACCAATGTAAGGGACATTCTTCTCACTCATCACCAATGTAAGGGACATTCTTCTCACTCATCACCAATTTAAGGGGCATTCTTTCCACTGATTACCAATTTAGGGGGCATTATTTCCACTGATCACCAATGTAAGGGACATTCTTCTCACTGATCACCAATGTAAGGGACATTCTTCTCACTGATCACCAATGTAAGGGACATTCTTCTCACTCATCACCAATGTAAGGGACATTCTTCCCACTGATCACCAATGTAAGGGGCATTCTTCTCACTTATCACCAATGTGAGGGACATTCTTCTCATTGATCACCAATGTAAGGGACATTCTTCTCACTCATCACCAATGTAAGGGACATTCCACTCATCACCAATTTAAGGGACATTCTTCTCACTCATCACCAATGTAAGGGACATTCTTCTCACTCATCACCAATGTAAGGGACATTCTTCTCACTGATCACCAATGTGTAACATTCTTCTCACTGATCACCAATGTAAGGGACATTCTTCTCACTGATCACCAATGTAAGTAACATTCTTCTCACTGATCACAATGTAAGTAACATTCTTCTCACTGATCACCAATGTAAGGGACATTATTCCCACTGATCACCAATTTAAGGGACATTCTTCTCACTGATCACAATTTAAGGGGCATTCTTTCACCAATGCATTCTTTCACTGATCACCAATGTAAGGGGCATTCTTCTCACTGATCACAATGTAAGGGACATTCTCATTGATCACCAATGTAAGCGGCATTCTTTTCACTTATCACCAATGTAAGGGGCATTCTTCCCACTGATCACCATTTTAAGGGACATTCTTCTTACTGATCACCAATATAAGGGACATTATTCTCTCTGATCACCAATGTAAGGGACATTCTTCTCACTGATCACCAATTTAAGGGACATTATTCTCTCTGATCACCATTGTAAGGGATCACCAATGTAAGGGACATTCTTCTCACTGATCACCAATGTAAGTAACATTCTTCTCACTGATCACCAATGTAAGTAACATTCTTCTCACTGATCACCAATTTAAGGGGCATTCTTTCCACTGATTTCCAATTTAGGGGACATTCTTCTTACTGATCACCAATTTAAGGGACATTCTTCTCACTCATCACCAATGTAAGGGACATTCTTCTTACTGATCACCAATTTAAGGGACATTCTTCTCACTCATCACCAATGTAAGGGAAATTCTTCTCACTGATCACCAATGTCAGGGGCATTCTTCCCACTGATCACCAATGTAAGGGACATTCTTCTCACTGATCACCACAATGTAAGGGACATTCTTCTCACTGATCACTATTGTAAGGGACATTCTTCTCACTGATCACCAATGTAAGGGACATTCTTCTCACTCATCACCAATGTAAGGGACATTCTTCTCACTGATCACCAATGTAAGGACATTATTCCCACTGATCACCAATTAAAATTCTTCTCACTGATCACTATTGTAAGGGACATTCTTCTCACTGATCACCAATGTAAGGGACATTCTTCTCACTGATCACCAATGTAAGGGAAATTCTTCTCACTGATCACTATTGTAAGGGACATTCTTCTCACTGATCACCAATGTAAGTAACATTCTTCTCACTGATCACCAATGTAAGTAACATTCTTCTCACTGATCACCAATTTAAGGGGCATTCTTTCCACTGATTTCCAATTTAGGGGACATTCTTCTTACTGATCACCAATTTAAGGGACATTCTTCTCACTCATCACCAATGTAAGGGACATTCTTCTTACTGATCACCAATTTAAGGGACATTCTTCTCACTCATCACCAATGTAAGGGAAATTCTTCCCACTGATCACCAATGTAAGGGGCATTCTTCTCACTGATCACCAATGTAAGGGACATTCTTCTCACTGATCACCAATGTAAGGGACAGTATTCTCACTTATCACCAATGTAAGAGGCATTCTTCTCACTGATCACCAATGTAAGTAACATTCTTCTCACTGATCACCAATGTAAGGGACATTATTCCCACTGATCACCAATTTAAGGGACATTCTTCTCACTGATCACCAATGTAAGGGATATTCTTCTCACTGATCACCAACGTAAGGGACATTCTTCTCACTGATCACCAATGTAAGGGACATTCTTCTCACTCATCACCAAAGTAAGGGAAATTCTTCCCACTGATCACCAATGTAAGGGACATTATTCCCACTGATCACCAATTTAAGGGACATTCTTCTCACTGTGGGGGCATTCTTCTCACTGATCAGCAATGTAAGGGACAGTATTCTCATTGATCACCAATGTAAGCGGCATTCTTTTCACTTATCACCAATGTAAGGGGCATTCTTCCCACTGATCACCAATTTAAGGGACATTCTTCTCACTCATCACCAATGTAAGGGACATTCTTCTCACTGATCACCAATGTCAGGGGCATTCTTCCCACTGATCACCAATGTAAGGGGCATTCTTCTCACTGATCACCAATGTAAGGGGAATTCTTCTCACTGATCACCAATGTAAGGGACAGTATTCTCACTTATCACCAATGTAAGGGACATTCTTCTCACTGATCACCAATGTAAGTAACATTCTTCTCACTGATCACCAATGTAAGGGACATTATTCCCACTGATCACCAATTTAAGGGATATTCTTCTCACTGATCACCAATGTCAGGGGCATTCTTCCCACTGATCACCAATGTAAGGGGCATTCTTCTCACTGATCACCAATGTAAGGGGAATTCTTCTCACTGATCACCAATGTAAGGGACAGTATTCTCACTTATCACCAATGTAAGAGGCATTCTTCTCACTGATCACCAATGTAAGTAACATTCTTCTCACTGATCACCAATGTAAGGGACATTATTCCCACTGATCACCAATTTAAGGGACATTCTTCTCACTGATCACCAATGTAAGGGATATTCTTCTCACTGATCACCAATGTAAGGGACATTCTTCTCACTGATCACCAATGTAAGGGACATTCTTCTCACTCATCACCAATGTAAGGGACATTCTTCCCACTGATCACCAATGTAAGGGACATTATTCCACTGATCACCAATTTAAGGGACATTCTTCTCACTGTGGGGGCATTCTTCTCACTGATCAGCAATGTAAGGGACAGTATTCTCATTGATCACCAATGTAAGCGGCATTCTTTTCACTTATCACCAATGTAAGGGGCATTCTTCCCACTGATCACCAATTTAAGGGACATTCTTCTCACTCATCACCAATGTAAGGGACATTCTTCTCACTGATCACCAATGTCAGGGGCATTCTTCCCACTGATCACCAATGTAAGGGGCATTCTTCTCACTGATCACCAATGTAAGGGGAATTCTTCTCACTGATCACCAATGTAAGGGACAGTATTCTCACTTATCACCAATGTAAGGGACATTCTTCTCACTCATCACCAATGTAAGGGACATTCTTCCCACTGATCACCAATGTAAGGGGCATTCTTCTCACTTATCACCAATGTGAGGGACATTCTTCTCATTGATCACCAATGTAAGGGACATTCTTCTCACTCATCACCAATGTAAGGGACATTCTTCTCACTCATCACCAATGTAAGGGACATTCTTCTCACTCATCACCAATGTAAGGGACATTCTTCTCACTCATCACCAATGTAAGGGACATTCTTCTCACTGATCACCAATGTAAGTAACATTCTTCTCACTCATCACCAATGTAAGGGACATTCTTCTCACTGATCACCAATGTAAGTAACATTCTTCTCACTGATCACCAATGTAAGTAACATTCTTCTCACTGATCACCAATGTAAGGGACATTATTCCCACTGATCACCAATTTAAGGGACATTCTTCTCACTCATCACCAATTTAAGGGGCATTCTTTCCACTGATTACCAATTTAGGGGGCATTCTTTCCACTGATCACCAATGTAAGGGGCATTCTTCTCACTGATCAGCAATGTAAGGGACAGTATTCTCATTGATCACCAATGTAAGCGGCATTCTTTTCACTTATCACCAATGTAAGGGGCATTCTTCCCACTGATCACCATTTTAAGGGACATTCTTCTTACTGATCACCAATGTAAGGGGCATTCTTCTCACTGATCACCAATGGAAGGGGAATTCTTCTCACTGATCACCAATGTAAGGGACAGTATTCTCACTTATCACCAATGTAAGGGACATTCTTCTCACTGATCACCAATGTAAGTAACATTCTTCTCACTGATCACCAATGTAAGGGACATTCTTCTCACTGATCACCAATGTCAGGGGCATTCCTCCCACTGATCACCAATGTAAGGGGCATTCTTCTCACTGATCACCAATGTAAGGGGAATTCTTCTCACTGATCACCAATGTAAGGGACAGTATTCTCATTGATCACCAATGTAAGCGGCATTCTTTTCACTTATCACCAATGTAAGGGGCATTCTTCCCACTGATCACCATTTTAAGGGACATTCTTCTTACTGATCACCAATGTAAGGGGCATTCTTCTCACTGATCACCAATGTAAGGGGAATTCTTCTCACTGATCACCAATGTAAGGGACAGTATTCTCACTTATCACCAATGTAAGAGGCATTCTTCTCACTTATCACCTCACCAATGTGAGGGACATTATTCCCACTGATCACCAATGTAAGGGACATTCTTCTCACTGATCACCAATGTAAGGGACATTCTTCTCACTGATCACCAATTTAAGGGACATTATTCTCTCTGATCACCATTGTAAGGGACATTCTTCTCACTGATCACCAATGTAAGGGACATTCTTCTCACTGATCACCAATTTAAGGGACATTATTCTCTCTGATCACCATTGTAAGGGACATTCTTCTCACTGATCACCAATGTAAGGGACATTCTTCTCACTGATCACCAATGTAAGGGAAATTCTTCTCACTGATCACTATTGTAAGGGACATTCTTCTCACTGATCACCAATGTAAGGGACATTATTCCCACTGATTACCATTTTAGGGACATTCTTCTCACTGATCACCAATTTAAGGGACATTCTTCTCACTCATCACCAATGTAAGGGACATTCTTCTCACTGATCACCAATGTAAGGGACATTCTTCTCACTGAACACCAATGTAAGGGAAATTCTTCTCACTGATCACTATTGTAAGGGACATTCTTCTCACTGATCACCAATGTAAGTAACATTCTTCTCATTGATCACCAATGTAAGGGACATTATTCCCACTGATCACCAATTTAAGGGACATTCTTCTCACTCATCACCAATTTAAGGGGCATTCTTTCCACTGATTACCAATTTAGGGGGCATTCTTTCCACTGATCACCAATGTAAGGGGCATTCTTCTCACTGATCAGCAATGTAAGGGACAGTATTCTCATTGATCACCAATGTAAGCGGCATTCTTTTCACTTATCACCAATGTAAGGGGCATTCTTCCCACTGATCACCAATTTAAGGGACATTCTTCTCACTCATCACCAATGTAAGGGACATTCTTCTCACTGATCACCAATGTCAGGGGCATTCTTCCCACTGATCACCAATGTAAGGGGCATTCTTCTCACTGATCACCAATGTAAGGGACAGTATTCTCACTTATCACCAATGTAAGGGACATTCTTCTCACTCATCACCAATGTAAGGGACATTCTTCCCACTGATCACCAATTTAAGGGGCATTCTTCTCACTTATCACCAATGTGAGGGACATTCTTCTCACTGATCACCAATGTAAGGGACATTCTTCTCACTCATCACCAATGTAAGGGACATTCTTCTCACTCATCACCAATGTAAGGGACATTCTTCTCACTCATCACCAATGTAAGGGACATTCTTCTCACTCATCACCAATGTAAGGGACATTCTTCTCACTCATCACCAATGTAAGTAACATTCTTCTCACTGATCACCAATGTAAGTAACATTCTTCTCACTGATCACCAATGTAAGGGACATTATTCCCACTGATCACCAATTTAAGGGACATTCTTCTCACTCATCACCAATTTAAGGGGCATTCTTTCCACTGATTACCAATTTAGGGGGCATTCTTTCCACTGATCACCAATGTAAGGGGCATTCTTCTCACTGATCAGCAATGTAAGGGACAGTATTCTCATTGATCACCAATGTAAGCGGCATTCTTTTCACTTATCACCAATGTAAGGGGCATTCTTCCCACTGATCACCATTTTAAGGGACATTCTTCTTACTGATCACCAATGTAAGTAACATTCTTCTCACTGATCACCAATGTAAGTAACATTCTTCTCACTGATCACCAATGTAAGGGGCATTCTTCCCACTGATCACCATTTTAAGGGACATTCTTCTTACTGATCACCAATGTAAGTAACATTCTTCTCACTGATCACCAATTTAAGGGACATTCTTCTCACTCATCACCAATTTAAGGGGCATTCTTTCCACTGATTACCAATTTAGGGGGCATTCTTTCCACTGATCACCAATGTAAGGGGCATTCTTCTCACTGATCAGCAATGTAAGGGACAGTATTCTCATTGATCACCAATGTAAGCGGCATTCTTTTCACTTATCACCAATGTAAGGGGCATTCTTCCCACTGATCACCATTTTAAGGGACATTCTTCTTACTGATCACCAATGTAAGGGGCATTCTTCTCACTGATCACCAATGTAAGGGGAATTCTTCTCACTGATCACCAATGTAAGGGACAGTATTCTCACTTATCACCAATGTAAGAGGCATTCTTCTCACTTATCACCAATGTGAGGGACATTATTCCCACTGATCACCAATTTAAGGGACATTCTTCTCACTGATCACCAATGTAAGGGACATTCTTCTCACTGATCACCAATTTAAGGGACATTATTCTCTCTGATCACCATTGTAAGGGACATTCTTCTCACTGATCACCAATGTAAGGGACATTCTTCTCACTGATCACCAATTTAAGGGACATTATTCTCTCTGATCACCATTGTAAGGGACATTCTTCTCACTGATCACCAATTTAAGGGACATTATTCTCTCTGATCACCATTGTAAGGGACATTCTTCTCACTGATCACCAATGTAAGGGACATTCTTCTCACTGATCACCAATTTAAGGGACATTATTCTCTCTGATCACCAATGTAAGGGACATTCTTCTCACTGATCACCAATTTAAGGGACATTATTCTCTCTGATCACCATTGTAAGGGACATTCTTCTCACTGATCACCAATGTAAGGGACATTCTTCTCACTGATCACCAATGTAAGGGAAATTCTTCTCACTGATCACTATTGTAAGGGACATTCTTCTCACTGATCACCAATGTAAGGGACATTATTCCCACTGATCACCATTTTAGGGACATTCTTCTCACTGATCACCAATTTAAGGGACATTCTTCTCACTCATCACCAATGTAAGGGACATTCTTCTCACTGATCACCAATGTAAGGGACATTCTTCTCACTGAACACCAATGTAAGGGAAATTCTTCTCACTGATCACTATTGTAAGGGACATTCTTCTCACTGATCACCAATGTAAGTAACATTCTTCTCATTGATCACCAATGTAAGGGACATTATTCCCACTGATCACCAATTTAAGGGACATTCTTCTCACTCATCACCAATTTAAGGGGCATTCTTTCCAATGATTACCAATTTAGGGGGCATTCTTTCCACTGATCACCAATGTAAGGGGCATTCTTCTCACTGATCAGCAATGTAAGGGACAGTATTCTCATTGATCACCAATGTAAGCGGCATTCTTTTCACTTATCACCAATGTAAGGGGCATTCTTCCCACTGATCACCAATTTAAGGGACATTCTTCTCACTCATCACCAATGTAAGGGACATTCTTCTCACTCATCACCAATGTCAGGGGCATTCTTCCCACTGATCACCAATGTAAGGGGCATTCTTCTCACTGATCACCAATGTAAGGGGAATTCTTCTCACTGATCACCAATGTAAGGGACAGTATTCTCACTTATCACCAATGTAAGGGACATTCTTCTCACTCATCACCAATGTAAGGGACATTCTTCCCACTGATCACCAATGTAAGGGGCATTCTTCTCACTTATCACCAATGTGAGGGACATTCTTCTCACTGATCACCAATTTAAGGGACATTATTCTCTCTGATCACCATTGTAAGGGACATTCTTCTCACTGATCACCAATGTAAGGGACATTCTTCTCACTGATCACCAATTTAAGGGACATTATTCTCACTGATCACCATTGTAAGGGACATTCTTCTCACTGATCACCAATGTAAGGGACATTCTTCTCACTGATCACCAATGTAAGGGAAATTCTTCTCACTGATCACTATTGTAAGGGACATTCTTCTCACTGATCACCAATGTAAGGGACATTATTCCCACTGATCACCATTTTAAGGGACATTCTTCTCACTGATCACCAATTTAAGGGACATTCTTCTCACTCATCACCAATGTAAGGGACATTCTTCTCACTGATCACCAATGTCAGGGGCATTCTTCCCACTGATCACCAATGTAAGGGACATTCTTCTCACTGATCACCAATGTAAGGGATATTCTTCTCACTTATCACCATTTTAAGGGACATTCTTCTCACTGATCACCAATGTAAGGGACATTCTTCTCACTGATCACCAATGTAAGGGAAATTCTTCTCACTGATCACTATTGTAAGGGACATTCTTCTCACTGATCACCAATGTAAGGGACATTCTTTCCCACTGATCACCAATGTAAGGGACATTATTCCCACTGATCACCAATTTAAGGGACATTCTTCTCACTGATCACCAATGTAAGGGACATTCTTCTCACTTATCACCAATGTAAGGGACATTCTTCTCACTCATCACCAATGTAAGGGACATTCTTCTCACTCATCACCAATGTAAGGGACATTCTTCTCACTGATCACCAATGTAAGGGACATTTCTTCTCACTGATCACCAATGTAAGGGACATTATTCCCACTGATCACCAATTTAAGGGACATTCTTCTCACTGATCACCAATGTAAGGGACATTCTTCTCACTTATCACCAATGTAAGGGACATTCTTCTCACTCATCACCAATGTAAGGGACATTCTTCTCACTCATCACCAATGTAAGGGACATTCTTCTCACTGATCACCAATGTAAGTAACATTCTTCTCACTGATCACCAATGTAAGTAACATTCTTCTCACTGATCACCAATGTAAGGGACATTATTCCCACTGATCACCAATTTAAGGGACATTCTTCTCACTCATCACCAATTTAAGGGGCATTCTTTCCACTGATTATCAATTTAGGGGGCATTCTTTCCACTGATCACCAATGTAAGGGGCATTCTTCTCACTGATCAGCAATGTAAGGGACAGTATTCTCATTGATCACCAATGTAAGCGGCATTCTTTTCACTTATCACCAATGTAAGGGGCATTCTTCCCACTGATCACCATTTTAAGGGACATTCTTCTTACTGATCACCAATGTAAGGGGCATTCTTCTCACTGATCACCAATGTAAGGGGAATTCTTCTCACTGATCACCAATGTAAGGGACAGTATTCTCACTTATCACCAGTGTAAGAGGCATTCTTTTCACTTATCACCAATGTGAGGGACATTCTTCTCACTGATCACCAATTTAAGGGAAATTCTTCTCAGTGATCACCACAATGTAAGGGACATTCTTCTCGCTGATCACCAATGTAAGGGACATTCTTCTCAGTGATCACCAATGTAAGGGATATTCTTCTCACTTATCACCAATTTAAGGGACATTCTTCTCACTGATCACCAATTTAAGGGACATTCTTCTCACTCATCACCAATGTAAGGGACATTCTTCTCACTCATCACCAATGTAAGGGACATTCTTCTCACTGATCACCAATGTAAGGGACATTTCTTCTCACTGATCACCACAATGTAAGGGACATTCTTCTCGCTGATCACCAATGTAAGGGGACATTCTTCTCACTGATCACCAATGTAAGGGACATTCTTCTCAGTGATCACCAATGTAAGGGATATTCTTCTCACTTATCACCAATTTAAGGGACATTCTTCTCACTGATCACCAATTTAAGGGACATTCTTCTCACTCATCACCAATGTAAGGGACATTCTTCTCACTCATCACCAATGTAAGGGACATTCTTCTCACTGATCACCAATGTAAGGGACATTTCTTCTCACTGATCACCAATGTAAGGGACATTATTCCCACTGATCACCAATTTAAGGGACATTCTTCTCACTGATCACCAATGTAAGGGACATTCTTCTCACTGATCACCAATGTAAGGGACATTCTTCTCACTGATCACCAATGTAAGGGACATTATTCCCACTGATCACCAATTTAAGGGACATTATTCTCTCTGATCACCATTGTAAGGGACATTCTTCTCACTGATCACCAATGTAAGGGACATTCTTCTCACTGATCACCAATGTAAGGGAAATTCTTCTCACTGATCACTATTGTAAGGGACATTCTTCTCACTGATCACCAATGTAAGGGACATTCTTTCCCACTGATCACCAATGTAAGGGACATTTTTCTCACTGATCACCACAATGTAAGGGACATTCTTCTCACTAATCACCAATTTAAGGGACATTCTTCTCACTGATCACCAATGTAAGGGACATTCTTCTCACTTATCACCAATGTAAGGGACATTCTTCTCACTCATCAACAATGTAAGGGACATTCTTCTCACTGATCACCACAATGTAAGGGACATTCTTTTTGCTGATCACCAATGTAAGGGGACATTCTTCTCACTGATCACCAATGTAAGGGACATTCTTCTCACTGATCACCACAATGTAAGGGACATTCTTTTTGCTGATCACCAATGTAAGGGGACATTCTTCTCACTGATCACCAATGTAAGGGACATTCTTCTCACTGATCACCAATTTAAGGGACATTCTTCTCACTGATCACCAATTTAAGGGACATTCTTCTCACTCATCACCAATGTAATGGACATTCTTCTCACTCATCACCAATGTAAGGGACATTCTTCTCACTGATCACCAATGTAAGGGACATTTCTTCTCACTGATCACCACAATGTAAGGGACATTCTTCTCGCTGATCACCAATGTAAGGGGACATTCTTCTCACTGATCACCAATGTAAGGGACATTCTTCTCAGTGATCACCAATGTAAGGGATATTCTTCTCACTTATCACCAATTTAAGGGACATTCTTCTCACTGATCACCAATTTAAGGGACATTCTTCTCACTCATCACCAATGTAAGGGACATTCTTCTCACTCATCACCAATGTAAGGGACATTCTTCTCACTGATCACCAATGTAAGGGACATTTCTTCTCACTGATCACCAATGTAAGGGACATTATTCCCACTGATCACCAATTTAAGGGACATTCTTCTCACTGATCACCAATGTAAGGGACATTCTTCTCACTGATCACCAATGTAAGGGACATTCTTCTCACTGATCACCAATGTAAGGGACATTATTCCCACTGATCACCAATTTAAGGGACATTATTCTCTCTGATCACCATTGTAAGGGACATTCTTCTCACTGATCACCAATGTAAGGGACATTCTTCTCACTGATCACCAATGTAAGGGAAATTCTTCTCACTGATCACTATTGTAAGGGACATTCTTCTCACTGATCACCAATGTAAGGGACATTCTTTCCCACTGATCACCAATGTAAGGGACATTTTTCTCACTGATCACCACAATGTAAGGGACATTCTTCTCACTGATCACCAATGTAAGGGACATTCTTCTCACTGATCACCACAATGTAAGGGACATTCTTCTCACTCATCAACAATGTAAGGGACATTCTTCTCACTCATCACCAATGTAAGGGACATTCTTCTCACTGATCACCACAATGTAAGGGACATTCTTTTTGCTGATCACCAATGTAAGGGGACATTCTTCTCACTGATCACCAATGTAAGGGACATTCTTCTCACTGATCACCACAATGTAAGGGACATTCTTTTTGCTGATCACCAATGTAAGGGGACATTCTTCTCACTGATCACCAATGTAAGGGACATTCTTCTCACTGATCACCAATGTAAGGGACATTCTTCTCACTAATCACCAATTTAAGGGGCATTCTTTCCACTGATTACCAATTTAAGGGGCATTCTCCCCACTGATCACCAATTTAGGGGCATTCTCCCCACTGATCACCAATGTAAGGGACATTCTTCTTACTGATCACCAATGTAAGGGGAATTCTTCTCACTGATCACCAATGTAATGGACATTATTCCCACTGATTACCAATTTAAGGGGCATTCTTTCCACTGATTACCAATTTAAGGGGCATTCTCCCCACTGATCACCAATTTAGGGGCATTCTCCCCACTGATAACCAATGTAAGGGACATTCTTCTCACTGATCACCACAATGTAAGGGACATTCTTCTCGCTGATCACCAATGTAAGGGGACATTCTTCTCACTGATCACCAATGTAAGGGACATTCTTCTCACTGATCACCAATGTAAGGGATATTCTTCTCACTTATCACCAATGTAAGGGACATTCTTCTCACTGATCACCAATGTAAGGGACATTCTTCCCACTGATCACCAATGTAAGGGACATTTTTCTCACTGATCACCACAATGTAAGGGACATTCTTCTCACTGATCACCAATGTAAGGGACATTCTTTCCCACTGATCACCAATTTAAAGGACATTCTTCTCACTTATCACCAATGTAAGGGACATTCTTCTCACTGATCACCAATGTAAGGGACATTCTTTCCCACTGATCACCAATGTAAGGGACATTTTTCTCACTGATCACCACAATGTAAGGGACATTTCTTCTCACTGATCACCAATGTAAGGGAAATTCTTCTCACTGATCACCAATGTAAGGGACATTATTCCCACTGATCACCAATTTAAGGGACATTCTTCTCACTGATCACCAATGTAAGGGACATTTTTCTCACTGATCACCAATGTAAGGGACATTCTTCTCACTGATCACCAATTTAAGGGACATTCTTCTCACTGATCACCAATTTAAGGGGCATTATTTCCACTGATTACCAATTTAAGGGGCATTATTTCCACTGATTACCAATGTAAGGGACATTCTTCTAACTGATCACCAATTTAAGGGGCATTATTCCCACTGATCATCAATGTAAGGGCCATTAAGGTGCTAAACCTCCTTCACGTGGTTAATAGCGTTACAACGCCATGCGTCTTCCTCGGGACGGACGCAGAGAAGGCGTTCGATCGAGTGAACTGGGGATTCATGTTCGCGACCTTGGACCATATAGGTGTGGGCCGCACATTGCTTTATTGGATCTCTGCTGCCTACCGTGCCCCTTCGGCGAGAGTCAGCGTGAACGGTGTCCTTTCTGACCCGTTCCAGATTACGAATGTTACCAAACAGGGCTGCCCGCTGTCACCGTTACTTTTCGCACTATCCCTGGAACCCTTTCCGTACCGTGTTAGACAAAATCCAGAGTGCAACATAAGGTGTCTGCATACGCGGATGACCTCTTGTTCTCCCTCACCAACCCCACCGGCATCGCTTCCTAACCTGATGAAGATAAACTTTACTAAATCCGTGGCGATGGGGGTTGGCATCCCACAACAAAAGCTCACACACCTCCGAGATAGTTTCAACTAAAAATGGACAGACACGGCCCTGAAATACATTGATCCCACCCAAATTCACTCACCTTTTTCAACTTAATTTTCCACCCCTCCTGAAAGAGATACAAAAACTCCTGGACCAGTGGGGCAGCGGCCTCCATTCGTGGTTCGGCCGCTGCAACATTCTTAAAATGACAGTTCTGCCCAAATTTCTTTACTTGCTCCAGGCCTTCCCGGTCCACATACCAGCAGAATATTTCACACAAATACACTCGGCCTTAATAAAGTTCCTGTGGGCAGGGAAGAGACCCCGCATACAAAGGAAAATCCTTTAATTTCCCAAGCACTACGGTGGCCTGGCCATGCCAGGCATCCGCTCCTACTATTACTCTGTCCATCTAAACAGGCTCCTGGACTGGTGTTGACACAAGGACACCAAGCTCTGGCCGAACCTCGAACAAGCTCAGACAGAGATTCTTCTCCAGGGAACCCCCTGGTGCTATGCAAACCTTTACCCCAGCCTTAAACGACACCCTTTGATAGGAACCACTGCTAGGATCTGTGCACAATTGACCTCTAACCCTTCCCCTTTTTCCCGGCACTCAGCTCTCCGCCCTGTCTTGGGTAACCCCCAATTCGGCCCAGGGGTCAATGACAGGAAATTCCAAGATCTCCTGGGCGCGGGACTCTGTCAGGCCATCCACATTAGCTAAATCATATAGATTTCATTACAATACGAAACCAGTACCTCTCAGATCCACTTTCTAGACCTCAATATTCTCGTTAATGATGGAAGACCGTAAAGCTTTCATCCCGGTTACAAGCTGCCACCATAGATCTTGGTTAACAGCAGTATTTGGGCCAATTCCAACGCTTAAGACGTAATTACTCGGAATTAACTGACTTTCATGAACAATCCAACACTTTGAAACAAAGGTTTCTTAATAAGGGTTATCAAGAGGATACCATTAATGAAACAATAAATAAGGTAGAGCAGAAGTAGTAAAACTAATGTCGCTTCCTCTGAGAGATTTGGTTGGTCTCTATGACTACAAGATATTCCAACCAACATTTCTCTATTAAAAAAATCCTTAAAAAACATTGGGGGGTTTTAAAGAGTGATTAAATCCTAGGGGCACATATTCCCCCCGATCCGGTCCTTATCTTTAAAGGAGCGCCATCTTTGCGGCATAACCTAGCCCCGAATGTTATCGACCCACCAAAAACTTTACTATTTTTTCAATCCTTAAAAGGTTTTTTTCCCTGCCGTAAGTGCAGTATTTGCAAAATTAATTCATTCAGGGATCGTAAATGCACTATGTTTCAATCCTCGGTTACGTCTATGTAGTATGTAGTATATATGATACAGTGTCCATGCTCGAAACAATATATCGGTCGCACTAAAAGGGAACTACATATCAGACTTAGTGAACATGTGGGCAGGATCAAAAGCGGTTTTCCAAAACATAACCTCTCCAGACACTATGACAAGTATCACGGTAGACAACTAAAAGGGACTAGCTTTTTTGCTATAGACAATATCCGCCCCCACTGGAGAGGTACTAATATGGTTCGAGCCATCTCCCGACTTGAAACTCGGTGGATTTTTTGTTTAAAATCCTTTATTCTGTTCGGTCTGAACGTTAATTGGGATATTAATTGCTTTTTAAATAATTCTTAATATATTTTAATTAGCCTTACAGGCTGACCCATTTTTCTATTTAATTTATAGAAATACTTTTATTATGATTTGATTTATGTTTCATATATAAATTTTATTAATTTTAGAATATAAATTTTCCTTTTATAAATAAAATAAATTAAAAAAAAACAAAAACACATTATTCATTTAATGATGTATTTGCTTGTTATTTTCCTGAGTCACATGATGTATTGTTTCATAACTTGATGAACTCATGTGCTGACTCGGGTATTTGATCTATGCAACCGATCCAATTACTGTACAATCCGATGTCTCTCCTGTTTACTGCTAAACTTTGCTGCGTTTTCTATATATATCAGCTCTGACCTTAATTCAGTTTGTATATATTTATTCTGATTTGAATACTTTTCTATCAGGATTTACATATATTCTTTTTACCTCTCTTGCTATTCTTTTGTTCTATCAGCCCATAGCTAATAATGGAGCTTGCCCTGGCTTTCCCTTTTTCAAAATGGAGTCCTTGGCTTCCTTTTGGTTTGCCCTTAGTTAATACAGTGGCTTAGCCTGAGTTTTCCCTTTTTCAAAATGGAACCCGCTGCTATTTAAACTCTCACACGTGATGTTGTCAACATCCGGCGAATCCCCCGTTGAAGTCCTATCGAGACGAAACGATCGTAGGGTGCCGTGACATCATCGCGTTCCATCCTGTACGCAGGCAGTTTCCCAGTCGAATAGCGAGAGGTATCGGATCCGAAGATCGAATTGTTTTATGCCGTTTTTGCATCGAATCCATGTAAGTGCTTGCACTTACATGGATTCGATGCAAAAACGGCATAAAACTTTACTATTTTTTCAATCCTTAAAAGGTTTTTTTCCCTGCCGTAAGTGCAGTATTTGCAAAATTAATTCATTCAGGGATCGTAAATGCACTGTTTCAATCCTCGGTTACGTCTATGTAGTATGTAGTATATATGATACAGTGTCCATGCTCGAAACAATATATCGGTCGCACTAAAAGGGAACTACATATCAGACTTAGTGAACATGTGGGCAGGATCAAAAGCTTTTATACGTTATACGCTATGAGAGTTTTCCTTTTTTTCCTTTTTTATTTGTCCATGTACCCACTTCAAAGCCATCAGTGAGAGCTAATTGGGATCCATACTGAGTGGTCTTGGGGAGACCGGGTGTCCCTGTGCTCCATAAGACTGGTGCAAAACAGTGTTTCTTTGCGGTAAGCAGGCATTCTTACCTCACGAATTTTTGGTGTTTTCTCCCTTTCTCCATCTGTCGGGTATTGGATTTCATCTGACCAATTTTTCTTCACATTCATTTTCATCACCAAGATTAACACCGGATCACTCATTGTTAGAAGATTTTTCTTTTCAACTTATACCATATATCCTCAGTGTTATATTCTATATGATTGTTCTCATTGGTAATCTTTCTAAACTAGATCCTTGAACATTTATGCTGATTCACATTTTCAGCAAGGTGTATATAATTTTATTTTTACTTCATCTATTGATGAATGTTGTATCATATAACCTTCTTTTCACTTTAGCGCTGCACCCTCTTTTATTTTTTATGCTTTATTGATTGTTGTACACGATTTTGTGCCAGCTGCTTACACGTCCACTTTATCATTGGTATTAATTTTTGATCAGCGCAGCGTCACCACCCCTTAGGGGTTTTTTTCTCTTGCATCCACATTAGCTGCGATGGTAGGAGGAGGACGACTGGGGAACTATCTGACCCTGACTGGATTTTCTAAGGGCGCTACAGCTGGGACACTACCTCAAGCACTAGACACCCCCGACCTTCAGGTTCTCACCCCATCATGCCACTGGAGGAATTGTGCACGGGCACGGGAGTATTACCACACGCACTCTCACAGATGTATAATATGCTCGTAACGCCGACTGAAGACTTTCTACTCCCAAGCCTCGCTAAATGGGAAAGAGACCTAGACTACCACCTCTCTGCCAGCCAACGTCAACACATTCTTACATACACGCACAAGTCTTCTTTGTGCTCTAAGATACAAGAAACTAATTACAAAATTCTTATGCGCTGGTACAGGACTCCAGACTACGCCGGAATTATATGAGAATCTGGCCATATGCCAATTAATGAAAATGTATCATTTTGATTACACCTGATGTACTGACAGCCTATCTAATTTCTTGAGACCATAACAAGCCAGTAAAGTACAAATACCGCCCTTTTTGGAAAGTAGACATTCCAAGGTAGCTAGTAAGAGGCATAGTTAGTTTTCTGAAGTTGTCATTTTTTCCCATAATTCTTTGCAAATGTAAGATTTTTTTTTTTTTCACACCAAATTGTCATTATAACAGGTTATTTCTCTCATATGGCATGCACATTCCATTAATGACACCCCAAAATATATTCTTCTGCTTTTCCTGAGTATGGCGATACCACATGTGTGAGACTTTTACACAGCCTGGCCACATACAGAGGCCCAACACTGAAGTATCAACTTCAGGCGTTCTAGGAGCATAAATCACACAACTAATCTCTCAACCACCTATTACACTTTTAAAGGCCCTGGGGCACCAGGACAATGGAAATGCCCACAAAGTGAACCCATTTTAGAAAGCTAACACCCCAACATATAATCTATGAGGCATAATCAGTCTTTTGAATGGTTCATTTTTTTCCAGATGTTTTTGGAAAATGTGGAAAAAATGAAAATGCATTTTTTTTACACAAAGTTGCCAATTTATAGGATATTTCCAACACACAGCATGTACATAGCAAAACGTATACCCCAAAATATATTCTGCTGCTCCTTGTGCGTATGGCAATACCACATGTGTGGTTTTTTTTCAACAGCCTGGCCGGCATAGAGGCCCAACATCCAAGAAGCACCATCAGGTGTTCTAGGGACATAAATTACACATCCAATTTCCTTACAATCTATCACATTTTTGAAGGTGGCACAATTGTGGCACAGATGGCACTATTCAGGCACTTACTATTGTCTCAGGGTCACTCTCCTCTCCTCTCACACTGAATCTGTGTGAAAAGTTTTGTTTACTTTTGTGATTGCTCATTGGATGGAGCGATTACGTGGTAAAGGACCGCCGTCATTGGTCCTTTACTGCGATCTGTGTTGCGACGGGTCCCGTGGACCGGGCGAACACAGATGTTCCCGAGTGCGCGCCCGTGGGGGCATGCGGGAACGATTCTCTGGGAGGATGTCAATTTTCCCCCGGCTTGGCTTTTGGTTTATGATTACGGCATTTCCCTTGGACTTGTATATATTCTTTGTGTTATTTGTGCACTGGTTGTTCACCCTTGTAAATAAAACACCTTTTATTCCACTATATACAGTTTTGGTCTCCTCTGTGTAGGCACACAGTCCTGGTCCATTTAGAATCCCTGACATAATGCTTTGAGATCCGTATGGGTCAAAGTAAGTGTACATCTTTCACTGGTGGAGGATATCATTTGGTGTCAATTTCACACTTCCATTCTGGAATCACTTTTTCTGCAGGGTCTTGCAGGTTTTATGGATTTTATTTCTCACATGGACATTAATTATGTTTATATTTACTTTCTATTTGTCACTGTAATTGTTTATTTGTGCTGCACTTTTTTCTACACATAAATAACACACTTCCCTACAAAAATGGCATATACATTAACAGAGGTTGTCCAGATAAGTACAACAAAATCTGGGATAGATAGCTTGAGTCCGCAGACACATGCATTGATGGTCCGTAAAACTATAAATCCTTCTAGTGTGCAATACCATGAATAATGTGGACATCCACTCATCGATAGTTCAATTTGAACAAGTTTTTTTTATCTGCTGTGACCCAGTTATATGTGGTGCATCGAGCATATCTCACCCCCCTAAGAATCGCAAACTTTAGACAACAGTCTTCTACCTCGTGCAAGATATGTAACCAAACGACAGGCACATTCTTCCATCTACTTTGGGCGTGCCCGGTCCTTCAGGGTCTGTGGAAGCAGCCACATTTCTTTGTTTTATGCATTTCTCCAGTATTGCCTTGTAACTTGCAGAACTATGTTCCAAATGTAAATTGTTCAAGTTTGTAGCATGTCTAGGGGTATGATGAAGAATAGATAGTGTGAGCAATGATAAAATGTCCAAACAGCCAGGTGTCGTTTTCTATGCTTTTATTCTACGCTAAACACGGCAATAGGCAACTTCAGGTGAAATAGATGTAATGATACCCCCACAGGGGGCGCTGATTGATTTGGGATTGGCGTATTAAGTTACCCGTGTTGTTGTCTAGGGGTGATTGCAATGAGTAGAGCAATAAGAGAATGTCCAAACCTGCCGCTGAAGTTTTCTTAATGCTTTATTTCCCGGTCCAACACGACCAACATTAACGTGAGGTAGAGAGAAAAGGTTGATGAAAGGAGATAACGTTGCGCCGGTATCAGGCTTGAATGAAAAGAAAGCAGTCCTGCCTTCTGCAATAGAACAGTTTGTCGCCACTCTAGCCAGCCTCTGCCACAAGCCTGGCAGCCGGAATGTCACTTAGGATGCTGGGAGGAACAAGTCTCTCTTACTGACTTGGCTCTAGTAGAATTTAGCATTTCAAGATGAAGACCTTCCAGAAAGTTTTCTTTCCAATAGGGGTCACCAGTTGACAGTCTATGGTTATCTATCAGTTCCTGGTGACCAGATCCCTGATGGTTCGTTCATACACTTTTGGATCACCTGTCTCCTGGTTCTCCTCAAGCCGATCCCCCATCGAACAGCATACAGCTTACTATCTCTTCAATAGGAATGGGTCCCCATCAAGTCGCTAGGGCCCCCTTCAGCATCAGCAGGGAACTCCGCGTAGCATGCGACCATGCCGCCGAGGTCCGTTGGGTGCGCACCCTCTGAAGGTGGGTGCCGCACCTGGAGCCTGGAACCCGTGAAGAACCCCGAAAAATGGCGTCTGCCACAGATATACCCCTCCCCTGCATGCTCCGTGAGGGAAAACTCCTCCAATAGGCTTTCTGGGGAAAAGTGGCTATGACTGAATCCCTCTGGTGCCACCTGCCACCCAGAGATGGAACTACATCTCTGGAGCACAAAATGACTCACAGGACAATTCAGGGCTGACAGCAGCCCAATTTAGCAAAATTAGGAGTGGGAGCAAAGTATCCAAAATTATAACATAATACACAAATAATATAAACAATATCATGGAAGTTAGTAATCCCAACTTGCAGTCAGGCCATCTGATCTATCTACACAACATAAATACATCCTTAATTTAAGCCCTCTCCCTATCTAGTTACTTCTTCCGGGATTAGAAACTGAATTACCCTTTGCCTATTAAAACACAAAAAAGAAATCACCAGCAATATCAGTTTATCCATTTTACCTAGATACTTCGATAACTCTTTGGGCGCTCTCTCCTCCTTACTATAACTTCCATCAACCCTCCATTTCTTATTTATCTCCTTATTTAAGTATCCAACTACTTCCCGTTCAACTCCCTTACCATTTACCCCCCTTTTACTCCCCCCAACCCACCTTCCCGGTTCCCTCCTCTCCTCTCCCCCCCCCTGCCGCCACCCATTTCAAAAGGATATCGGGCTTCCCTTTTCCACGTCTGTACTTAGGAAAATAGAAGGTGTTTTTGCCCAGTGCATCAAGTTAAGAACCTTAATAGTATTGTCCCTCGCCTCCCGGGTAGGAACAAAACCCACCTGATCTATGATATCGTTTATATTATTTGTGTATTATGTTATAATTTTGAATAAAAGATTATATTTAAAAAAGAGTGGGAGCAAAGCAACTCTCCCACTAACTTTAGCGTAGCGCCTTTTTCTGAAAGAAAGGGGGCGCTACATACTCCCCCCACTTTAAATGACACTGTCCCCAGTGTCCTAAAGCATTCAAGCCTGAATGCTAGCCTGGTACCTGCTAAACAGTAAAGAAAAGTAGGAAAATAAAAAATAAAATTGTAAACATTGGATTAACATGTGAATAACATGTGACATTACAAACATACACTACCCTATCTATGCTGCCCATTCACTGCAGTGTTGATAGTAGGTGGGACCAATAACCTTAATAGGAAATACAACAGAGAACATACACAAAAATATACATCCTGATATATTAAGAACTCTATATACAGATCTCCAAGGTCAGAAGTGAGACTGCACCCTCCCGTCAGAGTGTGAAGTTTCCCTTCCTCCCAAGGAGTTTAACTAATAAGTGCTTTAGCATCCCTATCACTCTGTTGCAAGAAATAAAACAATATGTACATTCTTGTCCTGCGAGAAAACAAAATGCAAGACTCTGCCCCTAGCCTCCAGTGCACTGGTACTGCGGCAGTACAAGTCCAATGTAAAGAAATAGCAGCAAAAGGGAAGCAAAAAATACAAAAATCCTTTCACTGAATCTTCCCTCGATGCTATGTAGAAGTTGGCAAGGTTTCACTATAACTGACTGAACCCAACCCCTCCCAGAGTACTTCACATGTGCACCAAATGCGGATTTGGAGAGGCCAGGGGGAAAGAAGAAACGGAGAGAGAAAAAAAAAACACAACTTGAGTGGGGGCGAGCACCCTTGTCCAAAACTTCACAAAAGTAAGTAGTTCAAGCAAAATGGGCATTAAACCTATTTATAAAATCGTGGGCCGGCAAGATTACAACGTCTCCATCTGCTGTGGTGGAAGTGACCGAAAAGACCTGGTCTTCTCTTCCAGGGCACTTTAGCACAACCCGGTCACTATATATATGTCGACCCCAGCTCGGTGGCAACGCTCAAACCTGGAGTTTAGGTAGAATAGGCCCAAGTCCGCACTCTTTAGAACACGGGGCACATTTAAATGTGTCCAGATGGCCTCCTGGCACCATCCCTCCCGATCCTGATCCAGCTGGTGTAGAAGGGAGGATGGCAATACGGGTACTCATACAGGTGGCAACCTTTTATATTACTAGGCACTGTAACCTGGACAGTCTGGGCAGCATGCGTGGATCTCCTCATCCCGGCAGCACAATAGCGTCCATTGCCCTTCTCAAGGCAGGCACAGCAAGGGGCATGGGAGCGGTGAGAGACAGGCCAGGTCAGCTGCAGGACGTCCACGGACAATACTTCTGGCCCACGCGGTGCGCTACGGCCGGAGCGTTTCTTCCCCCGTTCAACAGTATGGGGGGCACGGAATCCTCCAAACCCCTGTTGCTCCGGGAACCTTGGCTCAAAGAGATAGTCCGGAAGGTCATCTTCTCCCGATTGTGAATCAAAGTCTGAGGAATTCAGTTCCTTAACAGGCAGGTAACCGTAGACCTTGGATGGGTCTCTAGGTCAGTCCGGCAAACAGCTCTTCACAGGCAGGCCTCGACCGCGGCTGCAGGAGGCTGGAGCAGGCTCTGCTCCCAAGGAGGCACACTACACAGAGACCGCTGTAGTAGTGGGGGTCTCAGGTGTGGCCTCGGGCTGTGCGTTAGTCACATCAATCAGGTCATCAATTGGGCTTGCATCGTCTTTAGGGCTTATCTCCGATAGTCGGTATGGTGAGGCAGCCGATGGTAGGGTGAGCGTGGACGACACCGAAATGACCTCAGTATTCCGAGCCTCCGCTCCACGATCTCCAACGACGGGGAAGGTTTCGGCCTTGTGGCTTCCTCCTCCGCGGCGACGACTCCGGTGATGTAGTCCACCCGATACTTCCGAGGAGTTTTGGCAGGTGACTTTATGGCAAAAAAGTAGGCCCGGCATCTCCGGCACCGAGCAAATGGCTGGATCTTGATAGGCAACTCCTCGCAATAAGGGCAGGTCCCAAAGTCTCTGATCCTCCGCTCGACAGCAGCTAATATACACCGGGACTAACTTGCCCTGGGACATCCATAGGCACCTGGATAGGATTATCCCTAAATGGATTCATACCAGCAGGTTCTGGGTGTTATTTAAACCCCCCTGTTCCAGGACTGTTCGCCTCTGGAAGTTTACAGGTCCACCTTCCTGGCATTGAGGATTTGATTATGAGCCCTAAGTTTATTTGAGGAGGTTCTCACTCTATATACAAGCGAATTAAAATTTATAACCACTCACTCCTGCGGCCCCTGATGACGGTTTTGTTAAAAAGCCTGAAATGCCTGGGGCATTTCCATCATTTCTTGGAGAGTGTTTTATTTTATGTTATATATAGTGTTATGTTCTGTTCAGCCTTTTTTGTCACACCTGGTACACACATGCCCCTGGTGATGTTAAATGTATATGTACAAATATGTGCATATGTTGTCGTTTTTATGCACCTAGGTGCCGAGTGCACATTTGTAAACAAATACCAACAGATTTCTTTGTCCCAATAAATAGTGTTGCTCACGAATATTCGCATTGCGAATATTCGCTACGAATACTGCATATTCGAGTATTCGCGAATAACTCGAATATCGCGGCGTATATTCGCTATTTCGAATATTCATATTTTTTCAAATTTCGCAATCAATTTCGCATTCACACTAGCGAAATTTCGCAATTTTTTTTATATATATATATATAATATATATATATATATATATATATATATATATATATAAAAAAAATAGCGAAATTTCGCATTGGCGAAATTTCGCAATATTTTTTTTATATATATAAAAAAAATATATATATAAAAAAAAAAAATATATATATATATATATATATATATAAAAAAAATTGCGAAATTTTGCATTAGCGAAATTTCACATTCTTTGTTGTATCTCCGCTCAACAGCAGAACAAACTGTCCCTCTTTGGACATCCGGATCCCCGTATCCGTGAGGGGTATTCCCGGCAAAGTAAATATGTTAGAGGTCCCCGGCACAGATATGGGTGGCCTCAATTTCGGAGAAGCTGCTATTGACAACACGGGAGCAGACATCATCTCAGCAACGACTGGCAAGTTTGGCGCGAAATTGGGCGTTACCTCCGATACTTTGGCGCGAAACTCTTACTGCACATCTCACGCAGGGGTGGGTGACTACTCTCACTTGAAGAACTTGCTTTTCCTGCACGTATGCCCAAGCTCAGCGGTTTGAGGTTAACCCCCTCGTTGCCGGACAGTTCAAAACGATACTCTTTGCTCTTAATAAACTTTTTACGTGACAGCCGATATCCCGGACGAGCCCCCACATTTAGCAATACCCCCTCAGGGGCTGCTGATTGATTTGGAATCGGCGTATTAAGTTACCCGTGTTGTTGTCTAGGGGTGATTGCAGTGAGTAGAGCAATAAGAGAATGTCCAAACCAGCCGCTGAAGTTTTCGGAATGCTTTATTTCCCGGTCCAACATGACCAACATCAACATGAGGTAGAGAGAAAAGGTTGATGAAAGGAGATAACGTTGTGGTATCAGGCTTGGATGAAAAGAATGCAGTCCTGCCTTCTGAAATAGAACAGTTCGTTGCAACTCTAGCCAGAGTGGGTAAAGTGCCTCCGGACAGACCTCTGCCACAAGCCTGGCAGCCGGAATGTCATTTAGGGTTGTTGGGAGGAACAAGTCTCTCTTACTGACTTGGCTCTAGTAGAATTTAGCGTTTCCATGATGAAGACCTCTGCCACAGGCCCAATGTTAGACTGTAGAGCGAATCCTCCCAGAAAGTTCTCTTTCCAATAGGGGTCACCAGTTGACAGTCTATGGTTATCTGTCAGTTCCTGGTGACCAGACCCCCCATGGTTCATTCAAGCCCTTTTGGATCACCTGCATCCTGGTTCTCCTCAAGCCGATCCCCCATCGAACAGCATACAACTTAGGATCCCTTCAATAGGAATGGGTCCCCAGCAAGTCGCTAGGGCCCCCTTCAACATCAGCGTAGCATGCCACCCCGGCCTGGTAAGCCATGAAGGTGGGTGCCGCACCTGGAGCCTGGAACCCGCGAAGAACCCTGAAAAATGGCGTCTGCCACAGATATACCCCTCCCCAGCATGCTCCGCGAGGGAAAACTCCTCTAATTTGCTGCTGGGGAAAAGTGGCTCTGCCTGAGATGTCTTGAGATATCACAAGCTGTTGGCTATTCAATATGGGCACACATGCTTTTGAAAGGTGTTAATTGCATCTACTCCTAGACAATACATTGTCTATGGTACAAAGGTGTCAAGCCCCTTTAGAGACAGTGGGGCTGATTTACCAAGCCTGTGCGCCATGACTCATGGTGCACAAGCAGGAGTAAAACTGTTTTTGACATTTACAAAAGAAACACGCTGCCAGTGCAGCGTGTTTCCTCATTTACTAAACTGCCTAATGCGCCCAGGAGAGGGCGCACAGCACGCCAGTACAGAGCTGGCGTCCGGCATTTAGTTATGTAAACATCGGGGATTCGGGCGGGAGTTTATTAGGGGAGGGAGGGGGTGATGCAGGGGAAGTGTAGTGACATGTGTTTAAACGTGTGTGGCGGGCCGAATTGAAAGCGAAAGTGACTTTTGGGACCCGATCCCCGTGCGCTTGCAAAGTACGCCAGAAGGTTCATTTGCATACTGGGCATGCGCAGAGGGAAAAATCGGGGCTTTCCGCGCGCCTCTTCAGTACGCCGGGAAATTCTTGGTAAATACCAAGGGGCGTAGCAGTGTTTGCACTGCGTGAAGCGACGCACGGGAAGCTCCGAGCTGTTCTCGGCTGCGCTGACACTGAAGGGAACTCCGCGCCAAATTTCAAATTTGAAACCGGCGCGGCTTCCCCCCCAGGGGTACAATAGGCTCTTCGGCTTGGTCCGGAACGTGAGGGGTTAACCCACGCCAAAAACGGCGTGGGGTTCCCCCCAGATCCGTACCAAGCCCTCATCCCAAGCATGCAGTCTGGCCGGACAGGAATGGGGGTGGGGACGAGCGAGCGCCCCCCCCCTCCTGAGCCGTACCAGACCACATGCCCTCGACATGGGGGAGTGTGTGCTTTGAGGGAGGGGGGCACTGCCCCCCCACCCCAAAGCACTCTTGTCCCCATGTCGATAGGGACAAGAGCCTCTTCCCGACAACCCTGGCCATTGGTTGTCGGGGTATGCGGGCGGGAGCCAATCAGAATCTGAGAGCCACTTTAATAAGGCGGCCTCCAGATTCTGGCCCCCCACCCTATGTGAATGAGTATGGGGTACATGGTACCCCTACCCATTCACCTGGTGGGAAAAGTGTTAACACAAATAAACCACACAAGAATAAAATAATTTATTAGCCAGCTCCGGGGGTCTTCCGCCAACCCACCCCGGTCTTCGCCGCCGCTGTCTTCCGCCGCGGCCCCCTTCACCACGAAGCTCCATGCTTGTTTGATGAGGGCAGCAGGCTTCGAAGTTTTCTCCGGGGGGAGGGTCGCACATCTCACCCCGGTTTTGTAGTCGTCTTCCGCCGCGGCCCCCTTCACCATGAAGCTTCCTGCCTATGGGGGAGGGCCACGGGCTTCGTAGTTTTCTGCCGGGGGGGGCTCTCGATAGCCTCTTCTGCCTGGCTCTTCCGCGGGGACCAGGGCTTCTCGTCGCTGTGTCGCCGTCTTTTGCCGCCGCCTTCACCACGAAGCTCCATGCTTGTGGGGGTAGGGCAGCGGGCTTCGAAGTCTTCGGCCAGAGTGAGGGTCGCACATCCCACTCCGGACTTCTAGTCGTTTTCGCCGCTCTCTTCCGCCGCGGGGTGACACTCGCGGGCTTCTTCCATTCGATGTTGACACGGCGAGGTCCAGCGCTGAAATGCCTTCTGAGCGGCGGGCACGGACTTATATTGGCATAGGGCGTGTGCGTGGTTATGCCAACATGTGACCTTAACCCATGTGACAGTGATGTCACATCACTACTGTCCAGATCATCGCCAACCCACAACACACCCCACCATCACAACAACAAATACCTACAACCCACGTATGAGCAAGAACATGATAGTCAGACATGTCTGTAGCCTTATTTCAAAAAAATACCATAAACAAAATCTATGGGGGTGAAAAAGGATAGATGCCCCTACCCATGGAGAGGGGCAGAGCCGTGACCTAAGGGGGCTGGAAGAGGAACCCCCTCCATAAATGGGCACACCTCTCAGGCCCGACCCTGCTCCTTTCCAGATCCCGCACCTTCACCAACTCCCGAAAGATATCGCCCACCACCTCATGCACAGACAGGATTTTGTCCCTAGTGGACACCAAACACCGAGCGTGCCAAGTGTAATAAAGCACAACTAGGCTGACTAAATAAAGTGACGATAACTCAAATCCCCTGCGGACCCCAAAATCACCATACACTCGCTCAGCATAGGTCAGGGCCGGAAGGCGGGGGTAGCCAATGGCACCCCCTACCCTCGTAAGAACCTCCATGTTGAAGGGACATTGGACCAGAAAATGGTCCATGGTCTCCAATGTCCCACCACATTCCTGACGGGGGCAGTCCCTGTCCCCCAGGTTCCTGTATTTGAGATTCGCACGGACATAGAGTCGTCCATGGAACGACCTCCATGCGAGATCCCAAAACTTATTTGGAATTCTAGAAGAATTCAAGAGGGCTAGCCCCTCCATGAGGACCCTCTCAGGGCAGTCCCTCAAAGACAGGGGCTTCAAAATGTCCGAGGCCATGACCCTCAGGTACAGCTCCCGCCGACCCAAAGAGCCCACCTCCAAGGCAGTTATCCGCCACTGCCTCAGTACCTTTAATGCCAGGGGGACATAGGAAGGGAGATACCCATGCGATCTCCTCAGATCGCCGGGCCTCCCCCCCTCCCCCCACTGCCTCAAGAACAGCAAGAGCCAGTCCTTGCATGAACACTCCCACCAGGAAGGCTCGTCCACAAATATGGACTGCAAATTGTATTTAACAAAGATGGTGACAAAGAACACCACCGGGTTGACCATGTCCAACCCACCATGCCGTCGCTGGCGGTATGTGACCTCCCTCTTGATCAGGTTCAGTCTGCTTCCCCACAACAGCAGGAAGAACAGACCATAGACCCGAGCATAGAGAGATGCTGGCAAAAGACACACATAGCTTACAAAGAGAAACTCAGGCAATAAGTACGTCTTGACCAAGCTTACCCTTTCCCTCAGGGAAAGTTTCCAACCTTTCCAGGCCTTCACCTTCCGAGTGGCACTCACCAGCCTGCGCTCCCAGTATAGCTTGGGATAATCACCCGGGCCGAAATGAATGCCAAGAACTCGAATCTCTGGTACGGGCGTGAGGAACACGTCCGGAAGGGGGAACTGCTCCCCCTCCTTCCCCAACCAGAAAACTTCACTCTTGTCCCAATTGACCAGCGAGCCTGACGCCTCAGAGTAGCACCCGATCTGGGACTCCACATAATGGGCCTCCTCACGACCAGATACCACCACCGAGACGTCGTCCGCATAGGCCACAACCCTCACCGCCGACAGGTCCCACTGGAACCCCCCCCACACGCCCGCAGTCTAGCCTCCTTACGAAGAGGTCGACCACAAAGATGTACAGTAGGGGGCTCAGTGGGCACCCCTGCCGGACGCCAGAGTCCACAGCAAAGGCCCGGCCCACCCAACCGTTGACAAGAGGGAAGCTCTCAGCTCCCCTATACAATACCTGCAGCCAATCAACGAATTGATCAGGCAGACCGTATCTCCTCAGAAGCAGCCAAAGGTACTCGTGGTTCACCCGATCAAACGCCTTAGCCTGATCCAGTGCAAGCAGATACCGCTCGCTGCCATCAGCCCTGCACCTTTCCACAGCCTCCCGGACGCTCAGGACGGCACTAAAAGTGCCCCGGCCAGGAATTGTGCAGTGCTGAGAGGGAGACAGCATCCCGCCCGCCAAAGCAGACAGACGTGTAAACAAGATCTTTGCCAGTATCTTCCTATCTGTGGTAAGAAGGGCGATCGGACGCCAATTCTCCACCAGAGACGGATCTTTCCCCTTTGATAGTAGGATCAGAGCTGACCTTCTCATTGAGGGAGGCAGCAGGCCATAGGCCAAACATTCACTATACACGTCCCTCAGATGAGGAGCCAAGAGGCTCTTAAAGGTTTTGTAGAACTCGGCCGTGAGCCCATCGGGCCCAGGTGACTTTTT
Source organism: Rana kukunoris (assembly GCA_029574335.1). Classification (NCBI taxonomy): domain Eukaryota; kingdom Metazoa; phylum Chordata; class Amphibia; order Anura; family Ranidae; genus Rana; species Rana kukunoris. The sequence goes on along the minus strand of CM056049.1, from coordinate 406,882,041 downwards.
AGAAGCTAAAGAGCTAATAGCCTGCTCAACTTCAGCTACCGAGATCTCTTCTGTCAGAGAGTCAGGAAGGTCAGACCCCACTTCCACAGCGGGGTCTCATCAAGGAATTCCCTGACTTTCTCCATGTCTAGAGGCCGCTTCTTCAGGAGGTCCGAAAAGTGGTCTCTGACGACACCCAGGATCCCCGATCTGGACCGGACCAGAGATCCTGAGGCATCCTTCAGGCCATGTACGACCTTCGACCTCGCCACCTCACCACAGCTCCTGTAGGGATCAGGAGAGATAAACTTCCCGTAATCCCTCTCAAAAACCAGGGAGGCGAGACGGTCGTACTGACACTCCTTCATCTGCGCCTTCAGACCGGATATCTGTTCCCGAGAGCCCCCAGAGGACACCAGCGGTCAAGCTGCCTGCGTAGTCTCTGGTAGGCCTGGTACTTGGAAGCTGCCCTGTACCCAGAGATTTCCCGGAAAAAGTCGCCAGACCTCTTTTTAAGTACTTCCCACCACTCAAGGCGGGAGCAGTTGCCCTCAAGGAGCGAGGTCTGGCCCAGGAAGAAAACCTCATAGGCTTCCCTAACCTCAGGATCCTCCAGTAGCGACCCATTCAGGCGCCACAAACCCCTCCCTTTCTGAGGAGTGTCAGCGACATTCAGGGCCACAGATACCATACAGTGATCGGAGAACTCTACCGACTGCAGCTCAGGAGCCGAGCAGACAGAGTCCTCCTTTAAAAAAAAACCTATCTAATCTACTCTTACTACTACCTCGGGAAAATGTGAAACCAGTGAGGTTGGGGAGGTGACGAACGTGCACATCCACCAACCTGGCCTCCCTCACTACGTTATTCAAAAAAATACTATCATATCCCAGAGGGTTGGCGGCACCTGCCCGGTCTTTGGGCCTAGTGATCATATTGAAATCGCCACCAAAAATCACCTGCTGGGACGTAAAAAGATAAGGCTTAACCGCCGTAAGGAGGCTCCTCCTCTCCCTCCTAGTTTGAGGCCCATAAAAATTTATGAGCCGGAGGAATTGCCCCCTCACGACAGCGTCCACCACCAGACATCTACCGATTTCCACTTCAATCACTCGCCGGCAAGCCACCGGACCAGTCTTAAAAAGGACCGCAACCCCACTGCAGGGCTCGGCCGCAAGAGACCAGAGGGAGGGCCCACATCTCCACTCCCTCTTTGCTAGATGCATCTCTGCCACAGATGCCAGCCAGGTCTCCTGCAAAAACAAAATGTCAGCTTCAACACGGCTGAGAAAATCGAAGGCCATAAAACGAGCTCCCGCAGAACGAATACTTGCGACATTAATGGTCGCAAGCCGTATTGGAGAGGGTACCGCCATCAGAATGATTGAAAGTGGTCATGTTCTCCTTCATACTACAAACACAAAAACATATTTACATATCTACACTTCCTCCTCCTCTGAGCCCGAGGAGGAGGAGAAGATACCAAACGGGTTCCCCAGGGACACCCCACTTCGTGCCCCTGGGGGAACCCCACCCTTCACTGGGGACTTCCCGCCCCCAGATCTGGCAGCCTTCCCCTTCTTCTTTTTGCGTCTCACCTGCTCCCACTCCTGCCACCTCTCCGAGATGACTACACCACCCCCCTCCTCGGACCCGCTGCTCGAGATTTCCCTCTTGGATGAGGCTCGAGCAGCTTCCATCTCCATGGCCACAGGGCCAGAGGAGACTCTGGGTCCAGAAGGGGGGGGAATGGAAGAGGCAGGAGGGGGGCCAGAGACAGGGGAGAGGACGGGGGGGACCAGACTTAGCCGGACGGGAAGAAGAAGGGGAAGGGGGGGGACGGGACTTGGGAGGGGGGGGACGAGGGGGGGGGTACGAGGAGGGGAAGATGAGGGAGGAGGGCATGGGGAAACAGATGGAGGGCCAGGTGGATGGGTGGGGCAATGGTGAGGAGGGGGAGAGGGAAGGGGGATGGGGATCGGCCCTGCAACATTAGGAGAGGAAGGCCCTGGCCCCGGACCCTCAGGCCCGGGACCCCCAGGCCTCCCCGACTCCTCCCAACCGGCTCCGCCCTCCGGAGGATCGGGAGCCTCCTGGCCAACCGAGCCCGTGTCCCCCGGGGGGGGAGCCCCACGCCCACGCCTGCTCCGCCTTCTTTGAGGCAATGGGCCTGTTGGTCCCCTCCGGAGTAGTACTAGGGGCTCCAGGATCCCCACCCCCCCGGCCATCACTCGCCGGGGGGGCTTCGGCCGCTCCCGGCCCGGGAGGTCCCCCCCCTGAGGAAGAACCCCGATATGCTTTGGGACACCTGCTAAATGGGTGCCCCATCTCACCACACAAGTTGCAGCATATCTTCCCACATGACTCGGACTGGTGGCCAAACTCGTGGCACCGGCCACATCTGACCACCGTGCAGTCCGAGCTCATGTGGGTCGGGCTGCCGCACTTGAAGCAACGACGGGGCTGTCCCGGGTAGAACGCCAGGATCCGGTCTCTGCCTAGAAAGGCGCTGCCAGGGAGGTGGGCAACACTGTTGCCCTCCCTCTTGAGCCGGATCCTGGTCAACCAAGCCCCGGTCCAGACCCCGCGCTCATCAAGGTTCTTCCTCAGGGGGGTCTGCAACTGCCCGTACCTCCCGAGCCAGGTGGCAATGTCCTCCGGAGGGAGCGACTCATTCCTCACCAGGATGGTGATGTTCTTAACCTCCTCCTGCCTGGAGATGGGAATGAGCCTGTACCTCTTCCAAGGGTCAACGCCCCTCACCAACCCAAAGCCGGTGATAAAGCGTTCCATACACACGGGAGTGACAAAACTTATATCAAACTCCCGTGTGTTGGTGGGATGGATGACAGCAAAAAGGTCATCCACCCCAAAACCCAAGGAGAGTACCAGGCCCACCACCTCACCTCGAGCGGGGCAGGGGTCCGGACCCTCGTACCGAAGCTGGACAACATTCCTACGCCTCCTCTCTGGACCACCTGTACCCCTCGTCCACGCCGACCCCTGTGTCCTCTCCTGGTCAGCAGGGGGGGCGCGGAAATTCTGGGCGCCAAACCGGCTGTACAGGTGGTCCAGAGGGGCACGAGAGCCCAACACCTGGGCGAAAGAGCGACCCCCCTTTAGGGCAGACAATAAGTTGGCCTCCGGAGACCCCCGAAAGATGTTCTCCGGAAGTGGGGCACCCCCCTCAGCACCCCCAGAAGTGGGGGGGGACGGGGGGGCCCCCATCCCTGCCGGTGGTGTTGCACCCACCCCCGCTGATATACCCTGACCACCCTGACCCACCACCTTTGGCCTGACTACAGGCTCCCCCCCCCCCGGGACCACAGCAGAGGGGGGTACCACCCCCACCAAACTCCCCCACCCAGACCCCTCCGCGACCACACCAGCCCCTTGGGACTCCACCTGTACTGGGGGGGAGCCCCCCTGGGACCCCTCCAACTGCCGGATATAATCATATGCTATACAGTCCACTGGGAGGGGTCCCACCTGACTTTCCCCCCACCCCGCCTGTGCTGCAGGGAGCCCCTCGGGGCCTGTGGCAGTGTCCATGAGGACCTGGGGGGGTGGCAGCTTACCGTCCAATTTACCGTCCTCACCGTCTCTGTCCATCTCCTGCCGGGGGTGCCTGGAGGTGCCTGCTGCAGCGTCTGGGGCTGGGCACCCCTGCACCCCCGGCCTCTCATCCCCCAGGTCCCCTGAGCCCCCACCGACCACCGCAAACTCGCGGGGGGGCACTTCCGGTCGCGGGACGGGCACTTCCGGTTCCGGTCCGGTCACTTCCGGTTCCGGTCTGGTCACTTCCGGTTCCGGTCTGGTCACTTCCGGTTCTTGGGCGGTCACTTCCGGGTCCCAGTCTACTCCACCCCCAACAGCCGGCGCCATCTTGGCCACACTGCACACAAGCTGTTTACCTCCAGATGACCGCAGCACAATGCCTCCACCATGTGTCTGCCTCTCTCCCGATGACATAGCAGCTGCAGGAGCAGTCCCTGGCCTTTCCATGGCCAGATCCTCCCGCTCCACTGCAAGCTGAGGGGTCATGGAAGCCGACACATGGCGGGCTTCAGCTGTGGCAGTGCGACCATCCTGGGGGAGCCTGGGTATGCTGACCTGAAGATGGCGGGGGGGTACCGCCGGCGGCGCCTGGGCCCGGCGACCTCCTGGATCACTGGACTCCCCGGACTTCGCCAACCCCCCAGTCCCTTCCACGGACCGAGGGATCGGCTCCCGGGAACCCTCCCCAGGTTTTATGGCCATACTGGGCCCTGCACCACCGGCACTCGCCGCCCCCCCACTGCACCCAGGCTCCCCTGACTCTCCTGGCTGTTTGGGGGGTTGGGACCCCTTCTTAGACCGCCCGCTCCTCCTCGCTGCCTGGCTCCCTTCCCGGTTGGCCTGCTGGAGGGTCCTCCGGAGCTCCTCTAGGAAGTTCACCTCTCCAGCCCCACGTTGGCAAAAGCCCCCCAGGTATTCCCATATTTCTTTTACTTCTAGTCCTAGGGTGGTGATGGCCCCCTTGAATTCAGATCTCTTATTACTGGAGCACCTGTCCCTCTTTTCCCTCAGGCCTGCGAGAGTAGTCATCTTTTCCACGCAGGCCTGAGATATCCTCACCAGCAGGGATTTGATTTTATCCCGCCTCTTCCTGGTTCTTGCTTCATTCTCACCTGGCTGAGGGGCTGTCCAGTCTGAGAGACCCTCCTGGGTCTCCAGGAAGAGACGGTCCTCCCTGCTGATGGTGGTGGCGGTGGTCTGGCTGGAGGGCAGGCGCTGTTGACTCCTCCGGAGGCCGGAAGCCGGTCCACCTCCGGGGCTGAGGGAGGCCATCCCACCCCTCTTCCGGGGCAGGGGGCTGGGGGCTGGAGGCTGGTCCTGGTAGGCTGGATCCTGGAACACAGGAGCTCTGGAAGACAGGTCTTCTCTCCTCTCCAGCAGGAAGCAGAATGAGCTCTGTGGGAGGAGCCGGAACTACTGCCAGTGGGAGGAGCTGCACTGAGACCGAGGAGGGGTAATTTTTTATTTATAAAACTACGACCAAAAGGTTAACAAATATATAAAATAAACAAAATAACTAAATAAACCAAATAACACAAAAACAAACAACAAAACACAAACCATCAAATCACCGACCTCCACCCACCAAGAAATAACTATAAAGAAAAAAAAAAAAAAAATAGCACCAGAACAGGTATTTACAACAGGCTCACTGGTACAAGAGAAAGTCTTTATAGTCCATCAGAAAAGCTTGCCCAGATCATTGCCAAAAAAAAAAAAAAAAACACTTAAAACGGCTCACTGGTACAGTAGGGAGATATTAAAGTCCATAGAAACCACTACTGTCCAGATCATCGCCAACCCACAACACACCCCACCATCACAACAACAAATACCTACAACCCACGTATGAGCAAGAACATGATAGTCAGACATGTCTGTAGCCTTATTTCAAAAAAATACCATAAACAAAATCTAAGGGGGTGAAAAAGGATAGATGCCCCTACCCATGGAGAGGGGCAGAGCCGTGACCTAAGGGGGCTGGAAGAGGAACCCCCTCCATAAATGGGCACACCTCTCAGGCCCGACCCTGCTCCTTTCCAGATCCCGCACCTTCACCAACTCCCGAAAGATACCGCCCACCACCTCATGCACAGGCAGGATTTTGTCCCTAGTGGACACCAAACACCGAGCGTGCCAAGTGTAATAAAGCACCACTAGGCTGACTAAATAAAGTGACGATAACTCAAATCCCCTGCGGACCCCAAAATCACCATACACTCGCTCAGCATAGGTCAGGGCCGGAAGGCGGGGGTAGCCAATGGCACCCCCTACCTTCGTAAGAACCTCCATGTTGAAGGGACATTGGACCAGAAAATGGTCCATGGTCTCCAATGTCCCACCACATTCCTGACGGGGGCAGTCCCTGTCCCCCAGGTTCCTGTATTTGAGATTCGCACGGACATAGAGTCGTCCCTTTATGGAACGACCTCCATGCGAGATCCCAAAACTTACTTGGAATTCTAGAAGAATTCAAGAGGGCTAGCCCCTCCGTGAGGACCCTCTCAGGGCAGTCCCTCAAAGACAGGGGCTTCAAAATGTCCGAGGCCATGACCCTCAGGTACAGCTCCCGCCGACCCAAAGAGCCCACCTCCAGGGCAGTTATCCGCCACTGCCTCAGTACCTTTAATGCCAGGGGGACATAGGAAGGGAGATACCCATGCGATCTCCTCAGATCGCCGGGCCTCCCCCCCTCCCCCCACTGCCTCAAGAACAGCAAGAGCCAGTCCTTGCATGAACACTCCCACCAGGAAGGCTCGTCCACAAATATGGACTGCAAATTGTATTTAACAAAGATGGTGACAAAGAACACCACCGGGTTGACCATGTCCAACCCACCTTGCCGTCGCTGGCGGTATGTGACCTCCCTCTTGATCAGGTTCAGTCTGCTTCCCCACAACAGCAGGAAGAACAGACCATAGACCCGAGCATAGAGAGATGCTGGCAAAAGACACACATAGCTTACAAAGAGAAACTCAGGCAATAAGTACGTCTTGACCAAGCTTACCCTTTCCCTCAGGGAAAGTTTCCAACCTTTCCAGGCCTTCACCTTCCGAGTGGCACTCACCAGCCTGCGCTCCCAGTTTAGCTTGGGATAATCACCCGGGCCGAAATGAATGCCAAGAACTCGAATCTCTGGTACGGGCGTGGGGAACACGTCCGGAAGGGGGAACTGCTCCCCCTCCTTCCCCAACCAGAAAACTTCACTCTTGTCCCAATTGACCAGCGAGCCTGACGCCTCAGAGTAGCACCCGATCTGGGACTTCACATAATGGGCCTCCTCACGACCAGATACCACCACCGAGACGTCGTCCGCATAGGCCACAACCCTCACCGCCGAAACCGGACCCCCGACAGGTCCCACCGGAACCCCCCCCAGACGCCCGCAGTCTAGCCTCCTTACGAAGGGGTCGACCGCAAAGATGTACAGGAGGGGGCTCAGCGGGCACCCCTGCCGGACGCCAGAGTCCACGGCAAAGGCCCGGCCCACCCAACCGTTGACAAGAGGGAAGCTCTCAGCTCCCCTATACAATACCTGCAGCCAATCAACGAATTGATCAGGCAGACCGTATCTCCTCAGAAGCAGCCAAAGGTACTCGTGGTTCACCCGATCAAACGCCTTAGCCTGATCCAATGCAAGCAGATACCGCTCGCTGCCATCAGCCCTGCACCTTTCCACAGCCTCCCGGACGCTCAGGACGGCACTAAAAGTGCCCCGGCCAGGAATTGTGCAGTGCTGAGAGGGAGACAGCATCCTGCCCGCCAAAGCAGACAGACGTGTAAACAAGATCTTTGCCAGTATCTTCCTATCTGTGGTAAGAAGGGCGATCGGACGCCAATTCTCCACCACAGACGGATCTTTCCCCTTTGACAGTAGGATCAGAGCTGACCTTCTCATTGAGGGAGGCAGCAGGCCATAGGCCAAACATTCACTAAACACGTCCCTCAGATGAGGAGCCAAGAGGCTCTTAAAGGTTTTGTAGAACTCGGCCGTGAGCCCATCGGGCCCAGGTGACTTTTTAGAAGCTAAAGAGCTAATAGCCTGCTCAACTTCAGCTACCGAGATCTCTTCTGTCAGAGAGTCAGGAAGGTCAGACCCCACTTCCAGCGGGGTCTCATCAAGGAATTCCCTGACTTTCTCCATGTCTAGAGGCCGCTTCTTCAGGAGGTCCGAAAAGTGGTCTCTGACGACACCCAGGATCCCCGATCTGGACCGGACCAGAGATCCTGAGGCATCCTTCAGGCCATGTACGACCTTCGACCTCGCCACCTCACCACAGCTCCTGTAGGGATCAGGAGAGATAAACTTCCCATAATCCCTCTCAAAAACCAGGGAGGCGAGACGGTCGTACTGACACTCCTTCATCTGCGCCTTCAGACCGGATATCTGTTCCTGAGAGCCCCCAGAGGACACCAGGCGGTCAAGCTGCCTGCGTAGTCTCTGGTAAGCCTGGTACTTGGAAGCTGCCCTGTACCCAGAGATTTCCCGGAAAAAGTCGCCAGACCTCTTTTTAACTACTTCCCACCACTCAAGGCGGGAGCAGTTGCCCTCAAGGAGCGAGGTCTGGCCCAGGAAGAAAACCTCATAGGCTTCCCTAACCTCAGGATCCTCCAGTAGCGACCCATTCAGGCGCCACAAACCCCTCCCTTTCTGAGGAGTGTCAGCGACATTCAGGGCCACAGATACCATACAGTGATCGGAGAACTCTACCGACTGCAGCTCAGGAGCCGAGCAGACAGAGTCCTCCTTTAAAAAAAACCTATCTAATCTACTCTTACTACTACCTCGGGAAAATGTGAAACCAGTGAGGTTGGGGAGGTGACGAACGTGCACATCCACCAACCTGGCCTCCCTCACTACGTTATTCAAAAAAATACTATCATATCCCAGAGGGTTGGCGGCACCTGCCGGTCTTTGGGCCTAGTGATCATATTGAAATCGCCACCAAAAATCACCTGCTGGGACGTAAAAAGATAAGGCTTAACCGCCGTAAGGAGGCTCCTCCTCTCCCTCCTAGTTTGAGGCCCATAAAAATTTATGAGCCGGAGGAATTGCCCCCTCACGACAGCGTCCACCACCAGACATCTACCGATCTCCACTTCAATCACTCGCCGGCAAGCCACCGGACCAGTCTTAAAAAGGACCGCAACCCCACTGCAGGGCTCGGCCGCAAGAGACCAGAGGGAGGGCCCACATCTCCACTCCCTCTTTGCTAGATGCATCTCTGCCACAGATGCCAGCCAGGTCTCCTGCAAAAACAAAATGTCAGCTTCAACACGGCTGAGAAAATCGAAGGCCATAAAACGAGCTCCCGCAGAACGAATACTTGCGACATTAATGGTCGCAAGCCGTATTGGAGAGGGTACCGCCATCAGAATGATTGAAAGTGGTCATGTTTCTCCTTCATACTACAAACACAAAAACATATTTACATATCTACACTTTCCTCCTCCTCTGAGCCCGAGGAGGAGGAGAAGATACCAAACGGGTTCCCCAGGGACACCCCACTTCGTGCCCCTGGGGGAACCCCACCCTTCACTGGGGACTTCCCGCCCCCAGATCTGGCAGCCTTCCCCTTCTTCTTTTTGCGTCTCACCTGCTCCCACTCCTGCCACCTCTCCGAGATGACTACACCACCCCCCTCCTCGGACCCGCTGCTCGAGATTTCCCTCTTGGATGAGGCTCGAGCAGCTTCCATCTCCATGGCCACAGGGCCAGAGGAGACTCTGGGTCCAGAAGGGGGGGGAATGGAAGAGGCAGGAGGGGGGCCAGAGACAGGGGAGAGGACGGGGGGGGACCAGACTTAGCCGGACGGGAAGAAGAAGGGGAAGGGGGGGGACGGGACGTGGGAGGGGGGGGACGAGGGGGGGGGTACGAGGAGGGGAAGATGAGGGAGGAGGGCATGGGGAAACAGATGGAGGGCCAGGTGGATGGGTGGGGCAATGGTGAGGAGGGGGAGAGGGAAGGGGGATGGGGATCGGCCCTGCAACATTAGGAGAGGAAGGCCCTGGCCCCGGACCCTCAGGCCCGGGACCCCCAGGCCTCCCCGACTCCTCCCCACCGGCTCCGCCCTCCGGAGGATCGGGAGCCTCCTGGCCAACCGAGCCTGTGTCCCCCGGGGGGGAGCCCCACGCCCACGCCTGCTCCGCCTTCTTTGAGGCAATGGGCCTGTTGGTCCCTCCGGAGTAGTACTAGGGGCTCCAGGATCCCCACCCCCCCGGCCATCACTCGCCGGGGGGCTTCGGCCGCTCCCGGCCCGGGAGGTCCCCCCCCTGAGGAAGAACCCCGATATGCTTTGGGACACCTGCTAAATGGGTGCCCCCATCTCACCACACAAGTTGCAGCATATCTTCCCACATGACTCAGACTGGTGGCCAAACTCGTGGCACCGGCCACATCTGACCACCGTGCAGTCCGAGCTCATGTGGGTCGGGCTGCCGCACTTGAAGCAACGACGGGGCTGTCCCGGGTAGAACGCCAGGATCCGGTCTCTGCCTAGAAAGGCGCTGCCAGGGAGGTGGGCAACACTGTTGCCCTCCCTCTTGAGCCGGATCCTGGTCAACCAAGCCCCGGTCCAGACCCCGCGCTCATCAAGGTTCTTCCTCAGGGGGGTCTGCAACTGCCCGTACCTCCCGAGCCAGGTGGCAATGTCCTCCGGAGGGAGCGACTCATTCCTCACCAGGATGGTGATGTTCTTAACCTCCTCCTGCCTGGAGATGGGAATGAGCCTGTACCTCTTCCAAGGGTCAACGCCCCTCACCAACCCAAAGCCGGTGATAAAGCGTTCCATACACACGGGAGTGACAAAACTTATATCAAACTCCCGTGTGTTGGTGGGATGGATGACAGCAAAAAGGTCATCCACCCCAAAACCCAAGGAGAGTACCAGGCCCACCACCTCACCTCGAGCGGGGCAGGGGTCCGGACCCTCGTACCGAAGCTGGACAACATTCCTACGCCTCCTCTCTGGACCACCTGTACCCCTCGTCCACGCCGACCCCTGTGTCCTCTCCTGGTCAGCAGGGGGGGCGCGGAAATTCTGGGCGCCAAAACCGGCTGTACAGGTGGTCCAGAGGGGCACGAGAGCCCAACACCTGGGCGAAAGAGCGACCCCCCTTTAGGGCAGACAATAAGTTGGCCTCCGGAGACCCCCGAAAGATGTTCTCCGGAAGTGGGGCACCCCCCTCAGCACCCCCAGAAGTGGGGGGGGACGGGGGGGCCCCCATCCCTGCCGGTGGTGTTGCACCCACCCCTGCTGATATACCCTGACCACCCTGACCCACCACCTTTGGCCTGACTACAGGCTCCCCCCCCCCCGGGACCACAGCAGAGGGGGGTACCACCCCCACCAAACTCCCCCACCCAGACCCCTCCGCGACCACACCAGCCCCTTGGGACTCCACCTGTACTGGGGGGGAGCCCCCCTGGGACCCCTCCAACTGCCGGATATAATCATATGCTATACAGTCCACTGGGAGGGGTCCCACCTGACTTTCCCCCCCCACCCCGCCTGTGCTGCAGGGAGCCCCTCGGGGCCTGTGGCAGTGTCCATGGGGACCTGGGGGGGTGGCAGCTTACCGTCCAATTTACCGTCCTCACCGTCTCTGTCCATCTCCTGCCGGGGGTGCCTGGAGGTGCCTGCTGCAGCGTCTGGGGCTGGGCACCCCTGCACCCCCGGCCTCTCATCCCCCAGGTCCCCTGAGCCCCCACCGACCACCGCAAACTCGCGGGGGGGGCACTTCCGGTCGCGGGACGGGCACTTCCGGTTCCGGTCCGGTCACTTCCGGTTCCGGTATGGTCACTTCCGGTTCCGGTCTGGTCACTTTCGGTTCTTGGGCGGTCACTTCCGGGTCCCAGTCTACTCCACCCCCAACAGCCGGCGCCATCTTGGCCACACTGCACACAAGCTGTTTACCTCCAGATGACCGCAGCACAATGCCTCCACCATGTGTCTGCCTCTCTCCCGATGACATAGCAGCTGCAGGAGCAGTCCCTGGCCTTTCCATGGCCAGATCCTCCCGCTCCACTGCAAGCTGAGGGGTCATGGAAGCCGACACATGGCGGGCTTCAGCTGTGGCAGTGCGACCATCCTGGGGGAGCCTGGGTATGCTGACCTGAAGATGGCGGGGGGGTACCGCCGGCGGCGCCTGGGCCCGGCGACCTCCTGGATCACTGGACTCCCCGGACTTCGCCAACCCCCCAGTCCCTTCCACGGACCGAGGGATCGGCTCCCGGGAACCCTCCCCAGGTTTTATGGCCATACTGGGCCCTGCACCACCGGCACTCGCCGCCCCCCCACTGCACCCAGGCTCCCCTGACTCTCCTGGCTGTTTGGGGGGTTGGGACCCCTTCTTAGACCGCCGCCCGCTCCTCCTCGCTGCCTGGCTCCCTTCCCGGTTGGCCTGCTGGAGGGTCCTCCGGAGCTCCTCTAGGAAGTTCACCTCTCCAGCCCCACGTTGGCAAAAGCCCCCCAGGTATTCCCATATTTCTTTTACTTCTAGTCCTAGGGTGGTGATGGCCCCCTTGAATTCAGATCTCTTATTACTGGAGCACCTGTCCCTCTTTTCCCTCAGGCCTGCGAGAGTAGTCATCTTTTCCACGCAGGCCTGAGATATCCTCACCAGCAGGGATTTGATTTTATCCCGCCTCTTCCTGGTTCTTGCTTCATTCTCACCTGGCTGAGGGGCTGTCCAGTCTGAGAGACCCTCCTGGGTCTCCAGGAAGAGACGGTCCTCCCTGCTGATGGTGGTGGCGGTGGTCTGGCTGGAGGGCAGGCGCTGTTGACTCCTCCGGAGGCCGGAAGCCGGTCCACCTCCGGGGCTGAGGGAGGCCATCCCACCCCTCTTCCGGGGCAGGGGGCTGGGGGCTGGAGGCTGGTCCTGGTAGGCTGGATCCTGGAACACAGGAGCTCTGGAAGACAGGTCTTCTCTCCTCTCCAGCAGGAAGCAGAATGAGCTCTGTGGGAGGAGCCGGAACTACTGCCAGTGGGAGGAGCTGCACTGAGACCGAGGAGGGGTTTTGCCCCCGTTGTTCTCCGCCATTTCCGCCGCCCCCCCCCCGGATGTGAAAGAGCTTAATTTGGGGTGGGGGCCTGGCCGAATATGGCCGAGAGCATCGGTGGGTGTCCCCCCCGGCGGAAGGCAGCGGCGAAGACCGGTGCGAGGCTGGAGCCCCCCCGGCAGAAAACGTCTGGAAGACCGAGGGGCTCCGCCCCCCGTTGTTCTATGCTGTTTTCGGCCGGCCCCCCTCGGATGTAAAAGAGCTTATTTTGGGGTGGGGGCCTGGCTGGACATGGCGGAGAGCATCGGTGGGTGTCCCCCCCGGCAGAAAACGGCGAAGCCCAGGGCCCAATGGGCTGGTCCCGGCAGAAGACCCCCAGAGCTGACTAATAAATAATTTTTTTCTGTGTGGTTAATTTGTGTTTACACTTTTCCACCCGGTGAATGGGTAGGTGTACGATGTACCCCATACTCATTCACATAGGGTGGGGGGCCAGAATCTGGGGGCCCCCTTATTATAGGTGGCTCTCAGATTCGGATAAGCCCCCCGCCCGCATACCCCGACAACCAACGGCCAGGGTTGTCGGGAAGAGGCTCTTGTCCCTATCGACATGGGGACAAGAGTGCTTTGGGGTGGGGGGGCAGTGCCCCCCTCCCCCAAAGCACACACTCCCCCATGTCGAGGGCATGTGGTCTGGTACGGCTCAGGAGGGGGGGGGGGCGCTCGCTCGTCCCCACCCCCATTCCTGTCCGGCCAGACTGCGTGCCTGGGAGAAGGGTTTGGTCTGGATCTGAGGGGGAACCCCACGCCGTTTTTGGCGTGGGTTTAACCCCTTATGTTCCAGATCAAATCTAAGAGCCTGTTGTGCACCTGAAGGGGGACCCCCACGCCGTTTTTTTTTTTAAATTTGGGGTGGAGTTCCCCTTTATCCCGGTCCTGTCAGGGGGGGGGGGAATGCCTGCTCGTCTGTCCCTACAATGTATGAACAGCGATCTGTCATTTCCCCTAGACAGTCCCACCCGTCCTTTACAGTTAGAACACACCCAGGTAACATAATCAACCCCTTCCGCGCCCCTAGTGTTAACCCCTTCCCTGCCAGTGTCATTTTTATAGTAAGCAATGCATTTCTATACCATTGCTCGCTAGAAAAATGCCAAATCTCACAAAAATGTGTCCGCCACAATGTCGCAGTAGCCAGAAAAAACAATGATAGCCACCATTACTAGTAAAACAAAAAATTATTCCTAAAAAACCCATAAGACCAACCCCTACTTATAACTTTTGCCCAAACCAATCAAACGCTTATTGTGATTTTTTGGAACCAAAAATATGTCGAAGAATACTTATCGGCCTAAACTGAGGGCAAACATTTTTTGAATATATTTTGGGGGAGATTTATTATAGCAAACAGTAAAAAAGATGTCTTTTTATTTACCAAATTGTCGCTATATTTTTGGTTCAAGCAAAAATAAGAAAAAACGCAGAGGTGATCAAATACCACCAAAATTTTTTTTTTAAATTTAAAATTTTTTTGGGGGGGGGGAAATGAGGACGCCAAATTTGTTTGGGGGCCACGTCGCACAACCACGCAATTGTCAGTCAAAATGACGCAGTGTTGAAATGCAAAAACTGGCCCTGTCAGTGACCAGTAATATGCTCTGGGGCTCAAGTGGCTACAAATTAAGAATACACACTAAAGTTAGCTTTAACCATAATGTCAAGAAAATGATATAAGTTACCCAATTTATGGCCATAATGTGAAAGATGATGTTACACCGAGTAAATAGATAGGCCTAGATTCACAAAGCGATTACGCCTGTGTAAATGTTGTTAGACTGGAGTAATTTCGACTTACGGGCGTTTTTACGCTAGTCGAAATCCTCAAACCATGAAAAGACACCTGCGGGCTTCATTTCGACTGTATTACGTGTTAGTACGCCTTCAGATCTACGCTGCCAGAAAATTGCGGCCACTGGGCGGACTTCCTGTTGTTTTTCGCCGTCAGGGTATGCTAATGAGCTTTTGCCTGCAATCCCCAAAATTTCGCACTTTCAACGCAATCTCTTACGGCACCTTTAGTCATCTTTTTTTTCCGTTTCACTATACCTGCTTTTTGCTGGTCTAATATTAGACAGCCCATGTTAAGTATGGCCGTCGTTCCCGCGTCGAATTTCAACGTTTTCCGATGTCTTTTATTATTTTTAACGTAAGTCGTCCGGGAATAGGAATGTTCGTAAACGCCGCTACTCAAACAACGAATGACGTCACGACGTGATTTCGCGCAATGCACGGCGGGAAATTCCTGAACAGAGCATGCGCAGTTCGATCGTCGCGGGGACGCGCTTAATTTAAATGCTTCACGCCCCCTAATCACGTATTTCGATTGCGCGGCGGAAAAAAAATACGACACAATAGCGTACGCGCAAAAAAACTACCTGAATTCGGTGTAGAGTCTGGTGAAATACGGCAGCGTACCGTATTTCGATTACGCAGCGGAATATTACGTCTTTGTGAATCTACCCCATACACTTTAATATTGCACACACTCATGGAATGGGGCCAAACTTCAGTACTTGAAAATACCCATAGGCAACGCTTTTTTATGTGTTTCAGGTTACCAGTTTAGATTTACAGAGGAGGTCTAGTGCTAAAAGTATTGCTCTCGCTCTAACGTACGCTATGATACCTCACATGTGGGGTTTGAACGGGGGTTCAATATGTGGGCGGGACTTACACATTTAAGGCCCGCCCACATATGGAAACATCCTTCAAACCACACATGTGAGGTATCATAGCGTGCGTAAGAGCGAGAGGAATACTTTTAGCACTAGACCTCATCTGTAAATCTAAACTGGTAATCCGAAACAAAAAAAATGCTGCTTGTTCGCTTCTGACTGCGAGCTACTAGGGACAGGGGCGTTTAAATTATTATTATTTATGTTTGTTACGTAAAAATTCTATAAGACCTCCCCTCCAGCTTGTAAAGCATCAGTTCAGGGGGACCAAAAAAAATTAAACACCTCTAATGCTTTCATCCGCCATTGCAGATTTGATTCTGGTACTGCATTTCGAGTGAACTGGGCATGCTCAAACACTTAGAAAAATAAGCTGGTGGTCTGAGCCTGAAAATGACATGCATCTTTCTGAGCATGCTCAGAAAGCTGTTTTTTTGGCTTAGTAATTTAAGGACATCCTTAACAGGTGTAAGCAGTTACAAGTGCACACAAACTAGAGGCTGACATTTCTTCATGTGTTTCCAATTGGTTCATTAGCACACATGTTATAAAAAGCGTGGATAGTGCATGTGTCAGCTGCCCTCAGAGGGGGCAGATTTGCTGTCTGGAAGTAATGGCGGAGCGAAACAAGGGAAAATGTATATCAAATACTTACCGTAATTTTCCTTTCCTGATGGACTCCATGGCAGCCTACTTGTGGGTTAATCCCGCCTCTCATACCTCATAGGACCCTACTCCCATAAAGCTTTGCGTCTCCCCATAGACTGTGTTCCGTAATTTAGCCTACTCCAGCAATGGGAGGGAAACTCCGGCTGCCATGGAGTCCATCAGGAAAGGAAAATTACGGTAAGTATTTGATATAAATTTTCCCTTTTCCTGACAGACTCCATGGCAGCCTACTTGTGGGAAATAACTAGCCGACACACCCGGGTGGGAAATTGCTGATTAAAGAAAAAAAAGGTTTAATTGACATTGTCAACAGATAAAACGTGTAAACCAAAATCGACCGACGACAAACAGGCCGGTTCTACGCAGTAATGCGCCATGAATGTGTTTAATGACGACCAGGAGGCCGCCCTACAGATTACTTCCGGGGAAACATGCCGGGCGGCTGCCCACGAGGTGGAGATGCTCCTAGTCGAGTGCGCTGTCACCGCTTCAGGAGGAGCCAACCCTTTTGCTTTGTATGCCCCTTGAATTACTTGAACTATCCATGCAGCGATGGTTCTGGGAGAAGCACGCATTCCCCTGCTTTTTCCATGGAAGAAAACAAACAGATGGTCAGATTGAAGGCTGCTGTGGCTTCCAGATATTGTCTTAATACATGTCCGACGTCTAGAGGATGGACATTAGAGCTCTCAGGAGATCAAAAAGTGGGGAGGACAATTTCTTGATTTTCGTGAAAGACCGATGTTACCTTAGGATTGGATCCCAACATGGGAACTAGTACGACCCGATCAGGGAAAAAAGTAAGAAACGGTTCTTTGGATCCTAGAGAACCTATTTCTGAGACTCTTCTGGCCGATGTTATGGCCACAAGGAAGACAGCTTTTGAGGACAGATCTTTGATGGATAAGTTATCCGAGTGCGTAGTTTCTGAAAGGAAGTCCAAAACCAAGGGAAGGTTCCATTTTGAGAACCTTGGTTTCCTCTGTGGCCTAAGCCTCACGGCACCTTTGAAAAATTGCTTGACAAGGGTGTGTTTGGCCCATGAAAACCCAGTGAAGGCCGAAATGGCCGAAACTTGGATTTTCAGGGAGCTGACTGATAAAGACAGATCCAGCCCTGTCTGAAGGAAGCCAAGAACATCCTGAATCCTACGATTACCAGGGGACCCATCCATGGAAGAGACGAAATCTGCAAATTTTGACCATATTCTCTGTTAGACCTTGTTGGTGCTTGTTCTCCTCGCACTTAACAGAGTGGAGATGGCTTGACTTGGACAGCCTAGTGCAATAAGCCTTTCCCTTTCAAAAACCAGACCATCAGACGAAGATGGGACGGACATGGATGAGTGGTTACCCCTTGTAACAGGAGATCTGCCCTGTTCGGAAGCGGGACTGGAGCCCGGAAGCTCAGATGAAGCAGCAACGGGAACCATGGTCTGTTGGGCCAATAAGGGACTATCGCCACCACCTCGACCGCTTCCCACCTGAGTCTTGCCAGGAACCGGAGGATGACCGGGACTGGAGGAAAAGCATAGGCTCTGTGAAAGTTCCACTGGTCTGTTAGAGCATCCACTCCGAACGCTTGGGGACAGCGACCCCTCGTATAGAATTTCTCTAGTTTGAAGTTGCATGGAGATGCAAATAGGTCCACTTCCGGCACAACTCCCAGGGATAGGACCCAGCTGAAGACTTCGCTGTGGAGAGACCATTCGTTGTTGTCGAGCGTCTTCCTCGAGAGGTAGTCTGCTTGGAGATTTTGAGATCCGGGGAGATACACAGCTGTCAAGTCTGAGAGATGAACTTGTGCCCATGACATGATCGGATCTACTTCCCTCAGTAGGGACAAACTGCGGGTGCCACCCTGTCTCTTTATGTACGACACAGCTGTCATGTTGTCTATTCTTAGCAGGACTGACGATCCTTTTATTAGATGAAGAAAGGATTGAAGAGCACAGTAAGCCGCATGGAGTTCCAGGGCATTGGAACTCACACTCCGAGATGGTTATTTCCACTTCCCTTGAGCAAATTCCTTCAAGCACAGAGCCCCCCAGCCTCTGTTGCTGGCATCTGATGTAATTGTGATCCAGGAGATCGGGGCTAACGAGTGGTAGTTGAGGAGATTTTTCCTTAGTAGCCACCAAAGGAGACTTTCTCGCATGGACGAAGTTATTCGAATGCGTTGATCCCGAGACTTTGGATCCCACTGTTGGAGAAACCCCTTCTGGAAGGGCCGCATCCTCCATTGTGCCCATCTCACCATGGGGAATGTGGACACCATGGTGCCCACTATCTTGAGGCATTGCGAGGCTTTTAGAAAGGGAGATTCCAATGCAAGCCGGATTCTGTCCCGGACTACCGGGATCTTTGTCAGGGGTAAGGAGATGGAACATTGAACCGTGTTGAACTGAGCTCCCAGAAAAACCAGAGATTGTGTGGGTTGCAGATGACTCTTTTCCCTGTTTATCAGCCAACCGAACTCGGTCAGGGTGGAAATGACCTGAACCTGGTGTGTCAACAGCTGTTCCTTGTCTTGCGAAAGTAACAGTAAGTCGTCGAGGTAGTGATGAAGTCGAATGCCCTTGGTTCTGATTAGGGCGACGACAGCCAATAGAAGTTTTGAGAACACCCGGGGCGATGTTGTGAGCCCGAACGGGAGACACGTAAATTGGAGGTGGACATTGTCTACTGAGAATCGAAGATATTTTTGGAACTCCGCTGCGACTGGGACATGGAAGTAGGCATCTTTCAGGTCTATGGACATCAGCCAATCGCCTGGTTGAACTGTCTGACGAATAGTAAGCAAGGATTCCATCTTGAATTTTTCCTTTTTGATAAAGGTGTTTAGATGTGTCAGGTCTATTACCGGTCTCCAAGAACCTGTCTTCTTTAGAACCATAAACAGGGGCGAGTACATCCCTTGACCTCTTTCGGAAGATGGAACGTGTATAGCGGCGCCCAGAGCTAGGAGAGAGCTTGTGTATGACAGAAGAATTTCCCTTTTTTCTTCTGAGCCGGGTATTGTTGTGGGTACAAACTGTAGCACGGGTGGACTGATAAAGGTCCAGGTATGGCCTGTAGACACTGTTTTGACAGTCCAAAAATCTCTTATTGAGGCTGCCCAGACATGTCGGAACTGTAGAAGCCGAGCGCCTACTCTTTCCGTCTGGGCTGGCTTCGCATCAAAAGGACTTAGGGGCATCACGTCCAGCAGACGAGGGTCCCCTAGGGGGCTTCTGTCCAGAGGGCTGGACTCTCCTCCAGTTTTTCCGGAACTCGCGACCAGGTCTGTACCGGCGCGCATCTCTTGAACGGTCTTGATCTTGCCTAGGGAAGGATCTCCTCTGACCGAACGGACGGCGATCCTGAGGAAGGAACCCAGACTTACCCCCAGTGGCACGGGTGATAGCGCTGTCCAGCTTGTTCCCAAACAGGGAAGACCCCTGAAAGGGGATTCTACACCACCCCTGTTTTGAAGCGGGATCAGCCGCCCAAGGGCGCAACCACAAAGCACGTTTTGCTGTGACAGAGGAGAGCATGATCCGTGCCACCAATCGGATAATGTCAAGGGAGGCCTCCCCCAAGAAGACGGACGCCATTCTCAGCTCATGAATCGGTGTGCTGCTGAGCACATCTTCGGAGACGTTCATTAAGGTAGAACCCACTTCATCCGTCCAGGATTCCATTGCCTTAGACAAGGCAGCTAGGGCTAGAGCCGGTTTACAAGCCATGCCTGCTGTAATATATATTCGCTTCAGTTCTGTGTCTATCTTTCTATCTAGACCATCCTTAAAAGAGACGGTATCTTCCAGAGGGAGTGTGACGTGTTTCACCAACCTCATCACGGCAGCATCAACCAAGGGAGCTGATTCTAAGTGTTTAACATCTTCACTTTTGAACGGGTACATCTTTGCTACTTTTGAAAGCAAAGAATTCTTTCTGTCCGTGCTGGCCCAATCGTCAGTAATGATATCTCCAAGTTCACCTAGGAGGGGAAAACTAGGGCGCTCCTTTCTGAGTTGTTTGAAATATTTTCTCTGTTTGGAAGGAGATTCCACCGGATCTTCCCACTTTAAAGCGATTTTAACCGCTTTCACTAGACTTGGTACTAGGGAAAAATCAAATCCTGCAGGATTGACAACACTCTCTGCTTCACTGACGGAAGACGCACTTGGACTGCGTACACGTTGAGAGGGACCAGGCGTTTCAGGGTTATCCTGTATAAGCGCTGGGACTGGGTCATCAGGAACAGCAACATCACATCTGGAACCAGATTTGTTAAGGGATTCCTGGACTACTCTCCTGACCAGAGCCTCCACCTGATGACCATCATTTCCTCTCTCCCTCACCGCCTTGGAATAACATAGTTCACAGAGGGATCTCCCTTCCGAGACCCGAGCTCTACATCCCCAGCAGACTCTTTTACTGGAGTGGCTGGAATGGCGGTGGGATGAAGATCTGGAGCCCTCTTTACTGTGTCTAGAGGATGACCTGGGGCGTCTGGAATTTGATCTAGAATGACGATGCTGTGACCTGGATTCGTCAATAGCTTCACATGCTGAAGGTTGATGTTCAGACCTAGAGGGGCTGAGGGGAGGAAAGAGTTAATAGCCTTCTAAAACCCAAACAAGCCAGGCAGGGTAAAATAAAATTTCCATCCTACCTGCAGCGCAAGGGTTGGCCACTGGGGGGCGGTGAGACGTCCATAGTGGTAAGATCGCAAGAGAAGTACTGCAAATAACACACCATAGTGAAGATACAGCACAATACAAAGGATAGAGCTGGAATAACAGAGAGAGATGGCCTCATACCTGTAGGAGAGAGCACTTCCAGCAATGGGGCAGTGAGACCAGCTAAAACGCAGCAAGATGTGTGTCCCAAAGATAGCTATCTCTGACAGCTATTTAAAACTGCCGCCTTGATGATGACGTCACCACGCACGCCGCCCACGCTGCAACTTGCAACGTGACAGGAGTGATTCCCCAAACAGACCTCGCGCGCATGCGCGATCGCGGCGACCCGATCGTACTGCGCATGCGCTCCCAAGCCTCGATTGGGATTGACACTGGCGCATGCGCAGGAGGCTGGGACAGCGCCGAACTGGAACGCAGGTGCGCTCCAGCGGCCATGACCAGGAAGGCACCATTACAATGGGACAAACAACACACAAAAAAAAACGGCTGCCATAACTTGATAAGAAACTTTATACTTTACCACCAAACCGATCTGCGCTGACCCGTCCTGGAACTGAGAACTACGAGTCTCAATCTGCACGACCCGGGCATTCTCAATGAAGCGAGGCCTCCAGCTAATAGCTAGGACGTTTGGCCATGTTGCTGCTTGCCTGCCAATGGCTGGTTAGTAAGCACCTGTTGATATTGCAACCGACGCCCATGTCTACCCTGCTAATAGCTGGGACTTGTTGGACACCAGAACGTGAGCTCTATGTGCAGGATCATCAGGACTGGGAAAAAAACAAAACAAAAGGTATTTCTTCTTTATTCTGCTTTAACAGCATAGGTCCTAGGAGGAGGACAAAAAAGGAACACAGTCTATGGGGAGACGTAAAGCTTTATGGGAGTAGGGTCCTATGAGGTATGAGAGGCGGGATTAACCCACAAGTAGGCTGCCATGGAGTCTGTCAGGAAAGAGATGTTTTGGAGCAAGTTTTGTTTTTTTTGATGTTTTGTCTGCTGCCTAATTTTGCTAAATGTTTCTCAAGATGTTAATGACTAATGTTTTAATCCTGTGGGTCTATCCTGTTATTTCAAAAGCATGATTTATTTTCCAATGACTGTGAAATAAACGTTGGTCTTTTTTGTTTTTAGTTTTTTTTATTATTTTTTGGTGTGTTTATTTGTAATTTTTTGTTTTGCTTTCCTTGTTTTGTGGACCAATAAAATTACTTTCAAATTTTGAAGTTTGTTTTGTGATATTTTTTTCAGGCTATGGATTTCAACCGCTGCAGCTGAAATAGTTTGGGCCTAAACCATCAAGTGTGATTTGTCTCTAAGCTCTTTCCTGGTGTGTATGCATGAAATGTTTAGTCACCAGAAAAGGAAGACAAAGCGGTAAGTATTGTTTCCTAGAATTGATGTCCAGACTGACTTTTTAAAGCACATGTGCAAGATGTAGGAAAAGCTGCAAACATGGCCTGTTGGAGGGGGGGGGGGTGTATTGGTGGACAGGCTTGAAGTGCTGATTTACAGCGCTGTGTTTGAAACTAGCACAAGACAATCCTATTCTAATTGTGGGTTGTTTGAGGGAAGCCAATTGAGTGTTAGAACCCCTGCTAGTGTTTTTATTGGCTTCACTTCCTGTCACACAGCTGAACAGGAAGTGAGGTTAAAACCCTACCAATGGTCTTTTCTTCGGGACACAGGTCAATCTAACTAGTGTCACCATTAAGCAAATTGCACTGCAGTGTACACCCCAAATGATTAGTTATTTTGGGGTTTAGTAAAGGCAAAGCAGTAGAAGCGTAGGCAATGAAAATCAGAAGGGAAGCACTGATGGTTTTTACTTCCAATCCCGCCAAGTTTTTATTTTTCTTCCTTGCTTGTCCACTTGTAGTGCAAAGTGGATTTGCCTTTAGTAAATGGACCCCAAAGTCCAAGATTCCTACTAATTTGGGGTGTACACAGCAAAATGCAATTTCCAAAATGGGAAACTATTTAGATTGATCTGTGTCCCCAACAAAACATTACTCAGGTGTTTCCCTCACTTCCTGTTTGGCTGTGTGGCAGGAAGTGAATGAATTAAGTAGAAAGTGACAACATTTGTGAGGTGTCTTTACCCTATCAGGGGTGCAGGCATCCCCAAAACAAACAAGAAAATTGTTGATTTAACATTGGGTGGTGTCTGTGGGGGTCCCTAACACACATTCATACATATTAGCAACGCTGGATCCTGGCCTATTGGCATGGTTATATTTTCTTAAGCCTCTCAATAAAATGATCTGAAATTTGGGGTTAAACTGGAACTATAATCATCACTTTTATTTTTTTGATTTCTTTCATTTTGGATAGAGTTGGAGGGGGGGGGGGTTTAGAAGCTCTGTCAGTTTATTTTGTATTATCCCTGTCCGTTTGGGGAGATTGGCCTTCACTTCCTGCCCCATAGCCAAACAGGAAGTGATCGAAAAACTAGGCAAATTAAGGGCCCCCCCGGGTCCCCCCCCCACAAAACTTGTGTGTGTCCCCTGAAAATTCCTGGGTGGGTCATAAAAAAACAGGGTGTGGCCTTGACAGGAAGGGTGGGTCATTTTTCTATTAGGGGGTGCCAAAATTTGGTCAGGCCTAGGGAAGCACAAAACCTAAATATCCTACTGCATATTAAGGCTTATTTAGACAGGATCCAATTTACAGCATGTTTTTAGATTGTGGGAGGAAACCCGCACAGGGAGAACATGCAAACTCCAGGCAGATAGTGTCACGGGCGGGATTCGAACCAGCAACCCTTTTGCTGCTAGGTGAACATGCTACACACTACACTACTGTGCTGAACGAACATGATCGCAGCTGAAAGCATGAGATGTTTTGTTTTTTTTTATTACCAATTCCATGCTTTCCAGCCTGGAGGACAGATGTGGGGTCTAATTGACCCCGCCTTTCTCTATAAAGAGGACCTGTCACACACTAGTCCTATTACAAGGGATGTTTACATTCCTTGTAATAGGAAGAAAAGTGAAAAATAATACAAAAAAAGGGACAAACAAGTGCAAAAATGAAAATATTAAGTTAAAAAATAAAATAAAAAGGGAATTTAAATGCTCCTGTCCCTAGTAGCTCGCACTCAGAAGCGAACACGCATGCAAGTCCCACCCACATATGTAAACATCCTTCAAACCCCACATGTGAGGTATCATAGCGTGCGTTAGAGTGAGAGCAATAATTTTAGCACTAGACCTCCTCTGTAACTCAAAAGTGGTAACCTGAGAAAAAAAGTCAAGCGTTGCCTATGGAGATTTTTAATAACGAAGTTTAGCGCCATTCCATGAGTGTGCGCAATATGAAAGCGTGACTAGTTAGGTATCTATTTACTCGGTGTAACATCATCTTTTACCTTATCCCTAAAAATTGGGCTACCTTTACTGCTTTCTTATTTTGTCATTCATGAAACAGGTTTTTTTTTGAAAGCCAAAAAAAAAAAAAAACGTTTGAAAAATTTTGGCGCAAATACTGTTGGAAATGTGTACGAAAAAATGGCCGCCACTTTATTCCCTAGGGTGTTTGTTAATAAAATATATATAATGTTTGGGGGTCCTGAGTAATTTTCAAGGAAGAAAATATAATTGTTACATGAAGGAGAGAAGTGCCAGAATAGGTGCGGTATGGAAGTGGTTAAAGTGCAACAATAAAAGTTAAAAATTCCTTGAAATTTCATACCATGGGGGGGGGGGGGGCAATCAGGGCCGCCATCAGGAATTATGGGGCCCCTTACACAGCTTCAGGCATGGGCCCCCTGGAGCAGAGAACAGGGGGGGGGGGTGCTGCCGCCTGAAATTGAGAAGGGGGGGGGCTGCTGCAGCAATTTGATAAGCGGGGGGTTCCTTTACAAAAAAAATACATATAGAAAAATATATATTAAAAAAAGGGTGGTAGCCATCCGGGGGCCCTGGGGACCTCTGGGCCCTTTAATAAAAATAAACCTCTGGGCCCTTTAATGAAAAAAAAAAAAAAAAAAAAAAAATATATATATATATATATATATATATAATAATTAAAAAGGCTTGGGAGCTCTGGGCCCTTTAATAAAAAATAACTACCAAAAATCTGCGGTGGCTCAACGTGAATGGCACTGCGCTGACAAGCCGTTTACCTCTGCAGCCAAGGGTTCGGATCCCGGTATCGGCTACATGTGAATTGAGTTTGGTGGTCTCAGCCCGGTTCCCGGTGGGTGTGCTATGCAAGGTACGCCTGTGCTTAGTACGCCCACCCCCCCCCAAAAAAAACACCACACTTGCACGCACACGAACGCACTTTGGCCATGAGGTCTCCTAAAATAAAGAGAGGTGAAGGACCTACAGGGCTGGCTGGGTGGGCTAGACTCCCTCATAGGGGGAGTCCCTCTGTCCCATCGGGCTCCCAAGTGTAGCAGGTAGGGTGGGGTGAGTGGGAGGCCCCCCCTCACACCCGCCATTGCCACCGGGGGCATGGAGAAGGATGGCGATTGCAAGTCCAGCTCCTCTCTCTCGACTTCACGCACAAAATACACTTTAAAAAATAAATTAAAGAAAAAAATAAAAAACCTGGGGAAAATATAAAATGTTTATAACATTTTTATAAGCAAAAAGGTTGTCATCTGGGGCCCTCTGGGCCCTTTCATAATTATATATATATATATATATGTTAACCACTTCAGCCCCGGACCATATTGCTGTCCAAAGACCAGAGCACTTTTTGAGATTCGGCGCTGCGTCGCTTTAACTGACAATTGCGCGGTCGTGCGACGTGGCTCCCAAACAAAATTGGCGTCCTTTTTTTCCCACAAATAGAGCTTTCTTTTGGTGGTATTTGATCATCTCTGCGGTTTTATTTTTTGCGCTATAAACAAAAACAGAGCGACTATTTTGAAAAAAATGCAATATTTTTTTACTTTTTTCTATAATAAATATCCCCAAAAATATATATAAAAAAATATTTTTTCCTCAGTTTAGGCCGATAACGTATTCTTCTACATATTTTTCGTAAAAAAAATCGCAATTCGTTTATTGATTGGTTTGCGCAAAAGTTATAGCGTTTACAAAATAGGGGGTAGTTTTATGGCATTTTTATTATTTTTTTTTTTACTAGTAATGGCAGCGATCAGCGTTTTTTTTCGGTACTGCAATATTATGGCGGACACTTCGGACACTTTTGACACATTTTTGGGACCATTGGCATTTTTTTTAGCGATCAATGCTATAAAAATGCATTGGATTACTATAAAAAATGCCATTGGCAGTGAAGGGGTTAAACACTAGGGCGGGGAAGGGGTTAAGTGTGTTCCTATTTGTGTTGTCTAACTGTATGGGGGGGGTGGCCTCACTAGGGGGAATCACTGATCTTCTGTTCATACATTGTATGAACAGAAAATCAGCGTTTCCCCCGCTGACAGGAACGAGCGCTGTGTGTTTTCACACACAGCTCCCGTTCCCCGCTCTGTAACGAGCGATCGCGTGTGCCCGGCGGCGATCGCAGCCCGCCGGGCACACGCACGGGACTCGGGGGCGAGCGGGGGGCGTGCGCGCGGGCCGCCGGCGGCGCGCACGCGCCCCCTAGTGGCCGCGAAAAGCGCGACGTAGAGCTACGGGCTCTCGCGCAGGAGTGCCGACCTGCCGCCGTATAACTGCGGCGGCTGGTCGGCAAGTGGTTAAAAAAATAACCAAAAAATATATAAAAATATATAATTTTTTGTATTTTTTTTTAAAAAGGGGGGGGTTTTCATCTGGAGCCCTGGGGATCTCCGGGCCACTGGGGACCTCCAGACCCCTAAAACAAAACATTGGCCCTTTAATAACAAAAAATATGGGGGGTTGCCACCCCTGGGGACCTCCGGACTGCTAAAAAAAATAAAATTCCAAAAATTGGCCCTTTAATAAAAAATCCTAAAAAAAAAAAACCTAAAAAATATATATACAAAAAAAAAAAAGAGGGGGGTTACCATCTGGGCACCTCCGGACCCCCGGGCCCCTTACAGGTGTACAGGGCCGCCATCAGGAATTTTGGGGCCCCTTACACAGCTTCAGGCATGGGCCCCCTGGAGCAGAGAACCGGGTGGGGGGGGTGCTGCCGCATGAAATTGAGAAGCGGGGGGGGTGCTGGCCGCGAATTGAGAAGCGGGGGGGCCCTTTACAAAAAGAAGAAATAAAGAAAAATATATATAAAAAAGGGGGGTAGCCATCCGGGGCCCTGGGGACCTCTGTGCCCTTTATAAACTAAAAAGAGAAAAGAGAGAAAAAATATATATATATTTTTTAAATATAACATTTGTATAAAAAAATAAAAAAAACAAAGGGGGTTGCCTTCCAGGGCCCTGGGGACTCTGGGCCCTTTAATAAAAATAAAAATATAAAAAAAATGTATAAAAAAAAAAAAAACTATTATAAAAAAAGGGGGTTTGACACATGGGGCCCTGGGGACCTCTGGGCCCTTTAATAATAATATATATATATATAATCTATATATATATATATATATATATATATATATATATATAGAGATATAATATATATATATATATATCTATATATATATAATATGAAAATAAAAGAAATAAAAAAATATATAAAAAATATATTTATTTTATAAAAAAAGGGGGTTGTCATCTGGGGCCCTGGAGATCTCCAGGTCCCTGTGGACCTCCGGACCTCTAAAAAAACAAAAGAAAAAAAATTGGCCCTTTAATAAAAAATAAAAGAAAAATATATATAAAAAAAATATATATTTTTTAAAATATATATATTTTTTTATAAAAAAAAGGGCTTGCCATCTGGGGCCCTTAGTGGCCTCCGGGCCCCTGGGGACCTTCGGACCCCTAAAAAAAAAAAAAAAAAAAAACATTTTTTATTTTTTTGTTTTTTTTTTAGGGTGGTTCCCATCCGGGCCCCTGGGGACCCCCGGGCCCCTTACAGGTGTAATGCCTGTACCCCCCTGATGGCGGCCCTGCAGGTGTACTGCCTGTACCCCCCTGATGGCGGCCCTGGGTGTAATGTCAGCATGTGAAAAATGACATTCTGAAGGAAAAAAGCCATTTAAAACTGACTCGCGGCTATAATGAATTGTCAGCTCCCGGCAATTGCAGGAGAATTCATTCATAAAAAACACCAAAAAAAAGCGTGGGGGTCCCCCCAAATTCAATAACCAGACCCTTTAGGTCTGGTATGGATATTAAGGGGAACCCCGCCGTCAATTTTCAAAAAAAAATGACGTGGGGTTCCCCCCAAATATCCATAACCAGACCCTTCAGGTCTGGTGTGGAATTTAAGGGGAACTCCACCCCAAATTAAAAAAAAATGGCTTGGAGTCCCCCCCAAAATCCACACCAGACCCCTTATCCGAGCACGTTGACCTGGCCGGCCGCAGAAAAGAGGGGGGGACAGAGCGCGGCCCCCCCTCTCCTGAACCGCACCAGGCCACATGCCCTCAACATTGGGAGGGTGTTTTGAGGTACCCCCCAAAACACCTTGTCCCCATGTTGATGAGGACAAGGGTCTCTTCCCCACAACCCTTGCCCGGTGGTTGTGGGGGTCTGCGGGCAGGAGGCTTATCGAAATCTGGAAGACCCCCTTTAACAAAGGGGCCCCCCAGAATCCCACCCCCCCTGTGTGAAATGGTAATGGGGTACCTTGTACCTCTACCATTTCACGAGAAAAAAAAATGTAAAGGGTTAAAAACGACAAGCCGGTTTTTGACAAGTCCTTTATTATCTTCTTTCTTCTTTCCTTCGGTTTCTTTCCTTCTTCTTCTTCCTCTGCTTCTGTCTTGGGTCTTCTATTCCCGCATCTTGCCCGGCGTGTTCTTCCATCTTCTGCTCCTCCCGCTGTCCTTCTCGTCCGCATCTTCTCCTTCTTGTTCTTCGCCGGAGGCGCCGCTTCCAATTGAAATCCCCACTGTCTGCCGGACCACGCCCCCCTCTGACGCCACGGGCAAGCTCTTAGGAGTGTGCTCCAAGTGCGTCAGAGGGGGGCGTGGTCACATGTCAGAGGGCGGGCAATTCAATTTGAAGCTTGTGCGCGGCTTGCCAGAGTCGCCGCTTCCAATTGAATTGCCCGCTTTCTGGAACATGTGACCACGCCCCCTCTGACGCATAGGCAGCACACGGGGACTTTCCTAAGAGCTTGCCCGTGGCGTCAGAGGGGGGGCGTGGTCCGGCAGACAGCGGGGATTTCAATTGGAAGCGGCGCCTCCGGCGAAGAAAAACAAGAAGAAGAAGATGCGGACGAGAAGGACAGCGGAAGGAGAGGAAGATGGAAGAACACGCCGGGCAAGATGCGGGAATAGAAGACCCAAGACAGAAGCAGAGGAAGAAGAAGGAGGAAGAAACCCGAAGGAAAGAAGAAAAGAAGAAGATAATAAAGGACTTGTCAAAAACCGGCTCTTGTCGTTTTTTACACTTGACACTTTTTTTTTTCTCGTGAAATGGTAGAGGTACAGTGTACCCCATTACCATTTCACACAGGGGGGGGCCGGGATCTGGGGGGCCCCTTTGTTAAAGGGGTCTTCCAGATTTCGATAAGCCTCCTGCCCGCAGACCCCCACAACCACCGGGCAAGGGTTGTGGGGAAGAGACCCTTGTCCTCATCAACATGGGGACAAGGTGTTTTGGGGGGTACCCCAAAACACCCTCCCAATGTTAAGGGCATGTGGCCTGGTTCGGTTCAGGAGAGGGGGGGGCACGCTCTGTCCCCCCCCTCTTTTCTGCGGCCGGCCAGGTCAACGTGCTCGGCTAAGGGGTCTGGTGTGGATTTTAGGGGGGACTCCACGCCATTTTTTTTAATTTGGGGTGGAGTTCCCCTTAAATTCCACACCAGACCTGAAGGGTCTGGTTATGGATATTTGGGGGGAACCCCGCGTCATTTTTTTTTTTAATTGACGGCGGGGTTCCCCTTAATATCCATACCAGACCTAAAGGGTCTGGTTATTGAATTTGGGGGGACCCCCACGCTTTTTTTTGTTCGGGTTTTTTAAGAATGAATTCTCCTGCAATTGCCGGGAGCCGACAATTCATTATAGCCGCGAGTCAGTTTTAAATGGCTTTTTTGCTTTGAAAAATGTCATTTTGTGCAAAGACAGTTCTAACCACGGGAAACATGCGCTTTTTCACATGCTGACATTAGAGCCCCCCATGGTACGAAATTTAAAGAAAAATTACACTTTTATTATTGCACTTTTAGCATTATTAAAATCACTGCTCCCGAAAAAACGTCCGTTTAAAAAAAAAAAAAAAAGCATTGGTACATGTCCCCTGGGGCAGGACTGAGGTCCCCAAACACTTTTTAGGACAAAACTTGCAGATTAGCCTTTAAAATTCACAATTAAGATTTCCCCCATAGACTTATACAGGGAGTTCAGTGGCGGCTTTACTTATCAATTGCATCGCGCTGCTGCTGCGGCCGGTTCATGCGCCTAATTAGGGCTTCATCCAGCGCACCTATTAAGGCATGTACCGGCGCAGCGCAGCTTCATTATTAAATCAGCCCCAGTATGTCTGTCTAGATTTGTGGATTGAGGTCAAGACATTGTGTGATAAAACTATTGAAAGCCTTGTGTGTTTACACTTAAAAGATTGTGTTTTGAACTACAAAGTAGCAGCTCTATTCAGGTGTATTGAATTAGCATGTCAATTATGTTTAGGAATATATTGATGCTCAGGTGTGATAGTATTTTGTTTTGATGTCATTATCTCAAGGAATGTATCTCATCAGTATCGGTGCCGACATGTCTGCTAGAGAATTAGCCCCAGTGTGAATAGGGGGGTGGAGATTGCATTGTCCTGTGATTAACTGTAACATCTTGTACTGTATAAAAAGCTGTATCAAGAAAGGGAGTTATCAGAGTTGATTTTCTAAGGTGCCACATCCAAATGAAAAATCGAAAAGAATAAAGGCAAAGCCCCCTAGTCGGACTTTAAAGGCACTATGGTGTGTCAAGTGTAGCAAGGAAGAACATAATATTTCTATATAATTTATTGAGAAAGTATAAGATAAAAGTTGATTACATGATCTATAACAAATGCAAAAAGTACATAATGATGAATTACAGTTCAACATATCATGCTGTGTGGTGTGATACCCTGTGTAGTCCCGACGTTTCAGGGAAACATAGTCCCTTTCTTCAGGGTATTCCAGGATTCACAAACTCTAAAAAATGTATAGAAAATGATCAGAATGATCTTAATAATGTTGATGATGTTGCTGTATAGATTAATACTGAAGTACTTACAGTAAACTGTATGATAATTCAAACAAGTAGATCATGTATTTAAAAGCATGGGTTTCCGGATGATCCGAGTCTGCTGACCTGGCCGCTGACGGCAGGGCAAAATTGCAAACAGTCTAATGGTTGAGTACGTTGTTGCCAGATATAGATATGCTGCTGGAGTCAGAGGTCACTGGAGCCTAGAGTTATGATGATGTGTGTTTAATGTTTATGGACATAATTGTATTCATAGAATTATGAAATGGATTGTATTTTATAACATTTTATTTGGGGGATATGGTATGGCTTACCTAATAAGTAGCGATGGAAAGGCTCATATTAGGCTGGAAATATGTAAAAGAAATGTAATAGGGAATAATGAGTAAATATGTACAATGTATATAAAATATAAATATCCATGTTATATTAACTTGGTCAAAACAAATATAGTTGGATGTAATAGCAAAGAATGCTCAATAGATGGCGTTAAAGATTAAATATTGAGGAATTGATGATGAAGTAAAAATACTCCTGTAAGTGCAAACCTGAATGTATGTAGATGACCAAGGCAAACAGGGAGACTAACAGTGTGGTAGCCACGATTGGTATAAAAGGACATATAAGCAATTTGTGCAAAATAAAATAAAAGGTTTGTTACCTTGAGAAGATAAGTGCAGAGGAACCGTCATGTTGTCCAGCAAGTTGCTGGATTGCAAATGACTGGTTCCTCTGCTGCTGTATATAGTGCCCATCCGCCAATCTGCGACGCACAGTGCAAGGGGTTGCAGCTGTGCTCGCACGGCTAATGAGGCATGTACCGGCGCAGCGCAGCTTCATTATTAAATCAGCCCCAGTATGTCTGTCTAGATTTGTGGATTGAGGTCAAGACATTGTGTGATAAAACTATTGAAAGCCCTGTGTGTTTACACTTAAAAGATTGTGTTTTGAACTACAAAGTAGCAGCTCTATTCAGGTGTATTGAATTAGCATGTCAATTATGTTTAGGAATATATTGATGCTCAGGTGTGATAGTATTTTGTTTTGATGTCATTATCTCAAGGAATGTATCTCATCAGTATCGGTGCCGACATGTCTGCTAGAGAATTAGCCCCAGTGTGAATAGGGGGGTGGAGATTGCATTGTCCTGTGATTAACTGTAACATCTTGTACTGTATAAAAAGCTGAGAAGGAACCATTAAAGGGTTCATACATTTTTTGGAACAAGAGAACGTAGCTCGCGTCTCGTCTTTATTCTGGGAAATGGAATGGGTCGTGTCTGCCGGATTGTGTAGTGTCGCAAGCTGTCGTGGGTGGATGGAAGGTCGTAAATGGTGGTGACCATTACAGTTGCAGATTCAGGATCTTGATTATAGGAGAAGCAATTCTTGTTGAAAACGGTACCTTTGGTTCGTCGCCACCCCAGCTGGAGTGGGTGCAGTGGCGGAATTATAGGGGTGCTGAGGTCGCCATGGTGACCGGGCCCCTTGCTGGAGGGGGCCCCGAGGGCCCCCTGTATATACAGTGCTTCAAAAGAAGGAGCACAGACAAGTTCCCCGATCCCAAGCCGAACTGTAATCGGCACTGTGCGGGGAGCTCGTCACAGTCATTACAAACTGAAAGCAAAGTGTGTGCTCTTTGTCTCCCCCTACAGTGCAGTACCCGGCAGGAAGAGCTGCTAAGGTAAGACTGCCGTTTTTTATCTACTGTGTGTTTGCATGCCATGTATGTATGAATGTGTGTGTGCATGTGAATATGTATGTATGTATGTATGTATGTGAGTGTGCATGTATTGAGACTCAGACTGCAATGGTTGCTATAGTATACTAAAGTAAAAGTATACAGAGCAAACTTTGTCTGCAGGCATGAAAGATACAGCCACAGCACCTGTGATCATCATTATCATGCTGAGTGATGATCACACTGTACAGCCTATATTATAGTGTACTTCATGTGACTGTAGTGTATATAGGCTATATACAGTACAGTCACATGAAGTACAGTGTAATTATCAGCATGATAATGATGATCACAGGTGCTGTGGCTGTATGTTTCATGGCTGTAGACAGTGTTTGCACTGTATACTTTTACTCCAGGCTTTTTTTTCCGCAGAAATGTGGCACTTCTGAAATCTGCACTCTGTACGTAGCACACCCCCCGACTCTGTACGTAGCACACCCCCGGACTCTGTACGTAGCACACCACCCCGGACTCTGTACGTAGCACACCCCGGACTCTGTACGTAGCACACCCCGGACTCTGCACGTAGCACACCCCGGACTCTGTACGTA
Organism: Rana kukunoris; assembly: GCA_029574335.1. Taxonomy (NCBI): domain Eukaryota; kingdom Metazoa; phylum Chordata; class Amphibia; order Anura; family Ranidae; genus Rana; species Rana kukunoris. The sequence goes on along the minus strand of CM056049.1, from coordinate 406,848,915 downwards.
GCACACCCCGGACTCTGTACGTAGCACACCCCGGACTCTGTACGTAGCACACCCCGGACTCTGTACGTAGCACACCCCGGACTCTGTACGTAGCACACCTTGAACTCTGCATGTAACACACCTTTAACTAATGGCGGATTTATCAGGGTCGCAGCAGTCGCCGTTGCGACTGGGCCCTGTAATTCCGCCAAGTCTGCCCGTTTGAGGTGCCCGACTGCCGCCTGCCAGTGTGAGGGGTCCACCTGACTGTCATGCCACTTTGGAGGGGGGGCCCTTCATGATTTCTTGCACCGGGGCCCTGAAGTCTCTAGTTACGCCACTAAGTGGGTGTAGTGTACCCGGACAGTCTCTCTCACAAAACTGACAGCCGGGGTATCACTCGGAACTTTGAGAAGGACAACAAGCCTCTGCCACAGACTTGGCTCAAGTGAAATAGGAATAGGACCTCTAGTTACCTGAATCTCCCTCAGGTAGCTCTTGAATTCGGTGACCGACTGACAGGTTGCCATCAGCAAACTCCCAGTGTCCGGTACCTTGATCCCCGATGATTCGTCTGGGCCCTATTGGACAGCCTGCCTCCGGGCTCCCCTCAGACTGACTCCCCACCGAACAGCACAACTCGCTTGGGATCTTCTCTCAAATGATGGAGGGACCCAATAAGTCACTGGGTCCCCCACAGCCTTAATCACTCTGGGCCAACAGGGTCCCAGAGCCAAGGACAGCCTGTAGCACGTGCGCCCCGGCATGGAAAGCCATATCACTGGGGCCCGTGATGTGCGCACACTCCAAAGGTGGGTGCCGCACCCGGATCCAACCTCAAACTCCCCATGCCAAAATGGAGCCCTAAAGAAGTACCCCCCCCAGCATCCCCCGCGAGGGAAAACCTCCTCTGATTGGCTGCTGGCAAGAAGGCGCCCTCACTGGTCTCCACTGCCGCCACCTGTCGCTCCGAGATGGAAAGGCATCTCTGGAACACAGAATGAAACGACACCACAGCACAGCAATTAAATTAACATAAATCGCATGGATGAGAGCTAAGTAACTCTCTCATCCCCCTCTAAATTTAACCAGTGTCCGTACTTGGAAGAACAGGGGCGCTACATGTTTTTTTCGAAAAAAAATAAAATTCTAGTTTAAAAATGCTTTCCAGGATGTTCAATATTTCAAATCCATAGATCGCAACTGTCCCTGATTTAGAGGGACTGTCCCTGATTTGGAAAAAAGTCCATCTGTCCCTTTTCCCTCCTCACTTGTCCCTCATTTTGGACTGATCTATTTAGTTGTATATAAAATGCACGTTTTCTCTTTCAAAAAGTGTTTACCAGTGCTAAACCTCTCATCCAACTTCTAAATTGCTGCATTTGTCAATTTCAAAAGCCAATATAAAGGAATAGTAATTTTTTTTGTATGTGGTGGAATTACCAGGGTCGCAACAATCGCACTTGCGACTGGGCCCTGGCATTCCACCACTTTCAGGGGCCCAGCGGGATTGATAGTCCCACAGCTGAGCTGAAAGCGTCTCTCATACAGCTCAGAGCCGGCCTGCCAGTGCTCCCTGCTCCCTCTGTCCTTCCTCCCCTCCCCCTCCCTTGCATGGGATGAGAGTGGAGACACAGCCAATCTGCTTCTTCTCCCCCTTTCCCTCTGCCGTGTGTGTACCGTGGAAAGTGAGAACTTGTTGTTAGCTTCACACTTGACTTCCTGCTGAGCACAAACAGGAGAAGAGTAGTGGGAGGGAGAAGAAGCAGATTGGCTGTGTCTCTACTCTCTTCCCGTGCAATGGAGGGAGCAGGGAGCACTGCCGGGCCGGTTCTAAGCTGTATGAGAGACACTTTCAGCTCAGCCGTGCTGAGGAGGCAAGCGGCATTGATGAGCACTGATACCCAGCACTGATACGCAGGGCTGATAGGAGACGCTGATAGAAGGGATTGATGAGCACTGGCAGGCTGCACTAATAGGCAGCACAGATGGGCACTGATAGGTGGCATTAATAGGCAGCACAGGTGGGCACTGATAGGTGGCATTAATAGGCAGCACAGATGAGCACTAATACACAACACTGATAGGTGGCATTGATAAGCAATGATCTGTGGCACTGATAGGCAGCCCGATAGGTAGCACTGTTGGGCACTGATAGGCGGCATTAATGAGCAATGATAGGTGTCACTGATAGGCAGCACTGATGGGTATGAATGGGCACTGATTGGCAGCACTCATAGGCTGCACTGATGGGCACTGATAGGCAGCATTATGAGCACTGATAGGTGGCACTGATGGACACTGATAGGCTGCATTGATAAGTACTGATAGATGGCATTGATAGGCATAATTGATGGGCACTGATAGTTGGCCTTGATGTACATTGAGCACTCATAGGCAGCACTGATAGGTGGCATTGATGAGCACTGATAGGCATTATTAATGAGCACTGACAAGTGGCTCTGATAGGTAGAATTGATGGGAACCTATTGGCTAGCACAGGTGGGCAGCACTGATAGGCAGTACTGATGGACGCTGATAGGTGGTACAGATGGACGCTGATAGGTGGCACAGATGGATGCTGATAGGTGGCATTGATTGGTACTGATAGGTTGCACTGATAGGCAGGATTGATGGGCACTGATAGGCAGTATTGATGAGCACTAATAGGCGGCACTGAAATGCAGCACTGATAGGTGGCACTAATGGACGCATTGATGGGCACTGATAAGCGGCATTGATGGAGCACTAATGGATGGAACTAAAATACAGCACTGATAGGTTGCATTGTTGAGCACTGATAGGCAGCACTGATTAACAGTGTAAGCAATTTACTGCTTTTCTTGACAGTTAGCGGCTCTCCTTTCCTCACACATACACAGCGTGGGAGAAAAGGGCCGCTGATACCCAGCAAGTCTGTTTACATGTGATCAGCTGATAGGTGTGTAGGTGTATGTCTACATAGTTTTTGCATGAGGTGTCCTATCTCAAAAAGTCGGGAGGTATGCAAATCGAACTACACTTTGAAAACACTAATGTGAAATTTTCTACTAGTTTACTTAGAGACGATGACATCCAAATTCATGTTTCTTTTACAACTTTTTTGTTATACTTCCACGTAGCAAAATTTTACATTATATATTTGGTATTAAGCTATGTCAACCGTGGAATAATGTATAATAATTAAAAAAAAAGAAACGCAAAAGCTCATCACTTTCTAAAAACACATGAAACAGTACTCCGTATACTCCAGTAGACGGCGCTGCAAAAACAACTGATTTGCACGTGATCGTGTGTGACGCGTCCAATAATAATTTAATTATTTCAAAATAGCCATAAACGGTCCCTAAGATAGACGCTAATGTAATTTAGAATTCCAAACTGCTTTGTTTTAGTAAATTATACTAATATTATTTAATCACGTCGTAACTCCGCCCCCCTCTCCACTCACACACATAGTGCGCCTAACCCGGAAGAGGATATGAGTCTGACTTTTTGAGCGTGCGTCCTGTGCTGAGTATAGTGTGCTCCTGGTGTAGTATTTTTTTGTGTGGAGAAACGCTTGTTGTGATAATGTACGATGCAGACGAAGGTAAGGAGAGCCGCGGAAGCTGATTTGACAATGTTAAGCTGCTTGTTTTTTGTGTTGTGTATATTCTGTTTCTTGTTTTCTTAGCATTCTGAAATTGTTGAAAAATAAAATCTGTTCAAATGTAATTTGCTTTGCTAGATATGCAGTATGAGGAGGATGATGACGAAATAACTCCGGATCTGTGGCAGGAAGCATGTTGGATTGTTATAAGGTAAGGTCCCGTCCCCCCCCCCCCCCCCCCCTTTTTTATTTTTTTTCCCCCAGTAGTTACAGATACTGTAGCTGTTGACTTGCGAGAGGGCCAGCTGTAAAACATGCACGCACAGATCCCTGTATGATGAAGGGGGGGGTAAGCACTGATCTGATGTTGGGAGCACTGATCCCTGTATGATGAAGGGGGGGGTAAGCACTGATCTGATGTTGGGAGCACTGATCCCTGGATGATGATGGGGGGGGGGGGGGACGTCGTTGACGACACTGCCCCTTCTTCCATCATACAGGGGTCAGTGGGGCCCCCCCCTTCTCCATCATATCCATGATGTGCCCCAATCCAGCCTGTGTGTATGTGATACAGCTTGTTGCTCTCCCCCTCCTCGCAACCATCCTGTGTCCCCGCCATGTCTCCTCATGGTTTACCTCACGTTTTTTTTCTCCTTTCACACAAGCTGTGTATTGAGGGCAGGCAGTCAGGGCCGCTGATAGTGGGGGACCACCGGTCCTTCTGTACGGGGCCCGCACACACACAGGGGCCCGGACAGGGAGGCAGATTGTGCGGTATAACAAATACAGAAACGATCCATCCAGCAGCTGAAAGATGATTTCTCTCCCAGCTGCTGGATGCATCTAAAAGCAGCACTGCCTGTTTTCCTGTGGTGGAACATAGAGAGATGTGTTACTGTCAGGACACTGAGAGCGGGGGAAGTGCCGTGGATATGTAATTTAGGGCCTCTTCCTAAGGCTGTCTTAATACACAGGCACCTCTGAGAACTGCCCAGGGGTCCTTGGGGGGGGCCTAGAAGTTTCCTCCCACTGCTCCCAGCAGTACTCTGGTAACAAGTTTCCCCTCACTTTGGCTGGGTTCTTTCTGTACAGGTCAGTTCTGTCGTGTATCTTGTGTCACTGCTTCCTAATGTCTGCCTTTCTCCCTCCTGGCATCTTCCTTCCCACCTCAGCACTATCTCTTCCTGCTTTCCTTTCATCCTCACACAGGTCACAACCATCTCTGCCTGTCACACTGCTCTTCTCCCAAATGTTAACCCTCTCTGCTTGCAGCCTCTTCTCCAGCCCTCCAGACATTCTTTTCCTGACACTTTACAAACAATTGTCCCTCACTCCCCTCCCCCTCCCAGTCTACTTCTCTGCAGACACTTCACCTTCACACAGGTGTGTGCCCCCCCCCTACACAAACGCCATTACTGACTGAATTCCCCCAACACTGAATCTTTACTAGTTATTGGAATCTCCCCCTCTCCCCCTCCCTGACAGAAAGCCTATTTGCTTTTATTATACTGTGGCTATTCCTCACCAGCCAACAGTATTCCTCATGCCCATCACTGACCATCCCTCTCCGGTCCCCTCCACCCCATCTATATCCCCCTTCCCTCATTCTATCACACATCCTCCTCCTTTTTTTTATCCCTATACAGACCAGAATTCCCCCAGTCTCACTCCAGTTCCCCTCTACCCATCCCCCATCTCCTACCCACCTCCACCCCTCCTCCTTCTCCCTTACACAATGGTTCCCATCTCCACCCCCCCCCCTATTTTTTTCAGGGTTAAGGAAGAACCCCAAAGTGGAGCATCCTATTGCTGCTGATGTGTGGGTGGGATGTGTACTGCGCCAATCCCTGCTGACTCTCCTCTCCGTTCCAATGAGATTGGCACAGTACATATCCCACCCACACAATCAGCAGCAGTAATAAGATGTTCTGCAGAGTTAAGGAAGAACCCCAACCGAAGTGCCAGAAGAGACCCAGAAACTCTGGAGGGGAAGGTAGAGGGGGAGTTGTTCTTCTATTTGTAGATTTAGCCCAGTGGCAGCCTGCCAGAATCTGTAAAGTCAGCTTCACTGCACAGCTCTTCTTCAGGAGCCCATATCTGTATGATATGTTACTGCCCCTACACTGTACCCTCCTGCCCCCTGTACTGTGGCCACTTACCCTCCCCCTGTACTGTACCCTCCTAACCACTGTGCCCTCCTGCCCCCCCGTACTGTACCTTCATGTGCCCTTTCTGTGACCCCCTGTATTGTACCCTCCTAACTGCTGTACTGAGAAATCCTGCCCCCCCCCCCTGACTGTACCCTCCTGTTCTCCCCCCATAAGTTTGTAAGTTATGTTGTGTTTGTGTCCACTAATGAGGATTTTTGTGTATTTTTTTTCGAAAATATTGTTTTGATATTTTTTAGGGGGGCCCTGTCAGGTAAGCTGTACGGGGCCCAGTGATTTCTAACAGCAGCCCTGCAGGCAGTGGTGCTGTGCAGTCTTTTCCTGTGATGGTGACCCCCCCCCCCCCCGTTCACCGCAGAAAGGGTGTGGGTTTTCAGTCTAGTCTGAATAGGGCCCTGGGAGCGTTGAAATGGAGTCAGTCTCTTCCCCCCCCCCCCCCCCCAATCATGCCTGAAGTGGCAGCTGGTGCTCCTGCAATTGGAATTCCTGCAGACACTTTGTCAGTAGTCCTGGAATCCTTTATTGCTGGAGTGCGGATGTGAGGGGGGGGTACCCCCTCCCCTGCTATCCCCTGGGGAATCATCTATATCAGACCAGGACCTGGCTGCGGCCCAGGTCCCCCAGTTCTGTTTTTATATGGAGATGTGGACTGTGGTGTGGTGGTTCACTCCCTCACCTGGCAGCAAGGGAGTCACAGGTTTAAATCTGGACTCCAACACAAACTGCCTGGAGATTGCATGCTCTCTCCTTATGTCTGCGTAGGGTTTTATCCGGTTTCCTCCCGCACTCCTATGACGTGTGTGGAGCACTTGTCGGTGCGCTGTATGGAACTCCGTTATGCTGTCTGTGCAGCGGAAGTTTCCTCTGAGGGCTCGGTCTTTTTTGTGCAAATCAGACTGCTCTGTGAAAGCTTTTCCCCCCTTTTTTTTTGAATAGTGCATTTATAAAGAATGGGAAATGCTGCAGACGTCTTGGTTCCTCAGCGCCTGGTGTTTTCCCCCTTTTTTGAGGTGTGTTTTTTTTTTTTTCTCAGGTGGTTGCTCTCTCTAGAAGGAACCCCTGCCTTCAGGGACCCTATTGATAGGAGGTCCGAGGCGCTGACCTGCTCCATGCTGGGGTATGTATTGCGACCTGTTGTGGCCACAACCTTGGTGTCTCTTACACTCTCTGAATGGGCAAGGTTTTGCAGACTGTGGAGGAGCACCAGCTCCCTCCCTAAATTGGACTGGCCGACCAGTTGGTCCAGGGCCTTCTATATGTCTGTGATGCCACACGGGGCATCCTTTATGTCCAGAGCCTCTGTTTCGGTGGTGGTTTTGCGCCGCCTGATTAATTGCCGGTTTGCTGACCTAGCATCTTAAAATGCCCTGGCTGATATACCCTTTATGGGTGGGAGGTTTTTGGTACCTCATTGGATGACATTATCAAGGATGTCACTGGGGGTGAGGGCACTCTCCTCCCTCAGTCCACCAGGGGAAAGGAGCCGGGCCCTTCAGTCCTGGCTCAGAAGCTATATATTTGCATCAGTCAGGGCCCGTGGGTTGACCCTCCCGGATCGACTAAAGGCTCAACTGGGGGGACTAGAATGTCCCCGGGTGCGTAAGCTGAACATATACTGAACAGTATACTGGCAGGCGGACTACTGGAGTCGCCAGATGCCGGACCAGGGTGACTGGTCTCTGTACTTGGAGGTGTTTCAGCTCGTCTTGACCACAAGGTGTCGGAGTTCGTGGCCATGTCTAGTGATCCCTGTACGGACACGTTAATGGCCCTGTGGGGTCCTCCATTGTAGTTGCTTTCTTCGGCTGCTCCAGAGTTGAGGCCGAGGGGATCCCTATGATTCTAATTGCTCCAGATCGGCTTTGGCATTCTTGATACACCGTTCTCGGGCGCCTGGTAGCGGATGTACCCTGGTGGTTGCCAGGGCGAGAGGACCTTCTGTATCAAGGTCCCATACTTCCTCCTGTGGTACAGTCGCTGGCTTGCACAATATGGCTGTTTGGAAGCCAGACTTTAAGAGACTGGGGTCTGTCCGTCTGTCATCTCACTCATGAAGAAAGCAAGGTAGTTTCCTTCCAGGAGGATTTACCATCGCACCTAGAAGGCCTACGTCTTTGTGCGAGGATGGGGTGACGTCCACGGACATACTGTGTCCATGGTCTTGCTGTTTTTACAGCCTGGAATGGATCTAAAAATTGTCTTAAGCACCGTTTGGGGGCGGATTTCAGCCTTTGCTGTTTTTGTCAGTGGCCTTTTGCGGCCCATTCTCTGGTGGGTACCTTTTTTGTGCTAGGGGTTTGTCGTATACTTTACCCCTTTTCGTTCACCTCTTCCCCCATGAGTTTAGACTCTGGTGCTCTCGGTTCTTCAGGAACCTTCCTTTTTGGAAACATCAGTTTCTTCTCGACACTATCTCTGAAGGTGGCATTTTTAGTGGCCATTACTCCTGTCAGAAGGGTTTCTAAGTTGGCAGTCTTGCCTTGCAAGTCGCCATGCTTGATACTTTATCAGGATTACCTGGTGGTGCTTCCGAGGGTGGTTTCGGCCTTTTGCCTGAATGAGGACCTGGCTGTCTCGTCGACCACCATTTTATGTGGGTCAGGCTGTCATATAGACCGATGCTTTTAAGGAGGTGGTCGCCGCTTTTCCGGTCACGACCCTTTCGACCAGGGCAGCCGGTGCTTCCTGGGGTTTCCGACATTATGCGCCTGTCTCGCAGGTGTGTGGGGCGGCGACTTTTTCCAGATTTTACATGGTTGCTGTGAGTGCATCTTCTGATGCTTCTTTCGGTTGCTAGGTTTTGCAGGCGGCTGTTTACTGTTGCACCTCCTCTGTTGAGGAGCTCTGCTTGTTTTGGGGTGAAGTTTCTGGGTGGAGTTTGGCAGTGACATGTTTACGCCCTAGATTTACTATGATTGATTCGTAGCCCCGATATTACCAAAAATGGAAAATTAAATACCTACCTTTCTGTAATTTTCCTTTCCTGGTGCCTATCCATGGCAGCATACATATGGTTGGTGGCTCCGCCCTCATCCAACCCACAGGACCAATTATAACTCTTTAAAAGAGAGCGACAGCCTCCCCTCTGACATTCTTGTAACTAGACTCAAACAAATAAGGATTTTAAGAAAGGGAGGGCGTATGCTGCCATGGATAGGCACCGGGAAAGGAAAATTACAGAAAGGTAGTTATTTAATTTTCCATTTTCCTGGTGCCTTCATGGCAGCATACATATGGTAAATAACTCGCTTACAGGGAGGGTTGCAGCAAAAGGTATTTTAATCTCTATCCAAGAGAAAACAGCTGAACAGACTTTTCCCCCCTACATCACTATGAGTAAGGGTAGACCTCACTAGGTCATGAATGCGGTGTAGAATGACCGGTTGCCCAACGGCAGGGCGCCTGGAAGATTCTAGTGTTGCTGTAGTCCAGGAAGCCGCCATTCCCCGCACAAGTGTTCTTTGACTTTGGAGCGGAGGACCACTAGCCCGGTATGTTGTCTGGATAAGATGAACCATCCAACTTGATGAAGTTGTCCTCGGTGTCCACAGCTTTCTCCCCCCCCCCCCCCAAGGTAAGCTGGTAGCATGCCTGCCAGATCCAAAGATGCCTGAGGAAGTCTTCTTCTAACTGGTTTGGCTAGTCAGGAGTTGGAACATACTGAAAGATTTGGGACTACCAATTCTTAGATAAATTGGCTCGCAGAGGGAGCTCTGGACTTGAACTGGCAGGACTGCCAGATTACCAACTTGTTTAAATTGAAACATCGGAGTCCGAAATACAGAGGCTTGGACTTTGAACGAATGAGACGGTGCTTAGAAAAAAGAAAATTGCTTAGAGATTAGCGTCTTACAGAGAAGATTCTCGTGCATGTGCAAGGAAAGACTGCGAGTATACTGAATAGCAGAGGCACATCCCCCTTTAGACGTAGTCACTCTATCTGGGGAAAAAAAAGGAATTATTGCCCTCGAGGCATGTTCTTATTGTGAATTCAGGTTCCATCTGATGTCTTCCAGGGCTGAAAGAGGCTTTTCTTCCTGTCAAAGGTGCTACTGGTGGAAGACTTTTCTGGGTAAAAGTGCCATTTATCTTGTGGGAGCGACTGAACTTTCTTCGTTTTTTTTTTTTCCCCCTGCTCCATTCTTGATTAACTCCAGGGACTTCCGAAAGCGGATAGGAGTGAACTCTTTCGGATATGTGAATGTGCGCAACTGGAATCGGCAGAAGGACCGAACGGGGCACGCTCGCCTGGCAGCCTGTATCAAGATTTCCTAGACCAACCGAGGATTTGTAGTTGGGGAGGTGAACCAATTCTCTGCTAGGCGCTGGCACTTAACCAGGTAGGAGAGTGTGCGCCCATATTACCCTTGAGATTGGAAAATTGTGTGAAGGAACTGGGAGCCTTCAGTGTAAAAACAAACATGCACCAAAAGGAAGAGATTTTAACTAGCGGACTGGCCCATGAGGACAGCCCCTTGGGAGGCAAGCTGAACCAAGAGCTGCGTATTGGAGCTGGTATTTTCCTTCCTAGGTGTTCAGCCAAATTATTTATTCCCTTCCCCCCTTTTTATTTTTTTTATTTTTTTAAAACCTACTGCTTGAGGCTCTTGGCCTTGAGCCATATCGGGAATGTTTTTGAAGAATGATGATCTGCCTATGTGTGTGTGTTTGGGACTGGACTCAGGTTAAGGTCGACCTGATGCTCATCTGTGTGGGAATGGACTCGTCCCTCAGAGGTAATGTTCTGGCAGAATATCGATATGTCAGCAGTACCTGACTCCTGTATGTTGGATACCGAACTGTCCTTATTTAAATGCCAGTTGTCTTGGTTAACTGAGTCCCCTAAGGATGCTGAAATTCAGAAGAACTGCCGCTGCTACAGGGATGGACCAAGGAGTAGGAACCAACTGGAAGTGTCTCCGCCCACCGAGAAGACTTGATTATAGCGCAGGACCAGTACTACTTCTAAAAAGTAGAAATCTCTGCGACCCGGACCTTTCCGTTAGGAAAGTCTGTTGTAACGACGTGTAGAGATGTTAATGTTCCCACCATGCTGCCAGAGTCCAGGGGGAGGATGTAGGAGGACTCTGATATGCTTCCGATTGTCATGTTCCCACCTTAGGCTGTGGACTTTTTTTAGGAATATAATCTTTGCATAGGCAAAAGACTAAAATATATATATATATATATATATATATATATATATATATATATATATATATATATATATATATATATATATATATATATATAAATATTTTTTTTGGTAATTACCTGACCAGATGCATTCATGCTAAGGTGAACATACATCTCTTGTATATGAGGTCGGAACCCTTATTGTAATGAAATGATAGAACATCTTCCTGCTCATGCGGAAAGTGCAACTTTTCCTTGCGGAAGAGATTAACACTAGACCTTTCTGCTGGGATCCGGGGCACATGGTGTGCCTAAAGGCAGGCATCAAAATGAAGTCCACTAATGTCTTGGAACATAAGGGGTAGGAGAACCTGATGAAAATGCAGGTGGAAACCCTTGCGTCTCTACAGGGACCATGTTCACTTCTGGTCGTACTGCCATGAGTCCCATTATTTTAAGGGATTCTCACCCGAGGATTGCCAGGTTGACAAGTTTGCTGTAGACCTGGGGTGAATTCCGTACATTTTGAAGGAGGGGAGAAAAAGAAACACACAAATTTCCTTTTTTCAAATAACCAGAAAAGAAAGATTTGAGAGGTATGAACCCCCAAACATCTTCCGGAACTTGGAACTGAAATCCATGTATGGGTTTTGTGTAAGCTGAATCAGAGTCCTGCGTTTTTTTTTTTTTTATATCCCATATGGACTTTGAGTAGCAAGGACATAGGAGCCTATTGAGCTCGACTTTTTTTTTTTTTTTCTCCGCTTTCTTTTTTCTTTGGTGCGACCAAGGAGAATTGTAGAGGTGCCAGTTTCCCGTTAAACCAGAATGGCAGTACCCGCTGCTTCAGCTTGAGTAAACAGGAAGTCAAAAGGGCTTCTGAATTCCGGGAGAGCTAGACGCTTCCTCTTCTTTCCTTATGTTCATGAGGGTAGCCTGGAGGTTGCTTTGCCTACTCCTATACCTCCTGGCAGTTACTGTATGCAGTAAGGCCTGAGAGGAACATTCCAGTGTTTTCGCTGCTGCCTCGACCATAGATCCTGAAGCCAATTTTAATTGCTCCAGAGAATTGAGAATTTCCTCTGGCTCGAGGCCCTGGCTCAAGGCGAATGCAAAATTGGTAGACCATGCCTTTGTTGTCTCGGCAGCTGAAGCTAAAGCGGTTGCTGGTTCTCGCGCTCTCTCAGCTGTCTCGTATATAGATTTGAGGCTGTTCTCAATCTTGTGACCCAATATGTCTTCTTGAGACACTGCACCTTCTGAGGAATGTGCTGCATTTCTTACAGTAGCCGAGTGATCCATAGATGGTAAGGAAAACAGCTGAGCAGCAGGAGGGTACAGCCCACGAGGATGGATATAGGCGACCTGGCCTGCTACCATATTTCGCATTAAGGCTGCCAGAAAATTATCAGGTACCCCAGAATCTTAGTGGGGCCCTTGCTTCTCGGATGTATCTTGGGAGTCATCCAAACTGGCCCCTGCACTTATCTGCTGACCTGGGATCTTGGGGGCAGACCCCTGAAAAATATCTTTTGATGAAGAGGTAGCCGGACCTTGAGATGGAGACGACTCCTGGATAGCGTCTTTAATTTTCCTAATATTGACCCAGTATTCCTCCCTCTCCTTTTCCTCATTTCTGGCTGCTCCCAGAAAGCAGTAACTGCAGACCAATTTTTTTGGAAGCGCATCATCACCGCAGACCCAGCAGGCTTTGGGGTGGCAGGGTGATGAGGCGAGGGATACTTTCTAGCCGAATGTCGGGAAGACCTGCGGCTGTCAGGTGCGTAGGCTGAAGCAGAGTGACCACTCTTTGGGACATCAAAAATAGGAGTTACTACAAAAAGTAGTAGAAAGGCGAGATTCAAGCTACTATTGCTAATATATATCCTGTATATCCTGTTTTTGTATATTTTAGTTTTTGTTTTGGATTTTATGATACATAATTAAATATTTTTTCTTAAATTGTATGTCCCTGTGATTGCCTGAAAAAGTCCGCCTTTCTACTACTTTTTGTAGTAACTCCTATTTTTGATTGAATTATTTCGGATGTTGGCTACATGTGAGTGCTTTTATGTTTCCCCGTTCCCTATTTTTGAACTCACTCTTTGGGACACCATGAGCTTTGGACCCCTTCTTCTGTGCCCCTCTGCGACTTGGCTGAGGTTGCAGGCTGCAAAAAGAAGGCAAGGACAGACAAATTCTTTTTCCTCTATAGAAGGTAGTCGCGTGTTTTTAAAAAAAAAAAAAAAAAAAAAAAAAACTTACCTGGTAGTTGCAGCCACTTACCTAGTGGTATGTTGAGGATCTTTTTGTAATACTGAGCTGCGGGGAAGGGCTGTTAAAGAGGGAAACCCCAACAAGGTTAACCTGCGTGGTTTGACTATATATATATATATATATTTCTATATCTCACTCACTCTCACTCCCCCCAGGCCTATGCACAGGCAAGGCTGAGATCCATGAGGTATCAAGGATTGCCTACCTAAGTATATACATGCACCTACACATCCATGTACATACCCATATGTACAGAAAACATCCTCACCCGTTATATGTACATGAAAATATGTATTCCATAGAAATATACACAAAACAAGATCCACTCCCAAATTTACCTTGGGCTGGATCCATAATATGGGAAAAAACGGAAGGAAGGCAGCAGAATGTAATCTTCCCTTAACCTAGGATGTGTTGCAGTGGAGAGCTGTTTAAACATGAGGAAAAAACATCCTCCTTTATACCCCGACTACTTCCGGGTATACCAAGATGGCCGCATTGGCCTCCGGAGGCTACTGCACATGTGTGCGGTGATGTCCTATCCCTGCGACACGACCGTGTCCAAGTAAGGGATAAATCAAATGCAGAGGGGGCGCGCGAAGCGCCGCAGATGCTCTCCAGCAGTTGCGCCCCCCCCCCCCCCCCCCCCCCGCCGCCGGAGATCGCATGCCTGGCTACGAGAGTCATAAACTCTGCCATACCTCGTTATAGCCCAGAAGTCTGCCGGCTAGGACGGCCGCCATGTGTCTGGAAGACAGAGGTGAGGGACAGGTGGTCTAGAATGTAATCTCCCTTATAACCCTTTTTTTTTTTTTTTTTTTTAAACAGTTGAACAAGACTTGCCCTGTAAGCAGCTGTAGAAGGCTTAATAGCCCCCTCCCCCCAACAAACCACAATCAGCAGTGAAAAATAGCACTGCAAAACTTGTAATCAGTCATCTTTTACCTTGGAGCAGTGTTTTCAGTCACGGATGGAGGAAAATACCTGAACTCCAGACCCAGAAAAGATCCCCAGAAAAATGGGCTCCCAAACCTTTTTGGCACGTTTAGCAGCCTAAGATATGGGACTTCATCTACAGGGGAGCATGAACCTGTAATGGCTGGCCAACACGGTGGCTTAGTAAGGGCTGAATCCAGGTGATCCATGATCCTGCAAGTTTGAGGACAGAAAAAAGAATGTCAGAGGGGAGGCTGTCGCTCTCTTTTAAAGAGTTATAATTGAGAAAACTCATTGTAGCTTTTCATTGTGGTACATGATCAAGAAGATGTCATTACTATGTGTCTAAAACGCCTCAGAACCAAACGCTGCCCTGCGTTTTGTTTTTGTTCTGTGTGTCTCTGTACAAAATTCTACGGGTTTGGTCCGACGCCTGTCTATTAGGAGCAAAGCCCGCCTGGTCCGGGTGAATATAACGAGGGAGGAAGGTATTCAATCTAAGAGCTAGGACCTTTGTCAAAATTTTTAGGTCAATGTTAATTAGCGAAATTTGGCGATAGTTCGTGCAATCCCCGTGATCCTTCCACGGCTTTGGTAAAACATGAATAGAAGTGGTGTTCTCATGTATGGGAAGTTTACCGCCCCAACGTAAGTCATTAAAATAAGTGCATAGATGAGAAACAAGAATATCCTGGTACTTCCTGTGATGGCCTGAAAAACCATCAGGTCCCGGAGCCTTTTAGGGATGCAGGGACCTAATGGTGGCCTTCACCTCAGCGTCCATTATTGCACCTTCCATGAGATCAACATGATCCTGCGCCAATCTATGCAAGTTAATGTCATGGAAGAAGGCTTCAACTTTGGACGAATCTAGCCCTTCATGCTGATTATGTAATGACATATAAAATTTATAATATTCCTTAACGATAAGCTCAGGATTTTGAGTATGATGACTGGTCGGTAGACAAAGCTTTGGTAGCGTCGATGTAAAAGGCCGGGGTACTAGCCTCCTTGCCAATAATGTAGCGGCTTGTCCCCCATCGTATAGAACCTATGTTTGGACCAGCTAACATGGTTTCTCGGCTTGTGTAGTCAAACTAAGGTTTAGTGCCAATCGCGCCTCGTCGATTTTTTTTTTAAAGCTCCAATCCAGGGATTCTTATGTTCCGCCAACAGAGCCTTCAGATCGCTCTCCAATTGTTTAATCTTTTGTTCCCTCGTCCGTTTTAACAACTTGAGATTCGAGCCTGTTTTTCAGATTCGGTGTTTACGAGACTAAAACATTTTATTTTTTGCTAGAAAATTACTTAAAACCCCCAAACATTATATATTTTTCTAACACCCTAGAGAATAAAATGGCAGTCATTGCAATGCTTTTTCTCACACCGTATTTGCGCAGCGGTCTTACAAGCGCACTTTTTTTTTGGAAAAAATTCACTGTCTTGAATAAAAAAAAAGGCAATAAATTTGGCCCATTTTTTTTTTTATATATTTTGAAAGATAATGTTACGTCGAGTAAAATGATACCCAACATGTCACGCTTAAAAATTGCGCCCGCTCGTGGCATGGTGTCAAACTTTTAACCTTAAAAATCTCGCTAGGCGATGTTTAAAAAATTCTACAGGTTGCATTTTTTTAGATACAGAGGAGGTCTAGGGCTAGAATTATTGCTCTCGCTCTAACGATCGCGGCGATACCTCACTTGTGCGGATTGAACACCGTTTTCATATGCGGGCAATACTCGCATATGCGTTCGCTTCTGCGCGCGAGCTCGACGGGGCATTTTAAAAATTTTTTTTTTTTTGTTTTCTTTATTTGTTTTAATTTATTTTTACACTAAAATAAAAAAAAATTGATCACTTTTATTCCTATTACAAGGAATGTAAACATCCCTTGTAATAGAAAAAAGCATGACAGGTCCTCTTAAATATAAGATCTGGGGTCAAAAAGACCTCAGATCTCATATTTAGGCTTCAATGCAAAAGGAAAAAAAGAGGAAAAAAAGTAAATAAAAAAATGTCTCTTTAAGACACTGTGCGGGACTGACGTTTTGACGTCACTTCCGCCCAGCAGAGGTATGGGGACGGCTGAGGGACATTTTTCCCTCAGTCGCAGACCCGATCGCCTCCGCCGCTACCGACGGCAACGGTAAGCGGCGAAGGGCGCGGGAGAGCGGCGGGAGGGGGGGGGGGGGCACCCTCTCCCGATAACGGCGCATCCGCCGCGGAGACCGCCATTATGGTGTACAGATCCGCCCCATGAAGAGATGGATATCTCAGATGTGGCAGCAGCTGCTGCCGTTACCGAGATATCCATCTTTAAAAAAATGACGTATTTTGACGATGGGGCGGATCTGAAGTGGTTAATCTACTTGCAATTTGTAACAATTTACCTAGTTTACCTTGTGAGCTGCAGGGGACGTGTCAGTATGCTTATTGATCTCAAAGTAAGCCTGAATCTCCCGTTCAATCTCAACATAGAGTACGGAGTCATTCAATATACTCACATTCAGACGCCACAGGAAGGGGGCTGCTTTAGTCCACAGCCCTGTAGTAATGAGTTTGATTGGGGAATGATCCGACCAAGGAGTAAGTAATATTTTAACAGAAGTTTTATATACGGGAGCAGGGGGGTACGGACTAAAAGATGATCAATCCTTGAATAAGAATGATGCACCTGTGAATACATGATGCTCTTAAGATGGCCCTGCCATGAAGGGACACTGTCTGGAAGGTTTGGCTGCAGTATGATTGTCTTCCATGTAGTCCCCCATCCCCTGCTGCATACTCTGAGGCGGTGTACACAGACATGAATAGTCTTGGGTGGGAGCAGGAGACCTTTGAAATTATCCTTTTAGTAGTGATGGAGGATTGCTGGTGCTGGAGGAGCAGTGAGCTCACGTGCATGTCCGGACACACCCCTTTAAAATATTTTTGCACTGAAATGTTTCCTAGACCTTTATGGTAACGTGTCTGTCTGATTTCAGAAAAGGGTATTTAGGGGGTTTATGCCATCTTCAGGCCTAATGTTGTGTGGGTTTTTTTTTTTTTTTAACCAACAAGTGCAGTATTCTGGTAAAAATGGCTCTGGTAGTGGAAGGGTTAAAGGAGATTGCCAATAAATTCAGAATCCTTTTGTAGGAGTACTATTGTTAAATACAAGCTACATTTGCCCATTCACCCAAACCCCTTTTGAAATGGGCCCTTTTTTATTTATTTTTTTGTAAGATTTTTTTAAACCTTGCTTTGATAAACCAATACCGTTTACAAACCTGTACATTTTTCTTTTCCAGTTCTTACTTTGACGAAAAAGGCTTGGTGCGACAGCAGCTTGATTCTTTTGACGAGTTCATTCAGATGTCTGTGCAGAGAATTGTGGAAGATGCACCACCTATTGACTTACAGGCTGAAGCACAGCATACTACTGGAGAAGTAGAAGAGCCAGTAAGTTGAATCAAAATTATATTGTCTGTCAGAACAAACCTATAGTAAACCCCTATAATAGTTGTGAAGACCCTAAAAGGGAGCCAGTAGCAATTTGGCAGTTTGCCAGCCCAGGCTCTAAAAAAATAATCTTGACCCTATAGTCTGGATCCACCCAGATGCCTGGACTGGCAGCTGGCTCAGCCTCGGCATGCTGCTGAGAAGCTGAGCCAGCCACTCTGCTGAGTGCTGGGGACACAGAGCAGGGAGCTGCTGACTGACAGTCGCAAGATCTCTGCAGCTTAAAGACCAAGAACTGAGCAATAAGCAGTGTTTGCTCAGTTCTTGGTCTTGGACCCAGAGGGTGACGGGTGTGGCATCAGTATGATGCTACATCCACCTAGGTAAGTATGTAGCATCTTGCACTTCTTTTTGGTTCAGACACGTCGAATTGTAAGTCTTTTCACTGCAAGATAAAAAAAGTGTGTGTGTGTGTGTGTGTGTTGCTGGCCAATAAATGGTAGGTAAAGGGTGTTACCTGTAGTACAACAATCTGTACTGGAATCCTGAACACGTGTATGATTCAGAAGCCTTGCCATAGAACTCTGAGCCTGGAATTTGCACCTGAACTGCACCAGTATTTGGTGCACAGGACTTTTTAAATTCAAAATGTCCCACATTCCGCTTGAGTGCTTTCGTCATACCGCTTCCTCCTAGTCTGAATATAGATACAGAGTATCGGATATTCCAACCGCTGGGACAATACTCGTTTGTAGGGCTGTAACTAACGATGATTTTCATAATCGCTTAGTTGGCTTTTTTTTTTTTTTTTTTTTTTGTTTCGATTAATCGGATAATAGCCTTTAATAGGCCAATTTGTTGGGCAGATTACAAAACACAAATTGCCACAAAAACACATTGCATGCTTTTCTGCAGCTTCTCCATTGAAGTATATTGAACCAATAAAAATAAAATGGCACCGTTTTGCGTAAAGTCCTTGCCCTTTCCAAATACAAGTGAACAAAAAAAATCATTGATGTGAACATGTCCCATAGGAAACCATGTTAAAGCGGAGGTTCACCCTAAAAAACATCCATGTACCATTAGATCCAGCATACTTTGGATATGTAAAGTATGCTGGACTTTTTTTCGGGGCACATACCGTTTAAAAGTTCTGTTTTACTCAGTCCGGGTTCTCTCTGTCACGGAATAGGCGTTCCTAGGCAGCGGTGTAGATTGATGTGCTGTTATGGTGCGTCACGCTTTCCGAAAATATCCGAGCTGGACTCGGCTCTGTACGGCACCTGCGCCTGCCGTGTGGAGCTGACTGCGCAGTCCAGCTGGGATATTTTCGGAACGCGTGACGCGCCATAACAGCACATCGATCATTTACGCCGCTGCCTAGGAACGCCTTTTCCTCCGCAGCAGAGAACCCGTAAGTCGGATGAGAACTTTTAAACGGTATGTGCCCCGAAAAAAAAAAGTCCAGCATACTTTACGTATGCTGGATGTAATTGTATATAATTCTTTTAGGGTGAACCCCCGCTTCAACGAACTGTAGTGTGTTTCTGCAAAAAGTGAACCCAGGCCTGAGATGTTTAACATAATGGGGTTCTTTCTCTCTTTCTCTTTTTCTCTTTCTCTTTTTCTCTTTTTCTTTCTCTTTCTCTTTTTCTCTCTTTCTCTTTCTCTTTCTTTCTTTCTCTCTCTTTCTCTCCATGCAGCTGTTCTCCTCCCCTTCTGCTCCCAGAATGCATCTCTCCAGCATTATTTAACGTCTGAGTAGTTAGCATAACAATTGGATAAAGAGTCAGTTGAAAACCATAACGACTATGTTAAATAACGATTATAGCTAGTGTTAAATAAGGAGTGCTAATTTAACAACTGAAGAAAACCAAGAACGTGTATTCTGCCCATAATTGGAAGTGGGTGGATGAAGGACGGTATTCTAATGGTGGGCATACCACCGATCAATCTTTTTTTTATTAAACCAACAGGCTACGTGAAAAAAAATGAATGTCCAACAAGAACACTTGATGTACTGGTATGCAGCTGGACTTTGAATGGTTATACCAGAATGCCAGCGGGTTTAGGTATCATCTTGGTATCATTCTTTTCAGCTAGTTGTCGGCTTTCATGTAAAAGCAATCCTAATTCCTTCCCACTGCTTGTAAAAGCAGTCTAGAGCAGGGGTCTCAAACTCCCGGCCCGCAGGCCAGTTGCGGCCCGCAGACCGAGATTTTGCGGCCCACTGACAAGCCCTTCCCCCGGACAGTGTCATACTTTGCAGCGCCCTCGTCAGCAGCGTCCTTCAAAGTAAGCTGCTGCTACTGTAATGCCAGTTAGCAGATGCTATCACAGGGTGGTAGGGGGAATAGGGGGTGCTACTGCTGGGGGGGGCGGTTGTTGTTGGATGATTGGGAGGCTAGCACCCTCATGTTATTACCACAGGGGGCTACTGCTGGGGGGTTGGGGGGTGCTGATGAACAGTAGCACCCTAATCATTCACCAGCAACCGCCCCCCCCCTGTGGTAATAACATGAGGGTGCTACTGCCCTTGCAGTAGCATCCCAATCATCCAACACCCCCCCCCCCCCCCCAGCAGTAGCACCCCCATCCTCCGTCAGCTCATGCTATTACCACAGGGGGGTAGGACGATTGGGGGTGTTTCGGGTGGATGGTGGGGGTGCTACTGCCCTGGCAATGGCATCCCAATCATCCAACACCCCCCCCCCCTACCCCAGCAGTAGTACCCCCATCATCCGTCAGCTCATTCTATTACCACAGGGGGGTAAGATGGATGGGGGGGGTGTTGCTGGTGGATCTCAATCATCCAAACCCCCCTTCAGCAGTAGCACCTCCCAACATCTGTCAGCTCATGCTATTACCACAGGGGGGTAGGGGGAATGGGAGTGTTGCTGGTGGATGATGGCAGGGCTACTGCTGGTGGGGGGTGTTATTGGTGGATGGTGAGGGGCGCATGATGGGGCATTATATGTGAGGGGCACATGATGGGGGCATTATATGTTTGTGAAACCATATTCGCTCAGCCCTGATAGGAAATTTCTGTGGGTGGAACAAGAGCTCAGCCTATCAGGGCTGAGCGAATATTGGCTCACTGCCCTAATACACTGAGCGCTAATCTATGTGATTGGCTGGCAGTGCCGAAAGAAGAATAAAGAAGAGTGAGTGTGTGTATGTGACTGCAGTCAGGGTCATAGGGACTGTCCTGGAGAGTGAACATTAGGGGCGGCAGGGGCGCAATCTGTGACATTTTGGCCCAATACTTGATGCGGCCCAGCCTCACCCAGCTTATACCTCCAGTGGCCCCCAGATAATTTGAGTTTGAGACCCCTGGTCTAGAGGCAATGTCCCCCCCCGGATATAAACCGTGCAATTAAGAAAGCATTTCATCACACCGATCTTGATGTCGTCAGATGCTATGAGGACAGAGGAAAGATCTAGGGTCTAATGGACCCCAATTCTTTAAAAAAAGTACCTGTCACTAACTTTAGCTTTCATAGGGGATATTTACATTCCCTGAGATAACAATAAAAATGGTAAAATCTACAAGGAACAGTTTACAAAAAAAAAGCACCCCCCCCCCCCTGCGCAAAGGTGAACGCAATCATCGGTCTGGCTCATGTAAACAGCAATTCCAACATGCATGTGAGGTATCACCACGAAGGTCAGATTGAGGGGATCTGACCACATTAGATTTACCCTGTAAATCTAATGTGGTAACCTGTAAATGCTTTTAAAAATGTATGTAGTTTTTTGCCACTGCGTGTTTTGTGCGCAATTTTAAAGCATGTCGTGTTTGGTATCCATGTACTCAGCCTAAGATCTTTTATTTCATCAAAAATTTGCGCAATATAGTGTTTTAGTGCATTAAAATTAAAGTGTATTTTCCCCACAAAAAATGTGTTTAAAAAATTGCTGTGCAAATACTGTGGGGGGGGGGGGGGGGGGGGCAACCCACCGTTTTTAATCTGTAGGGCCTTTGCTTTAAAAAAAAAGTTTGGAGGAGCTGTGGTGGCTCAACGTGATTGGCACTGCGCTGATAAGCCGTTCACCTCTGCAGCCAAGGGTTCGGATCCTGGTCTCGGCTACATGTGAATTGAGTTTGGTGGTCTCAGCCCGGCTCCCGGTGGGTGTGCTATGCAAGGTACGCCTGTGCTTAGTACGTCAACCCCCCCCCCCCCCCACAAAAAAACACCACACTTGCACGCACTTTGGCCATGCGGTTTCCTAAAAATAGAGGCGAAGGACCTATGGGGCTGGCTTGGTGGGCTAGACCCCCTCACTCCCTCATAGGGGCAGTCCCTCTGCCCCGTTGGGGTCCCATTGGGGAGGCCCCCTATTGCCACCGGGGGCATGGAGAAGGAAGACGATTGCCTCTGGGGGAGGGTCTGCCTACTCCCAACTCCTGCAGGCTGGCTCCTCTCTCTCGAGTTCATGCACAAAAATACACTTAAAAAAAAAAAAAAAATGTTTGGGGGTTCAACTAATTTTCTTGCCAACATTTTTTTTTTCATGTAAACAAAGGGGCTTTGTCTTTAAGTGGTTAGACGAGTGGGTGATGCGACATAAGCTTCTAAATGTTTTGCATAAAATGCCAGGACAGTTCAAAACCCCCAAGTGACCCCATTTTTGGAAAGTAGACACCCCAAGCTATTTGCTGAGTCCATGGAATATTTTATATTTTGACACAAGTTGCGGGAAAGACGTGTGTGTGTGTGTGTGTGTGTGTGTGTTGCAAAGTTGTCACTAAATTATATATTGCTCAAACATTCTATGGGCATATGTGGAATTACACCCCAAAATACATTCTGTTGCTTTTCCTGAGTACGGGGGATACCACATGTGAGACTTTTTTTGGGAGCCTAGCCCGGTATGGGACCCCAAAAACCAAGCCCCGCTGTCAGGTTTTCTAAGGGTGTACATTTTTGATTTCACTCTTCACTGCCTATCGGTTTCAGAGGCCATGGAATGCCCAGATGGCACAACCCCCCCCCCCCCCCCCCAAATGACCATTTTGGAAAGGCACCCCAAGCTATTTGCTGAGGTATGGTGAGTATTTTGCAGATCTCGCTTTTTGTCACAAAGTTTTGAAAATTTAAAAAGGGGGGGGGGGGGGGATATTTTCATAAACGAGCTGTAAAATACTCACCATGCCTCTCAGCAAATGGCTTGGGGTGTCTACTTTCCAAAATGGGGTCCTTTGCGGGGGGGTGTGCCATCTTGGCATTTTTATGGCCTTCAAAACTGATGGGTAGTGAGGAGTGAAATTAAAAAATGTATTCCCTTAGAAATCTTGAAGGCGGTGCTTGGTTTTCGGGGTCCCGTACACAGCTAGACTCCCAAAATGTCCCACATGTGAGATCCCCGTACTCGAAAGAATGGCATGTGTGAGCAATATATCATTTAGTGACAACTTTGTGCTACAAAAAAAGTTTGTAATTTTCCCGCAGCTTGTGGCAAAATGTAAAATATTATATGGACTCAAAATGCCTCTCAGCAAATAGCTTGGGGTGCCTACTTTCCAAAATGGGGTCATTTGGGGGGGTTTGTGCTATTTTTTGGCATTTTATGGCCTTCAAAGCTGTGATAGGTAGTAATGGATAGTGAAGAGTGAAATCAAAAATTTGCGCCCTTAGAAATCCTGAAGGTGTGCTTGGTTTTTGGGGCCCCCATACGTGGCTCCCAAAAAGTCCCACACATGTGGTATCCCCGTACTCGGGAGACGCAGTGTAGTTTTTACAGTAATCAGTGTATTTTTATAGCACTGATTGCTGTAAAAAAAAATGCCACAAATCTAGTTTTGAGCAAACCAATCAATATAAGCCTATTGCAATATTTTTCGGGGAATTTTTTTTAAATTGTTGCTCTATTTAGCGCAAAAAATAAAACCCGCAGAGATAATCAAATACGCCTAAAAAGCTCTATCTGTAGGGGAAAAATGACGTCATTTTTTTGTTTGGGAGCCACGTCACACAACCGCGCAATTGTCAAAGCGACAGTGGCGAATTGCAAAAAGTGGTATTTGGTCATTTGGCAGCCAAATGGTCCGGGGCTGAAGAGGTTAAATTCCACTGGAAGAAAGGGATAAAATAAAAAATTTCATATAGGTACAGTGATGCATGACCGCACAATTGTCATTTAAAGAGTGACAGTGCTGAAAATTGGCCTGGGAAGGAAAGGGGTTTAGGTGCCCAGTAAGAAAGTGGTTAATAATTTTCATTTCAGGTGATTATTACTTTAACATGACCTGTTCGGAGAGAACCATGGGTTAGTGGGAAGAAAATATTTTTATATATAATTTTTTTTTTTTTTCATAAGCTTCCTTTACCTGCAGACATTCCTCTTTTCACTTCCTCATTGTTCGTTTTTGCTCAGAAGTTGCTCTATTTCTTCTCTGTTCTGTTCACTTCCTGCTTGTCTGATTGTTGCCACCGTGAAGAGGCTTTACTGCGGTGTTCAGTGACGTGCTTGCCCCCTCCTGGGAACTACATCTCTGCTCTCTACAGGTTAGACTTCAAGGAGGTGTGAATTACTGGGCGTGCTGGAATTCATACTGGGAAATGTAGTTTTTGCATGAACGAGTGCCGCAACCAGGAAGTGAATGAGAACAAACTAACGCTGGAGGTGATATAGATGAATTTTTTTAACCCCTTAAGGACCGCTGCATGTACATATACGTCGGCAGAATGGCACGTACAGGCACATTGGCTTGCCTGTATGTCCCTGCCTAGACGTGGGTTGGGGGTCGTACCCCCCCCCAAAATAGTTTTAACCCCTTGATTACCACCCTAGTTGACCCTTTCACCCCCTATTGCCAGTGTCACTAAGTGATCATTTTTCTGATCGCTGTATTAGTGTCACTGTTGCCGCTAGGTAGCTAGTTTTTTTTTTTTTTTACTAAAGACGTGGCTGAATACAATTTGGCCTAAATGTTTGACTAAAATTTCGTCTATTGGATTTTTCTTAACAAAAAGTAAAAAATATTTTTTATCAAAAATGTCGCTCTATTTTTGTATATAGCGCAAAAAATAAAAATCGCAGAGGTGATTAAATACCATCAAATGAAAGCTCTATTTGTGGGAAGAAAAGGACGCAAATTTTGTTTGGGAGTCACCTCGCACGATCGCGCAATTGTCAAAGCAACGCAGTGCCGAATTGTAAAAACGCCTCTGGGCATGTAGCAGCATATTGGTCCGGTCCTTAAGTGATTAATAGGTTTCTTTTTTTTAACACAATCATTTACACTATTCTGTCTGTCTACCTTGCAGACATTAATTTTAGGCAAAACATTTTTTTCCTTTACAACTCTAATATAACCACTATAAATTACCTTTTTAATCAATTTTTATTTTTATGCATTGCCTATCACTTTTTGTAAAGCACATGTATTTTTAAATTTGAAGTAAATGATCAATATGCTTGCTGTATTGTTACTGTCATAATATTTTTGCTAACTTTTATGTTCATCACATTACAGCCAAGATACCTTTTGAAGTTTGAGCAAATATATTTATCTAAACCGACACACTGGGAAAGAGATGGTGCCCCTTCGCCAATGATGCCAAATGAAGCAAGACTAAGAAATTTAACGTAAGCAACTTTGTGCCTGATGTGAGAGCCTTAGTCATGCATCTGAAATGTATAGCAGATGTTTGTAGTTAATTTTTTTTTTTTGTATAGCTCGTTTTTTGCATGTATATTGGGCTAACGCATTTGCGGCAGGCAACCTTTTGTGCATTGTGCCAAACCATATTTTTTTAGTCATTAATGTCCCACACACAAATGCAAGGGAAATTTATTTTTCATACATCATGGGACACGGGCTAATATTCCTTACCTGCTGGTTATACTCATTCAGGTGAATGGGCACTGGTAGACCAATGTCCAGGAGAGAGGCGCTGAAAGGCTAGCATACACCAGTACAATGAGATACCAATTCGGGAACAAGAAATCATAGCAAGGTTACGTAAAAAAGGTACGGGGGGGGGAGGAGAATGGAAGCAGGAGTGTACAACGGGGGAAGGGGGGAGGTAGGGGAGGAGAATGGAAGCAGGAGTGTACAACGGGGGAAGGAGAAGGGGGGAGGTAGAGACGTCATCCAAGCAGTCAAACACACATTGAACATACAGCGTTTAGCCTCCAGGAAATCATAACAGAGGGCCATTGTCATCATTGTCACCAGTTAACTCTGTGCCCCAGGCATCTATCCACCCCGACCATATCTTATCAAATTTAGTAGGACAGTTTCGATTAGCAAAGGTGATCTTGTACAGTGATGGCACCGAGTTTAATACCGAGCGCCATGAGGACACTGGGAGGTGCAGCACTCTTCCAGTGGAGGAATATCTCCCTATGGGCATAAAAAGTAGCATACCTGAGGAATAATTTAGTGTATTTACCCCGCACCCCGGGGCCAAAGACATTCAGCAGCATTGATTTAGGGCTAGCTCCCAGGTCCAGAGAGGTAATTTGGTCAAGGGCGTCAGCCACTCCCGACCAATCTCCGAGGTGGGGGCAGGACAGGACTAGACTATGTGGAAAAATAAGGCAGCTTCTAGATTACATCTGGGGCAAGCCACCGGGACGTTGGGACCCATAGTTGTCAACCGTTTCGGGGTGAAGTAGGCCCTGTGGAGGAACTTAACCTGCATTAATCGATCACTAGCCGAAATCTTAGTTCTAACGGAGGAAACGCATGTCTCCCATTCGTTCTCTAACAGATCAGGAATGTCCACTTTGCATTTGTCCAGAGTTTTTTCAAGTTTCTTTGTGGGAGTTGTGGACAAACGGAGATACAAGGGCATGGGCCTGTCTATGACCTTAGCATTAAGAAGCCCCTCCACAGAGTCTGATTCTAGCGTGAGAAGTGGTGGGAACTGTTTCCCATAGGCATGCTGTAGCTGATATCGGAACAGCATCCATCCCGGTAGTGAGTAGACGTCCCAGAGATCAGAGAGAGAACGCAGCCTACCTCCCCTAACTATGTCCCTCAGTTTCACTATACCCTTTCTCGCCCAGATCTGTGGATCCGGAACAGAGTTTGTGTGGCAGATTAGGATTACCCAGAGGGGGATGTGAAATGAGAACCTCTCAAGGGAAGCCAAAACGGGTCCTAGCCCTGTGCCATACCGTAATGGTTGTACGCATCAAGTCTGTGATGCCAGGGTGGGATCTCGCACCCCCTGAACACCACATTACTAAGGGAGGAATATGACCCCATTATAACTGCTTCCAGAGTCTCTGCGGGGTTGGGAGAACCACCATCTGACCGTCACCAGGACAGCCGCCCAAAAGTAGACCTGGAAGTCCGGTTGGGACAGTCCCTCCCCCCGATCAATGGGAAGCTGAAGAGTGGAGACAGCCAGCCGCGGGGGCCTCTCATTCCAGATAAAGGAGGATATTATACTTTTTATCTTGGCAAAAAATGAGGCGGTGGGAATCGGAGGGGAATTTCGAAAGAAGTAAAGAAATTTAGGCAAATATACTATCTTAATCAGATTTTACTCTACCCAACGGTGAAAGGGGGAGAGTCCTCTAGGCTGTACATTTGTACATTTCTGCGAAAAGTTTTTCAGCAGTGGTTGGAGGTTCAGCTCATAGTATGAGGACAGCGGAGTCCCGACCCTTACTCCCAGATATTTAAATTCAGGTGTCCAGTTTAGGGGGGTGCCCGTCGGCGGGTGGGGGCCCGACGCATGTAGTGAGGAGTGATTTCCCCCAATTAACCTTGATGCCCGAGAAGGAGCAGAAGACATCCACTATCTGGAGCGCAGATGGGAGGGAGGAAGTATCCTTGAGGAAAAGGAGGGTGTCATCGGCATTAAAGATATTTTATCCACAATTGCACATATGCGAATCCCTTCCACCGAGCGGTTAGATCTGATGTGAGCCGCCATGGGCTCCATGGTTAGTGCAAACAGACCAGGGAAAAGCGGCAGCCCTGCCTGGTTCCCCTAGACAGGGGAAAAGACGCTGACAGCGAGTTATTTGTGATAGAAAGATGCAAATCTGGCATTGATAGCGGGGTCGGTCAAGGCCGTCCCATCAGTTGCATATCACCGAAATAGTCACTGTAGAGCTTTCCCGTGCCAGCTATGCCAACATACCTGTATTCTCCCCATGCTCAAATATTATTTGGGACTGGAGTAGGAACTGAGTTTTTGTGGCTGCTGTGCAGAGCAAGAGAACATCCCTCAACGCTGCCTGAAAATCTGAATAGACCCTGGGGGACCCAGTAGTGGAGTATTCAAGTTCGAGAGTGGCCACCCTCCCCTCAGCTCTTAGGGTGTCCTCCTCCAGTCCCCACGAATGTGGGACTGCAAACTGCCTCTAGTAAAAGCTTTAAATGCATCCCAAGACGTGGTCAAGGCTATAGAGTGGTCCAGGTCCTGCCAATAACGTATTGCCTCCGATCTATACGGCTCAGAGATCCTCGAATACGACAGCCAAACCTGGACAACCTCCACAGGCTCTCCCCGGTGCATTGGAAATGCATAGTTTCAACGCAAGTGGCGCATGGTCAGATATGCCACGGGGGAGAATAGAGACGTCCCGAACTCTAGAGAACAGACCTCCCAGCATAGGCAAGGTCTATACGTGAAAGGGTCTTGTGTGAGGCTGAGTGACAAGTGTAGGCCTGCTGGGAAGGGTTGCGCCACCTCCACACATCAGTCAGGTTGGAAGCCTCTGCCCAAGAGAGCAGCTCTGAAGATGAGCCTGCTCCATCCCAGAGTCCGGGACTAGATTAAAGTCCCCCAGTATCCCCACATTGTCTGTGGTGCATGGAGGCCGGGGGGGGGGGGGGGGCAGGTACAGTCCTACCACCACCAGCTCCAACCTATCCACTATGGCATGTAACATAACGTCCGGATCTATTTCCAGTGCTAGCAGTCGAAACGGCAAGGATTTATGCACAAGAATGCTGAGTCTCCTGCAATTTGCAGATTTGGGGGAGATACTTTTTAAGAAATTGAAACACCAATGACCTCTTCAGAGGAATTCAGCCCCCTGGTGTTCCATGATATTATATTACATTCAGCCATAATCACTTAGTGGCACATTTTCAGACCTGGATAAAGTCCCCAGAGTTGGATGCAGAGTCCGGACCACTGGTCAGGACAGAGCATCTAAAATAGTCCATGACATGCATAAAAACATTGCTTGTGAAAAAACAGTACAAAAACAAGGTGTACCAAAACTCTCCTTGGCCAAAGGAGAGGAGACAAAAAAAGGGGGGAGGGGGGATACAATAAAGGATCAGCAGTCACGTGACCCTCCAATCAAGGTACCCCATCCACCAATGGGAGGAACTAGGGAGTGATGGTCCCGCCTAACCCCTACAGCTCATAAAGTGAACACATGGGACGGTCCGGGGGGGGGGGGCACGGAACATGTATAGGCCAGCATGTAAAGGAGGCACGTCTATAAGGCATCAAATGGCTATGGCTCATGTAAAAGAAAAAACAATGTCACCCTTCGGTAGTAGTGGTACTTATTTGCGAGGTAGCATGTTGATCCACATGGAAGCTTCCTCCGATGTAAAGAATCTAACCGATTCACCATCTTCCACCCGCAGTCTTGGCTCGAAGTCTGGTCCTCACCGCGTCATGGTTTCCGTTGTTTCTGCGTTTCCAGCAAGTAGTCTGGGAAGATTAGGAGTTTGGCGTTCTCAAATCGCAGTTCACCTTGGGGCCTCCATTACCGTATCGCGATCACAGAAGTGAAGCAACTTGAACATAAAAGTGTGGGGTGGCGCTCCCTGCGGCCCCCTAGTGGATGGTATGCGGTGCACCGGCTCTTTCCACTGTAAAAATGGTGAAAAGCGTGCATAGGGGAGTATAAGTTGCAGCAAATGCTCAGCAAAGGTGGTGGGATCCGTACCCTCGGCCCCCTCTGGAATACCCAGCACCCGCAAGTTATTTTGCCTGTTCTGGTTTTCTGCGTCCTTGGCTCCGGGCCTCCAGTGCCTTAACTGTAGTTTTTAATACATGCACATCATTCCCCTGGTCACGTACTGTGTCTTCAGTTTGAAAGACCCTCTGCTCCACTTCAGCCATGCGACCCTGGAGTGTATCAAAGTCCTTCCTGATAAACTCCACATGGGTCTGAATGTGGTCCACCTTGCCTGTCGGGGTGGTGATTGCCAGCATCACAGCCTTAAAATCGGCCACCGTGGCCGGAAGCCGCTCCGGATCGTCGGCCTGGTTCTCTAGCTGGGCAGGATGTTTAGGCGAGGCTGCGGCCTTGCCCGCGATGTCCTGTTTTGCGGCTTTTTTCTGGGAGCTGCCTCTTCTCATACCCCAGGAGTACCACCGAGGCTGGGGGTGCACAAGGGGGTCTTGTGTGGCTCTGCACCCTATAAAGGCCAGATTTAGAGCCGATCTGCGGGAGCTTAGACACTAGACGTCTGCTCCCATTGTGATCGCTGCCATTGGTAGTGTAAAAAAAAAAAAAAAAAATTATAATGCAATAAAACTATTATAATGCAAAAAAAAATAAAAAATGATAATGCAATAAAACTATTATAATGCAAAAAAAAAATTATAATGCAATAAAACTATTTCCTATTTTGTAAACACTATAAATTTTGCGCAAACGCGATAAACGCTTATTGCGAAAAAAATCCCCACCAAAAATAGGTAGAATACGTATCAACCTAAACTGAGAATTTTTTATTTTTTTATATATTTATAGCAAAAAGTCAATATTGACTTTTTTCAAAATTGTCGCTTTATTGGTGAGGTGATCGAATACCACCGAAAGAAAGCTACATTTGTGGAAGACGCCAATTTTGTTTGGGAGCCACGTCGCACGACCGCAATTGTCAAAGCGACGCAGTGCCAAATCGCAAAACCTGTCCGGGTCCTTTTAGCTGACTAAAGGGCTCTCTCGCTCTCTCGCTCGCCATTTAGCCTTGGTTTAACCAGGGCACACATGCATTTGCAAGGGCTCATGTGCATTCGTAAAAGAGTGCTGCTATACTCGGTTGTCTGACAGCCATGGTGCATGAACATTCACAGCCATGTCTTTATACTCGCTTGTGTTTAAACGGTCAGGGCGCAGTTGTTGGCAGCCATGGTGAATGTGGCAAATGCAGCCATGCCTGTTTACTGGGACCACACACACGTACCAACGATCCGGTGCACAGACAGCTTTAAGCTGTGTATGCCAAGCATGCGGTGCGTCCAAGAGCTGTGGGACACAGAACAGGCTCTAAACCGGACACTTGAAGTGGTTCATTTCTCATTACCAGAGTCATCCAAGTCAACAAGTGGCTTGGTAGGATTGTGACATTGGGGCTTGGTGACCCCTATTAAAGGGTCTCCCCTCCTGTTGAAACACCCTGTTAAGAAATTGGAGTCATTATTAAATGCTTCATTTTCTTTGGCCAGTTCAGCTATTCAGCCAGTTGTCTCAGCAATCGGTATCTGCAAATCTGTAAAGGATCTGGTCACACGGCTCCGGGTGGCAGGCATTTTTCCAGAGCCTAAAAAAAAGGCTTCCAGTGACTGACTTTCCAAGGCAAAATAGCAGAGCCCCACTTTCTAATGAAGTGTCAGGAAGGAGAACACCAGCGGCCTCGGCATGCGCAGGTATGTCCACCAAACTGCATGTGGCAATCCTGGGGGTGGGGCCGGAAGAAAATGTGTGCTTCATGCAACCACCGGTTTTCACCTGAATGGAAAATACCTCTCTGCCAAAAATGTATAGACAAAATGGTGGCTAAAGAATCACAAGGTTATCTGCATGAACTGCTCAACTTTTTTTAAGAAAGGGCACCATGGCACCGCTACGCTGAGCTATTGAGAAGTTAGAAGTGCCAACTAATAGTAGTCAAACCTATACTCCATCTACCAGCAGGACATGCGTCTCTACAGGTAACAAGGAATGGGCAATAAGACAGGAACAAGAGGATTTGGACAAATCTGAACCAATCCGAATCAGAAGATGGGCTCTGAAGAGGAAGATCCGGCTTTAGAGGGCAATTTCCCTCAGACACGGATAGTCTTCTTAAAGCTAAAGCACGCGATAGGTTTTAAGAGCAAAAAAAACGCAGAGCTCACACTACATGACAAGATGTCTCTATAGCATATCCTGGGAATGGCTACAACCCAGGAAACCTAGAACACCAAACTCTTAAAGACATCGTCAAAAAAGAGTGGGAAGACCCAGAGAGAACTCTTTATACCAGCATCGATCAAACGCAGATACTCTACCTTTTTGCAGACTCACCAAAACCTAGGCTTAATGCCCCAAAGTGGATGCCTCTCTAGCAAAAGTCACAAATCTTGGCCTTCGACACGGGTACCATAAACGATCCCATGGCAGAAGCTCTAAAGGGTTTAAGACAACAAGGCATTGGCATAATACCACACCTGGTCGATATTCTTTGCAGATTCAGTAGAAACCATAGAGAACCTGTGCACAAGCATGTCCCATCTGCAAAACCTGGGGTGGATGATGAATGCAGAGAAATCACAATGACCAAGACCAGGCATTTGGTTGCAAGGTGATCCAGTCTCTACCCCCCACCCTAGTAAGTATTGCTTGATACAGCCTCTCGGATGCTGCCCTGGAAGACTATTTGTGAAAACAGTTGGGTACCTAGTAACTTTTTTTTTTTTTTTTTTTTTTTTTTTTCAGTATTCCAGGGCAGCACTAGTTCCCACCCTTAAGAGTTGTAAAGGAAAAATGTGTTTTTGCTGAAATGACTGTTTACAGGGTATATAGACATATTAGTTAACTAATTCCTTTTTAAAAAACGATTAAAAAAAGATTATCAATCATATAATGTACCTTCAGTTTCGTTTTTGCATGCTGTTTCCTGCCTGTGATGTACAGAGCCAATACAGGACAGTGATGGTTTGGAAAACAAGTGATTGGTGCTGAGGGGTTTTAGACGCACAGTAATCGCACCTCCTTGATTAGTGACCAGAGAGAATGCTCCCAGTACTGTGGTTATAGGGAAACGGACAACCAGGAAGTGTGGAGATCAGAGAAGGATTACAGCAACTTGAAAGCAAAAATGAACAATGAGGACCTGAAAACAGCACTGCATTAAGGTAAAGGAAGCTATTAAGATAAACATTTTTCCTTTACAAACCCTTTAAATGACAAATAACAGAGAGGGAGCTTCAAGCTTACTGTGACTTCCTTTGGTGCTTTAATACAACTGAGGTACGCAGGTAAGACAAACTTATAATAGTGGACTAGTACGTTTCCTGTTTCAGGGAGGAGTAGCCCGTCTCTCGGATGCTGCCCTGGAAGACTACTTAGAAAAAGTTACCAGGTATCCAACTCTTTTTTTTTTTTTCCAAAAAAGTGCGCTTGTAAGACCGCTGTGCAAATACATAAAGTATTGCAACAACCGCCATTCTAATCTCTAGGGTGTTTGGGGGGGGGGGGGGGTTATAATGTTTAAAGGTTCTAAGTAGTTTTCTAGCAACTTTTTTTTTTTTTTTCCAACTTGTAAACATCAAATCTCAGACAAGCTTGGTCCTTAAGTGGTTAAAGGATTCAATACAGCAGGTTTCTTGTTTTGTTGTAATGTCTGTACATATGCACAGACTTTTGTGACTTAAGAATTGGTCAGCCGAGCTTCCTTGTAAGTTACTGGCAGGCTTCCTCTTTCAGGGGAAGTGTTTATTTGGCGATCATTTGGACAAATGTATCCAAAAGATTTCTGGAGGGAAGTTCTCTACTTCCTGTGAAGAACAGCGCCAAACGTCCCTTGTTTAAAACCGCAGGGATGCTTCCTCAAATGCCTCAGCACCAAGGCGGTTCCCCCCGCCAATAGAGCACTAGAGCCAGAGGCAAGCTGCAGGACCAGAAAAAGCCCTGGGTCCAAAACTCTTTTTTTTTTTTTTTTTTTCCACTTTCAGCTTTTACTGCACAAGAGACCAGCTCATGGTGGAGGTGCTTAGTTTTCGTCTGTTTCAGATTTGCATCATTTGTGGAAATTTCCCCCTTTTTTTTTTTCCCTTTGTTTGAATTTATATATATATATATATATTGTAAAAATTATTGTGCTTTGAACATTTTATAACTACCTTTATTTATGTATTTATTTATTTCTCTTTTCACCAACCCCCCCACCCCCCTTCCCTCCCCACCATAACTCCAGTTGATGCTCTCTTATCTTATCGGGTTAGATTGTCCCCCGGGTCGCAGGTTTTCTGCATAGCTCCATGATCTTTTGAAAGCTCTCCAACTTTCCCATTTTGTATTGTCCCAATTATCTTCAAAGCTATCCCTAAGATCTTCCATCGTATATGTTTCCTCCACGGTATCTATCCATTCCCATATCGTGGGACATTCTGTTTCCTGCCACTTTCTTGGGATCAGCCTTTTGGCGGCATTTAATAGATGTGGTACCATGGAATTCCTATATTTCTTAATCGCTTCCCCCCCCTCCGTGGAAGAGGACCGTCCAAGGCTCTATTTTTATTTTTTCCTTTGTGATCTCTTCTATTATTTTCAAAATCTTTTCCCAATAAATTTTAACCTTTGGACATTCCCACCACAGGTGGGCCATAGTTCCAGGTGATTTACATCCCCTCCAACAATCAGCTGACTGGCCAATCTTAAATTTGCTGAGTTTTTCTGGTGTAATGTACCATCCTGATAGGCATTTGAAGTTCATTTCAGCGGATCGACTGTCGGGAGCCGATGTATGGGTCAGTTTTAAAAAAAAATCCATTGTGCTCCTATCACACCGTGTTCCTAATTCCTTCTCCCATTTTTTAATGAAGGGATGTACCTCTAGTTCCTCCCGCTGTATTAGGATCTTATATATCTTAGATATAGTGCCTTTCCTGCTTTCCAAAGAGCATAGTTTTTCAATGTCAGAAAGTTGATCCTCCCTTCTTAGGGGTTGGGGGAGTTTCTGTATGAAGTGGTTTAACTGTTGGTACCTCCATTCATTAAGTGTCATAAAATTTTCTTTTTGCTCTATTTGCCTGTAGGCTAATATGTGTCCTTGGTGTATAATATCCCTTACTTGTGCCTTATTATTTTTAATCCAATTACCTCCTACCTCTGTTTTCCCCGGGGGGGAAGTAATCGTTGTCTTTTAAAAAGATGAGGGGGGAGTTGAAATTTTTATCTATTTTTTTTGTGTACCGTCCCAAATTCTAAGTGCATTTTTGGTGATTGTGTGTGTTGCTATACCTAGTTCTCTAAATTGTGGAGGATTCCATATTTTTTCTAATTCCACATTTGCCAGGAAATTCTCCAAACTAACCCATCTTTTTTCTGTGTTTACTCTGGCCCACTCCACTGCTCTCGACAGGATTGTTGCCTCATAGTATTTTTTAAGGTCCGGGATAGCCAGTCCCCCCCCTTATTTTTAGTCTGTCTGAGGGTCTGCAAGGATATTCTGTTTCTTGTTTCCCCATATATAATTCATAATCAATTTTTGAAGGATACGAATCAGTTGTTTTGGGAGTTTAATCGGTACCATCTGAAACTTGTATAGAATCTTCGGTATCAATATCATTTTACAGAAATGTATTCGTCCAAACCACGAAGGATACGAATCAGTTGTTGGGAGTTTAATCGGTACCATCTGAAACTTATATAGAATCTTCGGTATCAATATCATTTTACAGAAATGTATTCGTCCAAACCACGAAATTGGTCTATTTTTTATTCTAGTTATTTCGTTTTTAATTTCTTCTATCAGGGGGACGTAGTTGATTTCATACATTCTTCTTTCCGTACTAGCCAGATAGATGCCAAGATATTTGAGCTTTTTAACCCATGGGAATTTATATTCTAATCTGATGTTTAGTATTTCTTTCCTAGGTGTGCTGGCGTTTAATATTTCCGTTTTATTAATGTTTAATTTAAAGTTTGAAATTTCCCCATATTGACGACAAACATTTAATAGTTCTGGGATCGAAGTTTTAGGATTTGTCGGATAAAAAAGCACATCGTCTGCAAATGCCGCCAACTTATGTTCTTCTTTTCCCATCTTAATTCCATTTACTTCGGGGCATTTTCGTATTCTAGCTAGGAAGGGTTCAAGGGACAGCACGAATAGTAATGGTGAGAGGGGACACCCTTGTCTCGTGCCATTTTCCATTAAGGTATTGGGAGAGGCCTTCCTCCGTTTATTTTTAATCCTAGCCGTTGGGGCTTTATATAGGGTTCCAATCCACCCCATCATCCTGCTTCCAAATCCCATAGTTTCCAGGGTTTGTAACATGAATCCCCAGTCTACCCTATCGAACGCTTTCTCGGCGTCAATCGACAGGAGTAGACTGGGGACTCCACTTCTCCTCATTTCTTGAATCAGGAGGGTCCTTACCCCGTTGTCTCTTCCCTCTCGGCCCTGAATAAACCCTGTCTGGTCGGGGTGTATTAACCACTTAAGGACCGCCTCCTGCAGATTTACGTCGGCAGAATGGCACGGCTGGGCACATCAACGTATATATACGTTGGTTTTAGTACCCAGCCGTGGGTCGCGGGCGCGGACCGCGGGATTCGCGGACCCGATCGCCGCTGCAGTGCGGCGATCCATCCCTGGAGCGGAAGAACGGGGAGAGCCGTGTGTACACACGGCTTCCCCGTGCTTCTCTGTGGCCGGAGCATCGATCGCGTCATCCCTGTAATAGGGGGACGCGATCGATGACGTCACACCTACAGCCACACCCCCCTACAGTAGTAAACGCACACATTAGGTACACATTCCCTACAGCGCCACCTGTGGTTAACTCCCAAACTGCAATCATTTCCACAGTAAACAATGCAATTTAAATGCAATTTTTTGCTTTTTGTGTGAAAATGACAATTGTCCCAAAAATGTGTAAAAAATTCCGAAGTGTCCGCCATATTGTCGCAGTCACGAAAAAAATCGAAAACTGCCGCTGATCGCCGCTATTAGTAGTAGTAAAAAAAAAAATAATTAATAAAAATGCAATAAAACTGTCCCTTATTTTGTAAACGCTATAAATTTTGCGAAAACCAACGATAAACGCTTATTGCGATTTTTTTTTTTTTTTTTTTTTTTTTTTTTTTTTTTTTTTACCAAAAATATGTAGAAGAATACGTATCGTATCGGCCTAAACTGAGGAAAAAAAATGTTTTTTTTATATATTTTTGGGGGATATTTATTATAGCAAAAAGTAAAAAATATTGAATTTTTTTTTAAATTGTCGCTCTATTTTTGTTATATAGCGCAAAAAATAAAAACCGCAGAGGTGATCAAATACCACCAAAAGAAAGCTCTATTTGTGGGGATAGGACGCAAATTTTGTTTGGGAGCCACGTCGCACGACCGCGCAATTGTCTGTTAAAGCGACGCAGTGCCGAATCGCAAAAACCCCTTGGGTCATTTGCCAGCGTATTGGTCCGGGTCTTAAGTGGTTAACCCCGCCATCTCGCGCTTTATTCTCTCGGCCAATACCTTTGCAAACAGTTTTACATCTGTATTTAACAGAGATATTGGCCGGTAGCTCGAACACTTCCTGGTGTCCTTGCCTTCCTTAGGAATAACTGTTATTGTTGCCTCGGCAGCTTCTCTACTTAGGAAATAGTCCTTTCCAAGGCCGTTGAAATATTGGCTTAATCAGGGTATGAGAATGTCTTTGCATTTTTTATAATAAAGTACGGTGAAACCATCAGGGCCTGGACTTTTCCCTGATGCTGTACCTGATAAAGCTAGTTGTACTTCATTTTCCGTGATCGGCCTATCCATTATTAATGCATCTATAGGTTTTACTGATGGTAGTCCCGCCCCCCGCAGAAAGTCTGAGGTTTTGGATTTTTTTCTCTCCTTTTCCCCAATTTTTCTGCTTAACTGCATATAAATTTTCGTAGTAAACACGGAAAGTTTCCGCTATATCTTTTGTTTTATACACCTCCTCCCCTTGTTCGTTTTTAATTTTTCCTATATAGTTTCTTCCTTTCTTTTTCTGAACTAACTTTGCCAGGTGTTTGCTGGATTTATTGCCTCCCATGTATCTTTCTTTTGCGATTATCTGTAGATCTTTTAGTTTCCTGAAATAATAGGTTTTTAAGTTGGTTACGTTTATTAACCAATTCTTGATATAGCTCTTGTTGCTGGCCCCCTCTTTTGTGTTTTTGTTCTAACTTAACTAACTCCTCAATTATTTTCTCCTTTTGGAGCTGGTTCTCTTTTTGCTTTCTTGCTCCTTCTGATATTAACGTGCCTCGAATTAAGGCCTTGTGGGCGTCCCATAATGTAGCTTTAGATATGTCACTTGTATCATTTATATTGAAGTATTCTTCTAGCTCCTTCTGAACCCTGGTTAGGCTGTTCGCATCTTTTAATAGTTCTTCATTGAGCCTCCAAATTTGGGGAGGCCTAGGGTTACCTGTGATATTGAAGGACACACTGATTGGGGCATGATCGGATATAGTCATGGGCTCTATTGTTGCATTCACCACCTCCTCAATAGGTAGTGGTCTACCAGAATATGATCAATCCGAGAATAACACTTGTGTACAGGGGAGTAAAAGGTATAATCTCGAGTCGCCGGGTTTAGCACACGCCAGGCATCGACCAATTGGCTACTATGCAGATTATTTTTTAATTTTCTTAGTTGTTTTATATTCATCCCTGTTCCCTGAGTAGTCTTATCCACCTTTGGGTCCATACAGAAGTTGAAATCACCTGCCAGTATAACCCTACCTTTTTAAAATCCCTTATCTTTCCTAGAATGTCATTTAAGAATTTTATCTGTTGGTTATTAGGTGAGTAGATATTTACTAAGGTGCATTCTGTCTCTTCTAGTTTCCCTTTTAATATAAGGTATCTCCCCTCAGGGTCGGTCAGTCTATCGATTAACCGGAATCTCACTCCCTTGGCGAACCCAATGGCTACTCCCCTTGCCCGTTTTGAGATCGTGTCCCCATAGTACCAAATCGGGAAGTCCATTGAGTTTAATTTTACATTTTGAGTCATTGGTAAGATGGGTCTCCTGTAAATAGGCTACATCAGTTTTCATTATCTTCAATTCTTTTAAAACTTTGTGTCTCTTTGTGGGGCTATTTAGACCTTTTACGTTATATGATACAATTTTTATTGTTGGCATTATCTAATGTTGGGGATCTTCCTCTTTGTTTCAAGTTTTAACCTTGACCTAGGTTCGTATATTATCTCTATCAATCTTTTTAATATGGTGTATCTCCCTCCCCTCCATCCCCCTTCCCCTCCCTCTACCCCCCCTCCCTCTCCCCCTCCCTCCCTCTCTCGCCCTCCTCCCCTCCCTAATCCTCCCCCCCTGGCCAAAGATAGGCCTCTAAACCAATTTTACCCCTGGTCTAGCTTATTTTCACGGTCCCCTTCTAACTTAGAAGGGGGTAACAGAAAAGAAAAAAGAAAAGGTTGGCAGGCACTAAGTTTCACTGGGGTAATGGGACCACCCTTTTTTTGTGGCCCACTCACCCCTCCCCTTCAAAGGGGAAAAGACGAGAGAGTGCACAGCCACGGAGAAATTTAATTTTCCGTCTGCCGTCTCCCTCTATTCACTCCATCCAGGTAGGTCTGGTATCTGTAGGTCTAATCTTTTGCAGAACTCATTCAGGTCTTCAGGGAATCGTAATAGTGCTGATTTCCCTTCTTTGAAGCCCACCAAGCACGCTGGGAATCTCCAATTATATTTAATTTTCTTAGTCACTAGTTGTTCTAGGAGAGGTTTTAATAGTTGTCTTCTGGTCAACGTCTCAGGGGCCAGATCTGCGTAGATCTGGATGGGAGACCCTTCATATATGAGGGGTGGGGATCCCCTCAAGTTCTTCCATATTTGATCTTTCTCTTCCACCGAATGAAATCTAACCACCACATCTCGGGGCTGCTCTGTGTCGCTTCTACTTGGTCTTCCCACCCGGTGGGCTCTCTCAATTCCAATCGGGTCTTCGGCTGTTTTGCCTAATATTGGTTTAAAAATTGTCCCGATTATATTCCTCAAGTCTTCCCCTTTTCCTTCTGGGACCGCTCTAACTCTCAAGTTCTGTCTTCTGGATCTATTTTCCTGGTCTTCCAGTTTATAAAGTATATTTCGCTGTTGGAGATGAAACTGGTCGTTTTGTTCCTTTAGCTCGATCGACTCTTGTTTTTGTTTCTCTAGTTGTTCCTCTAACATCTCGACCCTTGAAAGGAGATGTCCCAAGTCCGTCTTTAAGCTGTGTATCTCTCCTTTAATAACGTTTTAGTCGCATCAGCATCTTTTCCATATCTCCCTTGGTTGAGATTTGATCTTCAGGTCTCTCTTCTTCCCTTTTGCTCATCTCTCCATCCCTCTCTCCAGTCTCTTCCTCTCTTGAGTCCTCTATTAAGTCCCCGGATGTATCCCCTTGGGTTGATTTCTGCAGTTTTTTTTCCCTCCATTTTTTTTTCTCCGTTTTCCCTTGAGGATTTTGGGGATCCTGTAGTTCTGGAGCTTGTTGCTTTAGACATGTATTGTTGGATTGTATTTGATGTTGCCGCAGTTCCAGATGTCTTTGGGGTTGCTCCCTTTGTTGATCTGCTTGACATTCTGGACATATTATTCTTCACTTTTCTAATTCTTTTCCCCAGGTTGCCAACTTGTTTACTTCCTTACGACCTCTAGCTCTGGATTTTCCTCTTAATTGCTGCCGTCGGTATTGCTTATATGGATTCCGGCTGTCTTCTTATGGTTTATGGAGTTCCCCCTTATCCCCCTTATCCCCTGAGGTAAGTTCTTATCCTTTCCGAGGGAGGAGCTCCTATCTCTCCTATAGGGGGGTCTTGGCAGGGTTTAAAGCTATTGTTGCTAAACTCTTTATGGGGTTCCTTCTGTTCTCTTTTATATCTGAACCTTTTTAAGGTTTTTTGAGATTTTTATCAAATATACACTTCGTAAGAATAAATGTTGCGCCGGTAGTGGGCAGAAATAGGCCGTCAGCAAAAAAAAAAAAAACACTGGGGAAAAAAAAAAAAATTTTTTTTTTTTTTTTTGTATACTTATGTCACTGATGCACCCCCCACTGGCGCATCCACACCCCACTGTTATTGTTTTGATTTAATTGATTTAATTGTATATAATTATGTACCGTCCTGGGCTATGTACCGTCCTGGGCTACGTGACCAATCTCTTACACACCTTCTGGCATTTAGTATATCGTGGCCAAGGTGTTTTGTCCTGATGTTTTAGTTTGTGTCCAGAAGAGGCCTGCAGGGGCTATATGACTGTATAATTCCTCTCTGCAACCCCTTGACATTTATTCTATTTCAGCTCATTCAACCCGAGAGTACGACATCCATTCACCCTCAGTTTTCAGATTGAACAAGTTCATTTAAGGATTCCCTTCGGGTTGTTTACAATCTAAGAATCTCCGGTGGGGATCGCCTATTCCTGACCTCTGGCGTTTTTCAAATGCAGTCCAATAGTTTTACTATATTGTATTCATTCATTCATTCAGTGTTTATACCATCATGTGGAGTGACTCAGGATTAACAATTTTATAACCATCATACCGTCATACTGTCCTCAAGGGGATACTCTTTTATCCCTCATTCCTTGCAGTAGACCTGAATTTTCCATTATGAACAACAGACCCTATAATTACATTTAAAATTTTCTCTCTATGCCTCCTTTCTTTCTGTATACTTTATTCACCTTAATCCATTTCATGACCGGAAACAAGGCAGTCTGATTTTCCAGAAGAGAATTGGGAATTTTGGAAGTTAAACATTTCAGTTTACCTTCAGGATCCATTGCTCATACTACCTGCTTGTCACCGTTGGGGGTCACCTGTTTCCGGGGATCTAATACGTTCAGTGTTGGCCCCCCGCTGGGAGATTTCCCGGAGACGTTCGCCCTTGTTGGGGAGAAGGGGGCTGGTAGTGACCTGTCCTATTTATGGGCGCGCGCCTCAGCTCATGTCGCGATCGTGCCGGGTTCCCGGGCCGTTTGCGGTGGTTATCCAGCGAAGCTGCAATGGGTCCTTAGTTCAGACCGCGTTCGTGCCAAGTTCCCGGGCCGTTTGCGGTGGCTCCCCGACAAGGCTACCATGGATCCTCCGCGGCGTCTCGGACCCGTTTCCCGGGGATGCGCTGAGCTGGAAGAGCCAGGACATCGTGTCTCACCTGCGTCTCACCGCCCCACCCTCCTCGCGGCGCGTCACGTCCTTACGTGCACGTGCACGCCATCCCCTGCACCCGTCCAAAATTCTTCTAAACCTAGCACCACGCTCTCCTTTTTGAGGAGACGCCCCCACTCTATTGGGTGGCGGGGAAGGACTTCGCAGACATTTGGAGAACAGTTTAGGATGAGTGGTCACCTCAACTATATATC
This sequence comes from Rana kukunoris, assembly GCA_029574335.1. Classification (NCBI taxonomy): domain Eukaryota; kingdom Metazoa; phylum Chordata; class Amphibia; order Anura; family Ranidae; genus Rana; species Rana kukunoris. The sequence continues at coordinate 406,807,097 of CM056049.1, read as the reverse complement.
CTGCGGTTACGGGGGGATTTCCCCTCAGGTATTTTTAAGATCCAACTTTCCTTTGAATCCTCAGACTATGAAGTCATTTAGTGCATTAATTAGTGATTGTAGAGGTTCATGTACCCAAAAGGGGCATAAGGTTTTGCTCAAATCTCTTTACAGTTCAAAAAACAAATGGGGACACCAATATCTACTAATTTTGTCTTTTCGGATGGAGTCTGTCGGCTCAGTAGCGTCACTCCAAATGGGAGACTTTCTAGCCTTGTTTGATATAAAGGATGCGTATCTACACGTACCCATCTTTCAACCTCCATCAGAGGTTCCTGTGCTTCGCAGTAGAGGAACGTCCCTTTCTACAGACCCCTGAGTTTTCACAAAGGTCCTAGCACCAGTACTGGGTCTCTTAAGGGGCCAAGAGATTCTGGTGCTTGGGTATCTGGATGACCTCCTGCTCAGATCACTTACTACAAGCTCTAGAACAGAGCATAAAATGTACAGTGCAGTATTTGGAAAGCTTAGGCTGGATCCTAAATACCGATAAGTCAAGCTAGAGACCGGCTCATAGTCTAAAGTATCTAGGTCTGATCTTGGATACAGTCCAGGCAAGAGTAGTATTGCCACCTGCAAGGATCTGCGCCCTGAAGACTGCAGTGCGTTGGATAAGAGACGCCAGACAACCCTCCATTCCAGGCTGCTACAACAAAACTTCTTGTTTGCTTGGAACAGGAGAAGAACAGCCCTCAGGCATGTTTAAAGGAGTTGTAAAAGGAAATTTTATTTTTTGCCTAAAATTAATGTCTGCAAGGTAGACAGAATAGTGTAATGATTCTGTTAAACAAGTAAATACCTATTAAATTCCTTCATCTATATCACCTCCGGCGTTCTAGTTTATGTTCTCTCATTCACTTTCTGGTTTGCATCACTTGTTCATGTAAGAACTACATTTCCCAGTATGAATTGCAGCACGCCCAGTATTTCACACCTGTTTGAAGTCTCTAACATGTAGAGAGCGTCCTGCTGCACAGATGTGGTTCCCAGGAGGGGGCAAGCACGTTACTGACCGGGTAGGTCAGGTGTGCACTTGGTGTGGCATCACAGACCCAAGCGCAGTAAAGTCTCCCTTCACTGTGGTCAGTAAAATCAGACAAGCAGGAAGTGAACAGAACAGAAGAAATAGAGCAACTTCTGAGCAAAAACTAACAATGAGGAAGTGAAAAGAGGAATGTCTGCAGATAAAGGATGCCTATTATGATTTTTTTTTATTTTTTTTCCCCCTTTACAACCCTTTTACAGATGGCATCTACAGATGCCAGTCTCAGGCTGGGGAAGTGACCCTAGAGGGGCTTACAGGACAGGTCAAGGACAGAACAGATCCTGCCCATCAACATCCTGGAATTGCGGGTCAGCACGGGATGACGTGGCGCACGTGAAGCACGCACGTACGCCGAGGGAGGAGCAGCCCACGCAGAGAGCCCAGCCGGTCGATGGCAGATGCGAGCGCCGGAAGATCGAGGGAGACACAGGCAGCGACGGCGGCGATGCGGGAGACGAGACCGCTGAGCAGCTAAGCGGCTGCCGAGTGTCTTGCCTACACACGGGCGCGATCTCCAGCCGCACAACGGAGGTCTTCCCCATTCCATCCTCCTCTCGCCCCCCCCCCCCCCCCCCTGCTGCCCTCAGATGAAGCTGGAACCATAACAGGCATTTGACCTGATGAAGCTGGAACCATAACAGGCATTTGACCTGGAAACACTGCAAGGGGCTGACCCCCCCCCCCCCCAGTGGATCTGGACAGAGGTATCTATGGACTGACAGCCGCAACTCCTGCAAGGATCAGGTAAAACAAGCTTTTTTTTTTTTTTTTTTTTTTTTATATGTCTATTCTCTCCACCATCCAAAATGGAGCCAGATGGCAACAGAAAGCATTAACATTGGAGGTTGGAGACATTTAAAACTGGTAAAGAACTCTTTATTGCCCTAAATATATTTATATCTTTGTCTGCGTTCCTAAGTCATTAAACAAGATGATATCAATAGAATGGTCAATAAAGAAACCTGTAAGAAATCAATGACAAATGAACTGGTGATTTGTGGAAAACGGCATAGAGCAATATCCTTTTTTTTTTCTTCTCCCCATAATGCTGAAGAAGGTCTGTTTTGTGTCTGATGGTGCTGGCTATATTTAAAACCACTTGTGATAAAGGGGGGCTAGTATTGGCAACAAATCACTGATAGAAATTGCATCCCGGGAAGGGGTGTACGGATATGGTGGAATAAGCTGCTGGAGGAGCTGGACATGTGGTGGGGTCCTACTTAGGAACGAGATACTGGGGGTTTTGTCTGAAAATGTGCACGTAGTACCCCTGACATTATAAATAGGACGGGGAAGTTGTACATTTACTTATATTTTGCGGTATATATCCCTCAGTAGATAGACAGGTGTGCGGGTGTATGAGGGGAAAGGGGGCGTGTAGAGGTAGACGCTACCAGACTGGTAATGAAAGGTGGAATGGATAATAGCTTGACACGGCGACAAGCGGATAAATGGATTGAGGTGGCTGAGAGCAGACACCGAGACAAGGAAAGGACCACGAACATATCAACACATAAAAGGATAGTGTCGGCGCATGAAAACCACTCTCCCACAAATTACTTAACCCTAAATTCTCATAGCCTTCATCTTGTCATAGATACACCGTATAAATTATATACACCGGCCAACCCAATCCCCTCAGGAACAGTGATTAATTACATAAATAGCGACCCCTGAAGTCTGCAAAAAAAAAAAAAACTGCAAACTGGGGAAACGGATAAGAACCAGGAGAAAATACAAGATGAGTAAGATCACCAGGGGATCAGCCCCGAAGACCCCCAAAGACAGTACAGTAAACGGCAACAGTATAGATACCTCAGGAGAAAATACAAGATGAGTAAGATCACCAGGATATAGTAAACGGCACTCAGGAAGGAAGTGGAAAAAGCCCTGGCGCAGGAACAGGAGCTACAAACGCAACCAGTATAGATACCTCAGGAGAGAGTGAACAGGATACAAGCCACCGAGAAGAAACTAATGCAGATAAACAAATTCCCACAAGAAAGGAAATGGACGGGATGTTAAAGCAGTTAGAAGAAGCAATAAAGGTTGGAATAAAAACTGAAATCGGTACCCTAAGACAAGATATGGGCCACCTCCTAGTAAGGGTGGAGGAGACAGAAAATAAGTGTGAACAGCAAGCCCTCGAATTAAGCGAATTAAAAGAGCAGTGCAATAGACTGAAACAAAACCAGAGAATGCTGCAATACCGTCTGGAAGACCAAGAGAATAGAAACAGAAGAAAGAACCTCAGAATTCGCTCAATCAAAGAGAAGATCTGAGAAAAATTATGAATGACCTCTTCTTACCTATGCTGGATAAAACAGAGGAATCCCTCAACATAGAACGAGTCCATCGTCTAGGAAGAGCGAAGAATAGAGAAAACGAGTGGCCCAGAGACCTAATAAGATTTGGACATTATGAAGATAAAGCAGAAATTTGGGCCAAATTAGAGGAAATGCGCCTATGACCTATAAGGGATCTGAAATCCAGATATTTACAGATCTAGCATGGGACACACTGGCCAGGAGAAGACATCTTAAACCCCTACTAGAACAGATGCGGGTGCAAAATATAAAATATCAATGGGGGTACCCTGCATGCCTTATAGGTCAAAAAGATGGCATATCAGCAAAACTGACATTTCCAGAGGAACTTGTAGCTTTCTGCCACAAGCTGAACCTGGTGCCACCAGAACTACCAGGATGGATAGAATAGGGAAAGAAAAGAGAGAATCGGGCTTGTATGTATAGGAACTGGGGGTTCGGGGAAGGGGGGTGGTGGGGAGGAGAATATGAGGGAAAGGTATTAGACCAACCCTCGTAAATAGGGAAGCCAAAAGAAGGGGGAAGGGCGTGGGATAGGATTACCCTCAAAGCAAGAGAACCGGTAGGGAACGAGGATACCCACGGTTCAAAGGCCATGGTGTAGGCCTAGAGAGGGGGGGAGGGGAAGGGGGATTGGGGGGGGGGGAAAGGAGGGTGGGTTCCCAAGTGTTCATGGGGAAAAAAAAGAGAAGAGGCTAAATAGAAGAAGAGAAAAAGAGATGGCAGACATAAAGTATATGACCTATAATGTCAAAGGCAAATATATATGCCCCTAATATAGGACCGATTAAATACGTACAGAGAATTCTGGGAAAACAAATATTTTGCGGAGGGGCATATGATTGTGATGGGCGATCTCAATTTCAGCATGAACCCTCGAGTCGATAGTACATCCCAGGCACAGGGGATGAGTAGCGTGCAGCTCCAAAAGATGAAACAAAAAATGCATGACAATCAAATAGTTGACGTATGGAGGGTATTGCATCCAAATACACAGGACTACACGTTTTTTTCCCCTGCGCATGGGACGTACTCCAGGATAGATCACATCCTGCTAGATCATAGACTTCTAGATCGGGTTATTAGGGCAGACATTGAAGTTATGACTCTGTCAGATCACGCACCGGTGACCATGAAATTGAGATCTGCCCCACAGCAAAACCAACCCCCGATCTGGCATTTAAATGAAAACCTGATAAGAGAGAACGAAGGGGCAGAAAGGGTGGAAAAAGAGCTTAAACAGTTTTTCTTAATAAACGAGGTTGAAGGGATCTCGGGGGCAACAATCTGGGAGGCACATAAAGCTTACATCAGAGGAATATTAATCTCAGAAGGAGCCAGGAAAAAAAGAGGGAGACGAGAAGTTAAGATCTTAAGCCGAGAAATAATGAAGCTAGAACAAGAGCATAAAAAACGGAGCTGTAAAGAGACATTTCATAGGTTAACCCTGAAAAGAGAGGAACTTAGGGAGGTTTTGGAACAGAAGACAAAACCATTTTTTTAAATTCTATAACGAGAGAGAGATATATATGTGGGGAAATAAACCCAGTCTTAGCAAAAATGGTTAAAAAAAAAAAAAAAGAAATTACATTGAGAAGGTAAAAAAAAAAACGGGGAGATGGCTTATTTAAACAAAGACATCGCTGAAACCTTCAAAACCTACTATGAAGAGCTCTATGCGATGGATCAGAAAGGTGGGCAAATAGAGGATAAAGAAGCCAAAACAAGAGTTCCTAGCAGAAGCAAAACTTCCCAAGATTGACAATACAACAAGATTAAACATGGATAGGCCTATAACGGAGGAGGAAATCAGAAAAGCATTAAAAGATACAGAATTAGGAAAAAGCCCTAGGCCCGGATGGGTTCAGCGCCCTATATCTTAAGAAATTCAGCAAAATTCTGATCCCAAGACTTTGTAAATATTTCAACGGCTTGGGATCAGAATTTGAAATAAGTAAGGCAGTGTCGGCCGCTTTTAATAACGATTATTCTAAAGGAAGGAAAGGACAGCACACAATGCTCAGGATATAGACCCATCTCTCTTCTAAACGCAGACACAAAATTATTTGCAAAGATCATGGCTGAGCGCCTGAAGGAGGTCATGCCCCTCCTGGTCCACCCAGACCAGGTGGGGTTTATCCCAGACGGAGAAAGTAAGGATAACGGAATGAGGGCATTACTCCTGATCCAAAAGAGGATGGTTCCCTGGGTCGATTCCTGTCGCTGGACGCCGAAAAGGCGTTTGACAGGGTAGACTGGGGACTCATCTTCCAAACCTTAGAAGAAATGGGAATAGGAAAAAGGATGATCAGCTGGATAAGAACGCTGTATCGCCACCCCACTGCAAAAATAAGTCAATGGTATGTTGTCAGATTCGGTGGATATGAAAAATGGGACAAGGCAGGGCTGTCCGTTATCCCCTGTCCTTGGAGCCGCTATTAGCCACGATTCGTAACGACCCAAATATAAAAGGGGTTAAAACGGAGGACGAAGAACATAAATTATCGGCTTTTGCCGATGATATATTCTATATCACCAACCCCATGATTACAATACCAAACCTGACCAGGATACTCAAGCAATATGGAACCATCTCGAATTTTAAAATTAATATAACTAAAAACGAAATATTAAATATAAACATTAATAAGTGCGAAGAGAAGCTTATAAAAAGCGTATGTAATTTCCCGTGGACAAGAGTTAAAATACTTGGGTAAAAAATTGGCCAACTCCATCAAAAAAAATATAAGATAAACTACGTTCCCTTGTTAAACGAAGTAAAAACCGACCTAAAAAAAATAACAAATAGACCGATCTCATGGTTTGGACGCATAAATGTCCTGAAGATGATCCTAGTACCAAAAATCCTATATAAATTCCTCATGATTCCAATAGCTCTCCCTCAACAATTCTTGAAAATACTAAATTCATTGTTAATAAACTATGTATGGAAAAATAAAAGGCACAGAATATCCCTTCGCGACGTTAAGACAGGACAAACGGCAAGGAGGCCTGGCAATGCCTAATATTAGGAAATATCATCAGGCGGCTATATTGGCACGGGTGATAGAATGGGCCAGGGACAGGCCAATAAAAAGATGGGTACAAATAGAAAAGGCACAAGCAAAGGCACAATTAAGTAATATAATTTGGATCCCTACACAATATAGAGCACTACATAGCACAATGTATGAATTAACACTTTAAGAGAATAAGATAGGATTCACAAAAAAATAGATGGGGAATATAATTCTCCACTAATGAACCTAAAAATAATGCATATTTTGCACCGGGAGAAGAAAGGGCTGGCGGGAATTGGATAAAGAATAAAAAGATGCACTTGGGTGATATAATTAAAAAGGGTAGAATTTTGGCTTATGAAGAGTTGAAACTTAGAGTAAATGATTGAAAAATGGATGCATGGAGGTACAACCAGCTATGTCCCTTCCTGCAACACCTACCCCAGCCTTTACGGACAGGAGAGGAGTTGACACCTTTGGAGCAACTGTGTAAAACGGGCAACTCAAAAGGCACGGTATCAAAATTGTATAAAATATTGTGTAAAATTGACGTGCCGGAAGAACCCCCATTCATTCAAAAATGGGAAAGAGTTAGGGACACAAAGGGAGAGGTACACGTACCAAAAGATACTGCGTCTGACTCACTCATCTGCAGCGGATGTGAGAACCGCCAAGACCAATTATAAATGTATATCAGGCTGGTATGCCACACCGGACAAAATCAGCAAGTTTAAAGAACACCAAGCTGAATGTTGGCGAGGATGTCCTGAAAAAGGAACCATGGCTCACCTGTGGTGGACCTGTCCAAAAATCCAGGATTGCTGGGATCAAATCCTAGGACAAATAAAATAAATTACCGGCAAGGCGATAAAAAAAAGACCCCTGGGAGGTGCTCTTTCGTGGAAGTCAAGAGGGAATAATAAGATATAAGAGATCACTCATACCCCATCTACTCAACACAGCCAAAAGGTTAATACCTAAAAAGTGGCAGGAAATAGCTTGCCCACAGATCTGGGAATGGGTAGATGCGGTAGAGGAAACATTTAGAATGGAAGAATTAAAAGATGTTTTCCGAAAACAGCAGTGATTTCAGGGAAAAATGGAAAAGTTGGAAAGATTATAAAAAGACATGGAGCTATGCGGAAAGGTTGAGAACAAGGTAAATAGAAACGTAAAAGCAACAACAAGACAGCAAATATAATAACACCAGGGAAAGGAAAGGGAAGAAAGGAAAATCTAAAAGAGGAAAATAAGAACCATGGGAACCCAAGGGGGGGTGGGGTGGAAGGGAGGGAGGGGGTGGGATATTGGGAGTGTGGAAAAATGAGGTATGGGTCTCTCGGCATGTCCAAGGTTCTTTTTTTTATAAAGGAGAGTAATTGTTAATATGACTTAAAAGATGCATGGATTCAAAAAAAATAAAACAAAATAAAAATAGAGGAAGATGATAAAGCATAGATGCCACACATGATGCAAAACCGTTATGGAGACTTAGAAAGCACAAAACCATGAGCTGCTCTCCAGTGTTTGGTAAAAGCTGAAGTGAAAAAAAAGAAAAAAAAAAAAAAAACATCCTGGAATTGCAGGCAGTACGTCTGGCCCTATGGTCCTGAACGATGGAGCTTCAGGACTACCCCATCAGGGTTCAGTCCGACAATGCCACTGCAGTGACCTATATAAACCACCAAGGCGTTACTAGGCGTTTAGCTCTGAAGGACGAGACAATTATATCGGCAGTTCATATCTTGGGAATAGAGAACTGGAAGGCATATTATCTCAGCTGATCTGCCCGGGGGAGTGGTCTCTACACCCAGGGGTGTTGCAGGAAATTTGCCAATGTTGGGGAAGGCCAGAGGTCGACTACTGGCATCCAGGTTCAAGAACAAGCTACAGCAGTTTTGTGTCCCAAACAAAGGATCCTCTGGCAATCGGAGCAGATGCTCTGATGGTTCTATGGAGCCAATACGCCCTGGTTTATGCTTTCCCTTCGATCCCTCGCCTTCCACATTTGTTGTGCAGGATTCGGAAAGGGGGAGTTCCAGTCATAATGGTGGCACCAGCCTGGCCCAGAAGGCCTCGGTTAAGAGTTTGAGAGATTAACAATGGATGGGCCATGGATGCTTCAACAGTGCCGATCTGTCTTGGGGGTCCTATATTCCACCCCAATTTATAGTCTCTAAATTTACCAGCATGGCTTTTGAAGCCATGGTGTTAAAGGACTGCGGCATCTCGACCAGTAGTGTCTACCCTAGTAAATGTTAGAAAAGCTGTCACTAGGAAGATCTATAATAAAGTCTGGAAGACTTGTATTGCTTGGTGTGAAGCCAAAAAAATGGCATCCTCGGAAATGCGTGATTGGAAGAATTCTCTTTACTATAATCTGCTGTAGAAATCAAATTGGCTTTGAGTACAATCTGAGGTAAAGTTTTTTGGCCCCATCGGTTTTATTCCAAAGGCCTTTGGCCTCCGATTCATTGATCCGAACCTTTATGCATGGGGCAACTTGCTTACTCCCCCCCCCCCCCCTCCCCCATGAGTATAGTCTTCAGATATTTAGCGTGTATAGTCTATAGCAGGGGTCTCCAAACTGCGGCCCGAGGGCCATATGTGGCCCATTGCTAGCCTTTATCCGCCCCCCTGGCACTATCCCTCTCACTGATGTGAGGTACTATTCCTTCCACTGACGCCAACAAGGAGGCACTATTTCTTCCACTGATACCAATGATAGTATACTATTCCTCCTACTAATAGGGGCACTACTCCTCTTCCTGACCACCAACCCTGAGGCCATATTTATTCTCACTGATGCCAAGCCCAGGACATTTTCTGCCCCCGCTGGCCACAGTCTGGCCCTTCTAAAGTCTGAAAGACAAACTGGCCCTTCAATTAAAAAGTTTGGAGACCCCTGGTCTATCGTATAGTGTCTAGTATGATGTTAGTAAATTCTCACAGCAACTCGCAGATCCTCCAGAGAACGCATTTAATTCAACAACTTCAATACAGAATAAAGTCCAAAGTCCACAGATGAGACAAAATTCCAGCAGAGTAATTCAAAGACCTATGCCATATTTCTCAGTCACAAGATCCACTGAATGTCAGCCTGTCTTTCTCGTACATTGGTCTCACTCTGGAGGGGGGGGGGGGGGGAGTTAACCAAATGTTCCCATTGAATGACCTCCCCTCAAGTCTAATTACCATTAATAAATACTTCCGTATGTAAGGAAGTACCAGGCCATCTCACATACCTAGGTTGTCTTAGATAAGATTTACACATCAAAGGGTCCTCTGTATCTTTTGATATGTGTCCTTTTGGCCACAAGATTTGGTCAGCAAATTTCCTCTGATGTGTAACCTTGTATGCCTGTATGCAACACCTAAATACCATACCATACTGTATAACACAATATTTTAAATACCAACACATCTATATTAATACTACAATTGGGTCACCTATGTCTCCTGGGGACTTGAACTTGGTGTTGCCTGTGTTACAGAAACAACCATTTGAACCTATTAAGGAAATTCCATTAGACTTGCTGTCACACATGCTAGCTAGGAGGGTGTCGGTGTTGGCAACCCTGTCATGAAGGGAACCGTATTTTAATCCTTCACCACGACGGGGTCGTGTTATGACCGTTCCATCCTTTGCCATAAGTGATGTCGGCCTTTCATTTAAGTCGGGACATTTTGCCTTTTTTTTTTTTTTTTTTTTTTTCTCGCGCCCTCGTTCTGCAGAATAGACTGCACTCTTTGGACACTGTCCGGGCAGTCAAGGTTTATTTGTCGAGATCCGAGAATCTTGACTTTTTTTTGTTTTACCAAAAGGACTCAAGAAATGGCAGTTGATAATTTAGGCCTATGGTCTGAAACAAAGCTTTATATCTCATTCTACCAGGGGTGCAAGAACCTCCTGGGCTTTTTAGCCATCAGTTATCAGTGGCTCAGATTGGTAAGTCTGCTACATGTTGTTCAGGGCATACATTCACAAAATGTTATCGAGTGGATGTTCAAGCAGCAGAGAATTTGGCTTTTGGCTGCAGTGTACTGCAGGCTGCCATATAAAAACTGATGGCTGTTTGGCAGGGTCTCCCTCCCCTCAAGGCTATTGCTCTGGGACGTCTCAGCAGGTAATTCATTTTAGCCTGACTGTGTCCCATGATGTATGAAATGGAAAATAGGATTTTTTTTTAGTCATACTTGCCTGTAAAATCCTTTTTCTTTGAGTACATCATACACACAGAGGTCCCTCTCTTTTTTGAGGATTCAGTGATTGCTACGATACTGAAGTAACTTCCTGTATGAGAGGAGTTCTATATTGGTTCACGTCCTGTCTAAAGATCTTTGTCTACCAGTGTCCATTCACCTGATGGAGTATTTCCCAGCAAGTATGAATATTTGCCATGATGTACTTTAAAAGGATTTTACAGGCAAGCATGATGAAAGTGTTTTTTATAAACTAAATGCTGTAAATGACTTGAATGTTGGTAAAATTTAATATTAAGCTTTGAGCTTTCACACCTAGGCCCAGCCCCAGTTCCCTAGCCTTGACACATTTAATTGGTAGTTTCCAATAGCTTGTTAATTTCAAATGCAAAATGAGAGAAGGCAGCTTAAAGTGTCAGACTCAACACCAGGACAGTTTTGCTAATGTGGAGGTGCATTAAAAAATAAAGAACGGGAGGTCAGTTGGGCAGAGGACAGGAGTCTACGGGGGGAGGCAGTCTGCAGGGCAGAGTGGTCACTGCTGACAGGGTACTCTGCTGTTCCTTCCAACACTTCACACAGCTAACATCTGATTTTCCAGACTCAACCTGTATTTGCACAGTGTGTAGCTGGCTGTTGCAGGCTGAGTTTCACAGGCCAGAACTGCAACAGCCACATGCGGTGCTTTTAAAGCTTGTGTCTAGAAAACAGATCTTTGCTGTGTTCAGTGTGGGGAATAGACATTAAGGGGGGTGGAAGTTGGGTTGTGCAGGTGGTGTGGCATCACAGACCCAAGCACAGCATTGATGCTGGTCAGGTGAAGCGGCATGGAGTCGCTGGGCCAGCACGGTCCACCAACCCTTTAGATTAAGCCAGCCACTTAATGTAAGCTGTGTGCAAGCAGGGTAGGCTTGGGAGGCAGGCAATGAGGTTTATGCTTCCTGTGTAGCCAGCCGCAACTGTTGGCTGGCTTTGACGTGTGGAAGGTGGGTGTCCCAGGCATCCCTCACGTGCCGGCATAAATGTGGCTGTATGCTGTGTAGTATCTGGCACAAGTCCCAGGGGGTTGCTTCTTTATGGTTTTGTAGTAAAATAAAATCATTTATGGTTGTTTGACTTTAAGCACTAAAGTATGAATTGCAACCTTTCTACCCCCCCCCCCCCCCCCCCAAAGAAAGTTTTAAAGCTCATCTCCAGGTGGCATTTTTTAGACTGGATGAAACGGTTTTTTTTTCCCTCTGGTTTATGCCCTTATTAGATTTCCTTTCACTGGGGAGGAAGTGATGGCATAACACATTAATGGTGACTAACTAAATTTTAGCAGTGTGAGAAAGGGTTTCAAAGTAATCATGTACCTTTCTGTCCAAGGGAAGCTTGCACAGAAAATCTGGTGGTGCAATGTTTTTTGTTTTCAAAGACATATGAAGCTTGAAGTTCACACAACACCTTTTCCATGTGGCCCCTTGAGGAAAATCTGCTGCCCTCTGCCACAAAGTTGTCCATGGGTTATTGTTGGTGACATAAAGCATACAGCGAAAATGGCAACACAATCATTTGAAGGAGTAAAGGTGGATGTCCCTGCATTACCTAGTCAGAGCCCAGCCTTCAACCCCATTGAAAGTCTGTGGAATGACTTGAAGACAGCCGTTCACAAACGGTCAACATCACTTTTTTTTTATATATAATTTTTCTTTAGTACAGTCACAGAACTTGATAGTTTCAATATTCCTCAAACTTCAGTACAGCCGTGACATGGGGTATGGTAAGAATATCTTTTATCGAGTATTTGTCACATGCAGTTCTGTTAATTGTCAATGTGTGTGTATACCTCCTTGGTAAAGAAACCATCCTCAAGCCCCAGATTGGCCTAAGCCGATCCAAGGGTCCAGATTCACTCTGCATCGGCCCCAGAATTCCTTTAATCTGTTCTCTAATGCCCCTACAAAAAATGCACGATCACTGGACTGTCCCACCGTTGATACAAGAGTGTTCCACGTTTTTTTTAGAAAGCCATGGGCAACGGGATAAAAACTTTACATATCCTACTCCACCCTTCTAACTTCAATATTGTTCCAAACGGTGGGCTTATACTGTCACCCACTGGCTGATCTATGCCATTGGAGTTACACTCTTGGATACATCCACAACACTAGATCCCTTCTTCCTCCAGTGTGTTCTTGGCGTTCACCCATCTAAACCATACCTTTCTGAATTTCTTGGGCACCCCTGGCCTCATAAATCCTATATAAAGTGCATCCTACTACCTTTACCCACATCCCTACTGTCAGCTGCTCGCTAAAGATCCACCGCTAGGCTATACGTTTTCTTGCTCTTAAAGTTTAGTGTATACATTCATCCCCTCCTGGTCAAAGACACTCAACATAAGGGAGAACATAACTTTGGTCTACCCAATATATCTGTCATAAATTCAGTTACTTGACAATGGTCTTCAGGGCATTCCTGCACCATATGGATGACCATTCTTGCCACCCCCATACACTTATGACAGACTGCAGAGTCCCTCCTACGCATTCGGTGTAGTACCTTTTGGTGAAGATATCGAAGATGACGAATCTTATCTATGGAAGAGATGAGATACAAGGTATCGTGCCGGAGCTGTCTGAGGAGCTGTGACAGAACAGTCACCCACCGAGCCTGGCCTTGGACAATAACCCCGGGTTTCTAGGACCCACTTCATTATAATATTTAGAAATTAATTTTGTTTGATCCTGGTCAATTTAGAACATTCTCTAGATCCGTCTTCTGTACATAAAGCTCACCATTCCTAAAACAGTTTTCTGGCAGAAGGCGATACAGGTCCAGGGGTGTGGTGATCCTGAGCATGGACCCCGGTCCATGAAGGTCTGTTTACGCTCTACAGTGGGGATAAGGCAAGTGAAGATAATCCTAGGTAAATACCTTAAGAATTGTATTCCATGAGTAGCTGCATGTCTTATCTGGTTTCCAACACTAGAGGCGGTAAAGAGACATACCTGGTGTTTCGCTTACCATGCTCTCCAGGAATGAAAGCTCAGTGTTAGACAGTCTGTTAAACGGCTCACTTCCACCGCTTCAGGCTTTGCTACAGTTGTGTGGGGGAGTCCGGTTCCAGGGCGCCCTTGGGGGATTCCCCCCCAATCACCATTTCCAAACGCACGCGTGCGTGAGAGGGGCATGCTTTTGTAGGCGGGAGATGTGGTTGCCACTGTCGCACGCAAACGTGCTTGCTGTCTCATGTTGCGGACATAGGACAGGGCCTTCAAAAAAGCCCAGACGTCAGAGCTCTGTAAAGCCAGAGGGATGTAGCAGCATGTAAGCACCTTGTGTGTTGGATACAGACTTCCCTAAGATGCCTACTCGGCATCTAGCTGTGCAGATTAGCAGGCATTGTTTTTTGCTAGACTAAGTTAAGCTGTTAATGCGCCTCTGTCAAGTTCCTCTTTTAGCTTAGGACTATGTCTCCCTGTAGAAAAGGTTCAGGGGTAGGAATATAAAAGGGCAATTGGGTACCGCCACCTCAATCTGGTGGCCCTTATCATGCTTGCATGATGCCGTCCTCCCCTGTAGAGACATGAGGCAGCCCACAGATTGAGCCATGAGCCCTTTCGAGGCATTGCAGCCTCCAACATTTGCAGCCACTCTGCATATGTCTGGACGTTTTTGCATTGCATTTGTTGGTCTATTCTAGTTAAGAGGTTAACTGCTATATCCGCAGCTTCCTCCCAAGAAGCCGAAACTGGGGTGTGCCCCTTTCCCTGCTCTATATCCTCAAAGAAAGGGATTAAAAGACCAGAGGATGAAGGTTCACTGTCAGAGGACAGGGAACAGGTGCAGCCTAATGAGGAGGAGCTATCGGAAGCCTCAAGTTCTGGAGTTGCAACTGCAGTCTTTTTCAGAGATTCATACTGCATATAACTTCACTCAGCCTAGATGGCCAAAGCCTCTGTCTCCTCCTTGGGGTTAAAAAAAATAAATAATTCCTTTAGCTTGATAAAAAAAACCTCCACAGGGTCCTTATGCTGGTGCTGGCTTCAGGCTAACCAAACGCACAACTGTGGGATGCACAGTTGCTGGTGCACATTGCTAACGCACAACAGCTATATCGCATGATTGTGGAAATGCACGTCTGCAGAGGATAACTTCCTCTTTACCAGTCCACATGTGTGCATAAATTACATGAGTTTGGAATGTTCAAAATGCATGTGGGGTAAAAACAAGTAACGGAACATGTTTATTGTTGATCACATAAAGATACATGTTTCTGTCTGGGTTAACATGTTTTTTACATAGTCGCATGAGGATGCTTGGTCTCATTAAAGTGCTTAAAGCAGAGGTTCACCCAAAAAAATGTATACAACATTACATTCTGCATACTTCCAACATGTACAGTATGCTGTTTATTTTATGTTTTGGGCTCTACATAGCGTATTGCTAATTTCCACCCGGCTTCTGGGTACTCGCTCCCGCGGGAGTAGGTGTTCCGATGCAGACGTGCAATGTCATCTGGGACTTCGCCCAGATGATTGACTTGCTTGAGAAAAACTTCCCCCCAGCGGATAAGGCGCGTCATGATTTTCCGAAAGTAGCCGAACTATAGATGGAGCATCTGGCTTAAGGGCCTGGACATTTAGGTTGCAGGATTGTTCTTTCAGAGTACAACCTGACAATGCTACACTAGTAATTTACTTTGTTTATCAAGGAGGCATTAGAAGTCACGCAGCCAGAGGGAAGTAAGCTATGTTCTGGCTTGGGCAGAGGAGCTTGTGCCTTGCCTATTGACAATTGTCATTTCATGGAATGCAAAATTGGCAGGCGATTCTCTGGAGCCGTCAACAATTGTTCCCGGGAGAATGATTACACCCTGACTTTTTTTCTAAACAAATGCCAGAGAAAAGGTACCCTGTACATAAAATGTATTGGCGTCCAGGTTCAACAAGAAATTTAACAGCTTTGTGTCCAGGACAAAAGAATCCACTCGCATGCGGAAAAGAAGCGTTGGTAATCTTGTGTGACCAGTTTTCACTGGTTTATGCATTCTCTCCCCAGTGCCACGACTTTCGTGGCTTCTATGCAACAGCAGAGGAGAACGGAAGCCGGCCTAATTGCTCCGGCAAAACAGACGACCTTACTGTGCAGGATTAGTAAGGGTGGTGGTAGTAGAGGTCCCAGGGTCCCTTGCATCTTGTCAAGGCCTACTTTGCAAGGGCGTATTGGATCCTGTCTTGCCAACATGTGAATCAATGGTCTGGCTGTTATAGTCCACATACTTGAGGATCAGGGCTTTCAGAACCAACGGCAATTACCTTGATTCATACAGGAGAGCTGGCCTCCAGGACCATGTATCATAGGATCTGGAAGGCCCACGTTCCTTGTGTGAAACCAAGGGGTGGCATCCTTGGAAGTATGTCCATAGGTAAAATTCTTGCCTTCCTACATTAGGAAAGGAGATGGAGCTAGCGTTAAGTTCCATCAAGGATCCGATCTCGGCCTTGTCAGTATTTTCAAAGGTCGCTTGCTTCACACTCTTTGATCCGGGCCTTTATACAAGTGTTAACGTGTATAAGTCCGCCAGTTAGGTCACCCTCGTGCTCGGAGGATTGGGTCTAGTTACTGGCTTTCAAGGTCAGCACATTGGGTCGATGCACCAGACTTCTCTTCTAACAAGGGAATTGGTGTTCTTGGTTGCGGTAGCCTCTGCAAGAGTTCAGTATTGTCAACCTTGTATAGAGCCATACTTGATTATTCTTACAAGTAGGTTGATGTTAATTCCTCACCCAGCTTTATTTCCTAGAAGGATCTAGTTCATTTGAAACAAGATATTCTTGCCTTCCTTTTTATCCAGAACCTTGTTCTGCAAAAGGAAACGTTATTGCTTTCCTCTCAATATAGTTAAAGATCTATCTGAAGGTTTCAGATCTAGGAAACTGATATTTTTGTTGTGCTGCCAGAAGACCCTAGAAATGGGCAGGCAGTATTCAGATCAGCTATTAAAATGGTTACACTCTCTCTCGGAGTAAGAAAGGTCAGCGCCTATCTGAAGCGGCTGCTCTGATACGGAAAACTGATGTTGCTCTACCAGGAGGCCCCAGGAAAGGGCAGGCAGTGTCTAAATCAGGGGTGCTCAATCTTTTGAAGAGCAAGGGCCACTTAAATGACTTGGTAACTGGTCATGGGCCACGAGCGGAGCGGGTGGATGGCAGCCCACTCTACTTTTTTTTTGTGGATCGGATTGGAGGTAGGCGTTTGTAAAACAGACACAAGTCCATTTAAATCTGCTACTCCTTAGAGGTGAATGGAAGGTCCAATTGGGTCGGACTGACCTTGTTAAAGGGCCTATGGCTCAGTGCAGGTAACCCACAGGAGCACTGCTCTGCACCTGCGGATCAGTTTGAAAGCAGCCCAGTAACCACTGCAGAACAGATATGCCCATATAAACACTGTGGACCAGATTCAGAAAGGATTTACGCCGACGTATCTACTGATACGACGGCGCATCCGTGGACTTGCGCGGCATATCTATGCACCTTATTCTTGAAATAAGATACGCCTGAATTTTGGCTTATCCGACCGACGTAAGTCTCCTACACTGTTGGATCTTGGGCACATATTTACGCTGGCCGCAAGGGGCGCTTCCATAGATTTACACGTCGAATATGTAAATGAGCAAGATACGCCGATTCACGAACATAGATGCACCCTGCCACTTCATATACGCGATTTGCGTAAGGCTTACGTCCAGCGTAAAATTACCCCCCCCATATAGCAGGCGCAGGTAATGCAAAGGTATGGGCCAGGGAACGACGCTGTCAAATTTTATGTCGCGTACGCAGTACTACATGAATAGGGCTGTGCTTAGGTTACGTCCACGTCGTAGGCAGTGTTCGACGTAACCACGAGCATGCGCACTTGGTTGCGTCCAAGAGACGACGCATGCGCAGTTCGATTTTTGAAGCTGTGGCCATCATTTGCATGGGGTAACGCTTCATTTAAATATATCACGCCCACTTCCAGCCCACTTCCATCTACTTTGACTTACGTCGGCTTACGCCGACAACTATACGCTACGCCGGCGCAACGTGGAGCGCATATTCTTTGTGAATGGCATGCTAGCTACTCTGTTGTGCCGGCGTAGCATAAAGACGATGCGCTACGCCGGCATAAATATACGCCGCTCTACAAGAATCCGGGCCTGTGATTTTAGTAATAAAAACGTACTGTTAAACAGTATTCCACTCTATTCCATCCCAGAGCAGCAGGTCACGGGCCACATTAGAGAGCTCCGCGGGCCACATGTGGCCCCCGGGCCACTGTTGGGCACCCCTGGTCTAAATCAACTGTTTTCGATGTTGATTCGTCGGGTAATTCAGGCTTGTGGTTTAAAGAGGGTTTCTGCCGGTTTCCTTTAGTGTGCACCCTACCAGGATAGTAAGCACTTCATGTGTGGCATTACCAAGCAAATAACTCAGATTTGCAAGGCCACAACTTGGTCGTCTGTGCTTACGTTCACTAACGCCAAGAGGATGCCGCTTTTTGGTGCAGTATGCTGCAGGCAGCAGTATAGGTCCTCACGTCTGATGGTGGTCTGTGTTATTGGTCTCTCCCTCCCCTAAGTATTCATTGCTTTGGGACATCTCACTTTGTAATTGCTAGGCTCTGTGTCCCGTGATGTACGATAAAGAAAATACAATTTTTATAACGGCTTACCTGTAAAATCTTTTTCTTGGAGTACATTACAGGACGCAGAGCTCCCACCCCTCTTGTTTGGGGATATTGGGACACTTATTGCTTTGCTACAAAAACTGAGATGCTCCCAGTATGGGAGGGGGTTATATAGGGGGGAAACTTCCTGTCTAATTGATTACACCAGTGTCCAGCACCTGAAGGTGGAATATAACCCACTTAGTAATTGCTAGGCTCTGTGTCCCGTGATGTACACCAAGAAAAGGATTTTACAGGTAAGCTGTTACAAAAAAATACAAAAATAGGATTTTTATATCTGAGGCTACTACTCTTGTCCCCGAGTTATCATGTGCAGTCTGGAGGTTCAGAGTCTCCTAATGTGCATCTGTGTTCTGACATCCCTGTATGGCAGCCCTTATCTGTAAGGGACGGTTCATCCTCCTCCACCCCCTCCCAGCTCTGACCATGCGGTCATTTAATCTGTCCATTGATCTCTTTCCCAGGCCCCGAGTTATATATAGGTTTAGCAGCTGAAGTTGCCGAACCCAACAGTTCTTTAAAAGTTTCAAAACCATATGCGGTACGGGTTCATCGGCTATTAAAAGGCCTTCAAAAAATGTAAGGGAAGTAATGTCTCTTGTAGAACTGCTGTGCACCTCCAGTGGTGCGATTGTCTGTACCTCCAAAAGGTAAAAAAAGCCATCTGTTCTCCTTGTTGGAACCAGAGAAACCCTCCTAAAGGCACAATCGGAACACAGAGGGAGCCAAATCAAGCGTTCGGTTGACACAATCCCATGTGTTTTTATTGTGAAAAAAAAAAAATCAGAGTGCAAAATGCAACAAGGGTACTTGAGTGCCGCAAATTAACACACATTAAGAACATATGATTACATACTCTGAAAACAAACAATTTTTATGCCATATAACCAAGGAAGGGAAAGGGGAACAGCACAACCTAAAATATTAAACAGTCCTAGCTAGGACAAATGAGACTACTTCTACAGAGGCAAGCAGAAGAAATCGCTAAGGTACAGGAGAGAACAACCTCAATAGTCCACTGTAAAGGACATGCTGTCTGTGGTCTCATCATACAGGGGTGTAAGAAATGGAGATCTAAGCCAGAACGGTAGCTTCATTCTGTATCCAGTTGTGAATACTGATCAGAGTACCGGTACACCACCCAGGGTGACCATAACTGATTTTTCAGACGATTCCCTAGCAATTGCAACAGTTTCCTCCATTTGGTAGATGTTTCCTATGGAGCAAAACCTGTCAGGAATGGAAGGAATATCCTTTGATTTCCAGTGCCTGGGGATCAGAACTTTCGCTGCGTTCAGCAGATGTCTTAACTATTTTTTTGTAACGTTGCATGAAGCAATCCACTATATGCAGTATGCAACATGCAGGCTAGAGAGGTATTGTGGTATTTGATCAATTTGTACACCTTGTCCCAAAAGGGCCTCGAGGGGACAATCCCACCAAATGTGAACAATGGTGCCCTGGGCTTGCTCACATCTCCAACAGTCCGAGGACAGTGGGTACCTTTTTTTTTTTTTTTTTTAATATCCGGGATGGAGTACCAGTGTGTTAGAAGCTTATAAGACATGTCCTGCAATCGACATGTCCTGCAATCTCGTACCGAAAGAGCTTCCATTGCTCATCTGTAAAATTTGTTTTGATTGCCTTTTCCCACTGTGCTTGTGCTCCGGAAGCCGCCTGTAACGGAATGCCCAGAGACTTTGAGTGATGGGGGATACTCAAATGGGGGATACTGTGCCAGCGTCGCCAAGGACTCTTGGGTCGAAGGTCATCCTGTGCCCCTTTGGGCATGGGGGATACTGCAGGAGTCGGCCAGCGTCATGCTGATTAAATGATTCAAGGACTCTTGGGTCGAAGGATCATCCTGTGCGGAGACCTGACATAAAAAATGTGTATTCTGCAGGTGCATAGGGTGACGTCTGATAATTAAATGAATGTCATTTCTAAGAGAATGTAATGAAGTTCATTGTGTGATGTTAGGGGGTGGAGAGTTTCATTGTCCCTGTGATTAACTGTGACATGTTTGTAACTGTATAAGAACCAGCTGAGTTTACCATTAAAACATTTTATACATTTTGGAAACCAGAACACAGAGCTGTGCGAGTCTCGTGATTCTGAGAAATGGAATGGATCGTGTCTACATGGATTGTCGGACTATCATATAAGCTGTCTTGGGTTGATGAAAGATCGTAATCGGTGACCGTTACACCGTCCCACCCCTGTCTCCTTGGAGTTAAAAGTACATGAGAGAAGTAGATCTAGAAACCGGAGCTCCAACAAGGCAAATTTGTTCAAAGGAAGTTGCAGGCCTAAGTAGCTGTCTTTTTAGTCTGGGAAACCTGTATATAGTTATGCAGCTGGCGGTAAGTCCAGAATGAGAGGGGACTCTGAGCTCAGGTCTCATCTTAAAGAGTCAAAGGGTTTTAGAGTGTTAGCGTCTACACAATGTGTCATTAAAAGGGCATTGATTGGTCAGTGGGTAAGGATAGATGCAAGTCCATCCCGGGCAAAAAGTCCGGATTTCGGGTGATGGGTGTAAGTGGGCTAGGGGATGAGGACACTTTATGGTGATTAGTCATTGCATGAAACGCTTTAAGCATTGTCCCCACCAGAGGATGTTGCTGCAAACTATGCAGCAACTTCCTCCAAGGAATCCAGTGTAGGAATCTCGGGTGCAGTGTGGAGGAAGCCTCCTCCAAGGTGACCCAATCCTTCAGCTCCCTGTGGCAGTTCCAATCCAGGATTCTGGCTAAATGTATCCCATAATGGTACATTTTCAAATCTGGAAAGCCTATACCCCCCTCCTCCTTAGGTTTTGCAAGGGTGTCAAGCTTTATGCGTGGTTTTTGCCCCTTCCAAATGAAGATGTGTAAGATGGCCTGGAGTCGTTTAAAGGAATGACAGGGAAGTGGTATAGGTAAAGTGGTATAAAATTCTAGGCAGTATTACCATTTTCAGTATGGCAGCTCTGCCAAACCAGGAGAAGGGTCTAGATGTCCAACCTTTAAGATCCGCTTGTATGCTGTTTAACAAGGGGGGGGGGATTTTATATTATAAATATCCCCAAGATTGGCTGAGAGTTTAATTCCTAGGCAAGTGATGGATGAGGTTACCCACTTGAACGAGCAGGAAGAGTGTGCATCTAAAGAGTCAGGTGGCAATGCAAGATTAAGGGCTTCCGACTTGGAGTAATACATTTTCATGTTGGAAATCTAACCAAAGAGCTTGAAGGCTTTGGTAAGCTTCGGTATTGAGATATGTGGCTGTGTTTATAAAGAACAAAAGGTCATCCGCATATGCTGCTATTTTAAAGTCAGGCTGGCCTACCTGAAAACCTTGTACGTCTAAATAACTGAGCGAATAAAGGGGTTCTAAAGACAAAATAAACAAAGTGGGAAAGAGGACAGCTCTGCCTTGTGCCATTATTGATATCCACTGCTTCCGAAAGGGTGCTGTTTTAAGATTTGCCCGTAGGTTGCGGTACAGGGCCGTTATCCACACCATGTGCGGTCCTAGCCCTATGTTTCTGCAAGTGGCAAACAAATAGTCCCAGGCAACACGATCGAAGGCCTTCTTGTCAGTTGACAGGAGAAGGCCCTCTATTCCCCGGGTATGTGCGCAGTGTACCAAGTTGAGGGCTTTTATAACGTTGTCCCGAGCTTCCCTTCCTGACATGCATCCCACCGGTTGTGGTCTTATAAGTTATGGAAGAATAGATGTCAGTCTAAAGGCCAATCATTTTGCCAGTATTTTTAAAGCCAAGTTCAATAAAGAAATAGGCCTATAACTTGTGCAATCGGTGGGATCCTTAGCCGGTTTAGGGATTAGAGTTGTATGTGCCGTCGTAAAAGAACTTGAACATCTTCGGACCTTGCCATTCGCTTTAAGGGCTCATTGAAGAGGAGCTTTTAATATGTCTATATAGGTAATGGGCCGTAAACGCTTTGGGGCCTGGGCTTTTGCCTGGTTTGAGTCTTAATGGCCAATAGGAGCTTGTCTTCTGTTATAGGTGATTCCAAAGATTCTCTCAGCCGAGGTTAGAGTGGGCATTGTCACTCAGCGATGTAATCGCGCAAAATGGATTCCCTATTTCCCTGGAACTCCGGGAGTTTGTGTGACGTAGGCAGATTGTAAAGCTTTGTATAAAAAGCGTCAAACTGTGATGCGATCTGTTTTTTTTTTTGTGAAGGTTGGCCCTTCGAATTAATGGAGAGAATGGAGTGAGCATTAGAGATTGTTTTAAGGGCTTTTGCAAGAAATTTGCCACACTTATCCCCATGTTCATAGTAAAAGCCTTTCTTTACCACTTGACCACTGGGCACTTAAACCCCCTTAATAACCAGACCAATTTTCAGCTTTCGGTGCTCAGTTTGAATGACAATAACTCGGTCATACAACACTGTAACCAATTGACATTTTTGTCCTTTTTTCCCCACAAATAGAGCTTTCTTTTGGTGGTATTTGATCACCTCTGCAATTTTATTTTTTTCGCTATATGAAAAAAACAAATTTTGTAAAAAAAAAATGAATTCTTCATTTCTATTATACAATTTTGCAAAAAAGTAATTTTTCTTCATAAATTTGGCCTTAAATGTATACTGATACATATCTTTGGTAACAAAAAAAAAATGTGGATATTATTTAATCTGGGTGAAAGTTATAGGGTCTACAAGCTATGGTACCAATTACTGAAAATTTATCAATTTGATTACACCTAATGTACTGACAGCATCTCTCATTTCTTGAGACCCTAACATGCCAGAAAAGTACAAATACCCCCCCAAATGACCCCTTTTTGGAAAGAAGACATTCCAAGGTATTTAGAAAGAGGCATTGTGAGTTTTTTGAAGTTGTCATTTTTTTTCCCCACAATTCTTTGCAAAATCAAGATTTTTTTTATTTTAACTTTTTTTTCCACAAAATGTTCATATTAGCGGGTTATTTCTCACACACAGCATTATGTATACCACAAATTACACCCCAAAACACATTCTGCTATTCCTCCCCAGTATGGCGATACCACATGTGAGACTTTTACACAGCGTGGCCCCATACAGAGGCCCAACATGCAGGGAGCGTTATCAGGCGTTCTGGAACACCCAGGCCAATTCTGACATTTCTCTCCTACATGGAAAATCATTGTTTATTTGCTAGAAAATTACATAGAACCCCAAAACATATATGCTTTTTTAGCAAGGACCCCAGAGAATACAATGGCGGTCGTTGCAACTTTTTATCGCCCATGGTATTTGCACAGCAATTTTTCGAACGTGTTTTTTTTTTTTGAAAATAAAACAGTTTTGTGCTTAAAAACCAAAACAAAGTTAGCCCAATGTTTTTGCATAATATGAAAGATGACGTTACGCCGAGTAAATAGATACCTAAAATGTCACCCTTCAATATTGCACACGTTTGTGGAATGGCACCAAACTTCGCTACTTAAAAATCCCCATAGGCGACGCTTTAAATGTTTTTACTGGTTACATCTTTTTAGTTGGAGAGGAGGTCTAGGGCCAAAATTATTGCTCTCGCTGTAACGTTCGCGGCGATACCTCACGTGTGGTTTGAACACCGTTTTCATATGTGGGCGGGACTTACATGTGCGGTCGCGTCTGTAAACGAGCACACGGGTACAGGGGGGCTGTAATTTTTATTTTTTATTTATTTTAGTTTGACACGTTTTTCCCCAAAAATTGTTTTGATAACTTTTATTCCTATTACAAGGAATGTAAACATCCCTTGTAATAGGAATATAGCATGACGGGTCCTCTTTACAGTGAGATATGGGGTCAATAAGACCCCACATCTCACCTCTAGGCTGGGAAGCCTAAAAAAATGATCGCAGAGTATTGCCCGAGAGGGAGGAGTGTATTGCCCGGGAGGGGGGAGGAGTGTATTGCCCGGGAGGGGGGAGGAGTGTATTGCCCGGGAGGGGGGAGGAGTGTATTGCCCGGGAGGGGGGAGTGTATTGCCCGGGAGGGGGGGGGAGTGTATTGCCCGGGAGAGGGGGGAGGAGTGTATTGCCCGGGAGGGGGGGGGGAGTGTATTGCCCGGGAGGGGGGGAGGAGTGTATTGCCCGGGAGGGGGGGGAGAGTGTATTGCCCGGGAGGGGGGGGAGGGGGGAGGGGGGAGGAGTGTATTGCCCGGGGGGGGGGGGAGGGGAGTGTATTGGGGAGGGGGGGGGGGGAGTGTATTGCCCGGGGGGGGGGGGGGAGTGTATTGACCGCCCGGGAGGGGGGGGGGGGGGGAGTGTATTGGGGGGAGGGGGGGGGGGAGTGTATTGCCCGGGAGGGGGGGGGGGGAGTGTATTTGGGGGATGTGATTGCCCGGGGGGGGGGGGGGGAGTGTATTGACCGGTGGAGGGGGGGGGGGTTGTGTGTGGGGGGGGAGGGGGGTGGGGGGGGGGTGGGGTTGCCCGGGGGGGTGGTGGGGGGGGGGGGGGGGGGTGTATTGGCCGGGGTGGGGGGTGGTGGGGAGGGGGGGGGGGGGGGGGGGTGGGGGGGGGAGTGTTGGTGGGGGGGGGGGGTGGGCCCGGGAGGTGTGGGGGGGGGGGGGGGGAGTGTATGGCCCGGAGTGGGGGGGGGGAGTGTATTGCCGGGAGTGGGGGGGGGGGGGTGTATTGCCCGGGGTGGGGGGGGGGAGTGTATTGCCCGGGAGGGGGGGGGTGGGGAGTGTATTGCCCGGGAGGGGGGGGGGGGGAGTGTATTGCCGAGGGGGGGGGGGGGGGTGTGTATGCCCGGAGGGGGGGGGGGGAGTGTATTGCCCGGGAGGGGGGGGGGGGGGGAGTGTATTGCCCGGGAGGGGGGGGGGAGTGTATTGCCGGAGGGGGGCGGGGGGAGTGTATTGCCGGGGGGGGGGGGGTGTATTGCCCGGGGGGAGGAGGTGTATGGGCGGGGGGGTGTATTGGGCAGGGGGGGAGTGTGGCGAGTATTGGGCAGGGAAGGAAGGGGTTAAAGCAGGGATGGCTGAGCAGGGAGGGATGGATGGATCTGTGACTGCAATAGTCACAGATCCATCCCACACTGCTGCTGCCATCCGCGCTCTCCTCACACTGTACCGATCGGTACAGAGAGAGGAGGGAGGAACCGGCGTCATCAAATGACGCCTGTTTGTTTACATGTGATCGCGCCGTCATTGGACGGCGCGATCACGTGGTAAGGAGCCGCTTCCATTGGCTCCTTACCTCGTTGCTGCGGGTCCCGTGGACCCAGCGAGCGCCGGTGATCGCGTGTGCGCGCACATCTAACTCTACTGGAGAAGGTCCATGGACGTCCAGTGAGTTAAGTAACCGCCTTATGGACGTATTTCGTCTATAGGGCGGTTAAAATAGAGAATACGTTTTTTGCTTTTAACCACTTAAGACCCGGACACATACGCTGCTAAATGACCCAAGGTGTTTTTACAATTCGGCGCTGCGTTGCTTTAACAGACAATTGCGCGGTCGTGCGACGTGGCTCCCAAACAAAATTTGCGTCCTTTTCTTCCCACAAATAGAGCTTTCTTTCGGTGGTATTTGATCGCCTCTGCGATTTTTTTTTTTTTTTTTTTTTTTTTTTTTTTTGCGCTATAAACTAAAATAGAGCCACAATTTTGAAAAAAAACACAATTTTTTTACTTTTTGTTATAAAAAAAAATCAAATAAACTAAATTTTAGTAAAACATTTAGGCCAAAATTAATTCAGCCACATGTCTTTAGTAAAAAAAAAATCGCAATAAAAAAAAAATAGCTACCTAGCGGGAACAGCGACACCAATACAGCGATCAGAAAAATGATCGCTTACTGACGCTGGCAATAGGGAGTGAAAGGGTTAACTAGGGCGGTGATCAGGGGGTTAAAACTTTATTAGGGGGGGTGGGGGGGCTATCCTGAACCTAACACTAACTGTTTTTTACACTGCCTGTCACACTGACACTAAATGCAGTGATTAGTTCACTGCATTCAGTGACACTGTGACAGGGGGGTGGGGGGGGCGATCACAAGGGGTTATTGTGCCTATGTGAGTGTGTGTCAGTGTTGTGTTGGTGCACACTTACTTGTGATGTCTTCTCTCATCAGCAGCGCTGGGAAACAGCGCTGCGATGAGAGGTGACATCATTTCCTCCTTCCTGTGTAAACACAGGAGGAGGTACTGACACAATGGGAGCGCGCTCCCATTGGCTGGGAGCGATCGCGGGGGGGGGCGGAACATCACGGACATCCGCCCGCTCGTCGGCGATCGCTCCCAGAGGCAGGGGGACCCCCGCACGCCGCGGAGGGGGTCCCGATGGGACCCCCGAACCGCACGAAGGCGGGGACGTAAATTTACGCCCTTGTGCCTGTACGAGCCATTCTGTGGCCGTATATGTGCGTGCGGGGGTCCTTAAGTGGTTAAGGTTGAGCAAGGAGTTCAATTTTTCCCGCGTTTCTAACAATTCCGGCAAAAGGGCCTCCGCATGTGACTTTTATGTTGGTTTTCCAGAGACGCAATTTTTTCCGCCAGCGACGTAGACAATCCAATGTTTTAAGTGCATGAGTCGCCAATGGGGACATATCGTCCAACCAACCACTGGTGTTCCCGAGAGAGCCACGGGGCATAGGACAAGTTCCTGCATGCCATCTATTTCTCCATTGAGACCCAGAGCTTGGAATGAGTGTGGAAGTGCCAATTCAGGATCTGTTGGAGACTATAGCCCTGTAGTATCTGTGTCTGGAATTCCCAGACCACATGAGTATTTTGGGCGTTTCAGTAGTCTCAGGGCTATACATGGTTTTCGAAACCAGTTGGCATGCTGGATAATTGGTCAAAAAACCTTTTGGGCATGGGCAACATCTGCAAATAAAATATCCGAGGGAGGATATCAATTTTTATTTACCCTTCCTAGCCAGGTGAAAGCTATTTTAGTCCATTAGAGTGGTGGGTGTGTATAGTATCAACGCGGTCTGTGAGCTGGCTACCTCCTGTAACCCAATGAGTATTTGGCCCATGTGAAGGAATGCGATCTTAAGGCTATTGGTCATAGCAGGGGGTACTTGGATAGGTAAAATTTTGTAAAATTGACTTTAAAGGGCCATGATCCAGGTAAGCATGTCTGGTTCCAATCCCATGGTCTTTAGCACCGTATGCAGGCAAGACCAGTCAACGCGATCAAACACTTTCTCTGCGCCTTATAAGATCAAATATGGTCACAATTCCTGCCCAGTATATAAGTTGAATCGCTCTTATGGAGTTATCTCTGGTCTCACGCCCTGTAATAAACCCTGTTTGGTCATAATGTGAGGCATGAGATACTTAATTTGCCCAAATGTTTGCTAATTTCTTTATCTGTTTAGCAAGGATATGGGAGGGCAACTTTGGGGGACAGTAGGGTCCTTGCCTTCGGTAGCACCGAAATGTGCTAACAGCGCCTCTGGAAGGATTATACTGCCTTTTGCTAATGAATTGAAGTACATACTCATGGGGTTAAGCAGTAAGTATGTGGCTTAATACGCCTAGGTGAACAGTAATTTCATGGAGGAGTGCGGCAGTAATTGGAGACTTCATGTCTGAACGTTGGTCATCATTCAGTGGTGGTAGGCCAGTCGTGAATAAATATTCTTGAAAACCAGTCAACCTGGCAACCTAAGCGCCAGGAGGTAAGTTGGCGTCCAGGTGAAATAGCTCTGCATAATCGCTGAACCACGAAATAATTTTGTAAGACTGAAACACTTCCCCAGAAGAGGAGCAGAGTTTATGTACATTGGTCTGAGCGTTTTTCTGACGTAGAGCTCTTGCTAACATACAGCTGCATGTATTATCATGCTTTATAGTATTTGAGATGTGTAGTGTAGTTCCTTATGAGCTTGGCTGTTTAGCAAGCGTGAGAACAGCTCTCTAAGCTCTGTTGATTTTAGTAAAGCCTCAGGATCACCACCATAATGTTGGAGGGTGGTAAGCACCCTTTGGAAGTCTGCTTGATGCCCCAGTTTAAGCTGTGAGCCAAGGGAGATCAGCCCCCCTATAACTGCCTTATGTCCCCCCTACGCCATCCCCCTCACTCTTCTGAAAATGACTCAACTTCAGAAACCTTTTTGAGGTCACTACAGAATTGTCCACGTTTTTGTTTTAGTCTCCAAGACCAGGCCCTATGTGTGCCAAGCGGCAAGGGTAACTGTAATCGGCGCATGGTCCGAAACAGTAATGTTCTCAATGGACGAGTGTTGCAGTAACTCCAAGGTGGGGTGGTCTACGCAGAAGTCTGTGGATGTACATCTTGTGGATCTTAGAGTAGTAACTAAAGTCCCTGTCAGAGGGGTAAAGTACTCTCCAACTGTCTACTAGCTGAGTCTGGAGGGATTTATGGAAATGTTTAAGGAATGCGTAGGAGTGGGTAGGTCGCTTTTTATGGGATGTGTCAAGGGGTCAGGACTAATATTTTAAGCACCCCCGAGAATCCGAGAACCTTCTTTAATGATTTAAGGACCGGGAAGGTGTTTGCCCAAGGCCATTTTTAGCAATGCGGCACAGCATCGCTTTACCTGACAATTGCATGGGCATGCGACCATGTACCCAAACAAAATGTATGCGTTTCGCCCTACAAATGGAGCTTTCTCTTTCGTTCATCAACACACAGTGCCTCTTTAATCTTGACCATTGGGTTATATCGCCTCTGCAGGAGTAGGACTAGGCAGAAAAAAAAACGCCTACGCCCATGGGCTGTCCTCGGTCAGTATATAACCCCCTCCCTGCTCTAGTTATTCTGTTTGTTTCTGTCTAGCCCAAGCCGGGTCATCCCATGGAATTTGCATTGCATACTTTGGCTGTGGTTCGTGCTTTTCTGGTGTATCTGGTAGCCACTGAGTCCTTCCAGGGGTCACTAGTTTCTTTGGTTTATACAGGGACCAAGGGAAGGGCTGTCCGCTTCTTTGGCTACCATCTCCAGATGGATCAGACAGACTGTGACTCAGGCCTATTCTATTTAAGGGTCGCGTCCCTCTTTTCCCTGTCATGGCGCATTCTACTTGCGCGCCTAGTACTTCTTGGGCCTTCCGTCATCGGGCATCAATATCACAGGTTTGCAAGGCGGCCACTTGGTCGTCAATGCATACCTTCACTAAATAAGTAGATATTTTGGCATCTGCGGATGCTTCTTTTGGCCGCAAGGTTTTGCAGGCTGCTGTTTAAGTGGGGTGTTCCCTCTTGAGGTGTTTTTGTTCTGCCTAGTCCTACTCCGGCAGAGGCGATATAATCCAATGGTCAAGATTAAAGAGGCGATGTGTCCGTCAACTCTGAGAAATGGATTTTATGGTGAGTACAAAAATCCCATTTTCTTTTGGTGGAATTTGATCACCTTTGTGGTTTTTATTTTGCGATTATAAACAAGGGTGACCGTTTTTAAGGAAAAAGTATATAATGCATATCCAAAAAAATATATAAAATTACGAATTTTGTTCATCAGATTAGGTCGATTCTATATTTAAAATTTATAATCGACCTAAACTGATGAACAAAATTTGTCATTTTATATATTTTTTGAAGTTATCACATCTACAAACTATGGGATAGATTTGGGGACTTTTATTTAAAAATAAATTTGCTGGTTATGGTGGCGATCTGCAAATTTTAGCGGGACTGCGACATTGTGGTGGACAAATCTGACCCCAAATGACACTTTTTGGGGAACAGTGACAATATTACATTGATCAGTGCTATAAAAAATCCACTGATATAAAAATGACACTGGTAGGGAAGGTGTTAACCCCCTAGTGTTAACTGTTGGTTAACTGTTCTTTCAGCGTATTCTAACTGTAGGGGGGGTGGGCTACCTGGAACATGACAAAGATCGCAGTTTCCGATCACTTGGAACAATAGATCTGTCATGTCCTGTCAGAATGGTGATCCACCTTGTTTACAAAGGCAAATCCCCGTTCTGGCTCTGTATTAGGCGAAATGGGGGCCACCAGCGGACATAGTCTGCCCATCCCGTGGGCATGCTCGGCGTACAATGATGGCGGTTGGCACAGGAGTGCCAACCTGCTGCAGTACAACTGCGGCGGGCGGTCATTAAAAAGTTAAACTCGCCCAGGGCTGAGTCAAAGGTGAGTTGGTTCGTGTTAGGGGCGTAGATGGTGGCAAGGGTAAACTTTTTTTGTAGTCCCTTTCAAAAAGACGTATCAGCCCTGAGGATCTACCTGGTTCCCAGTAGGTTGGAAAGGGCAAGCTTTGTGTATTGCTATAGCCGTTCCCTTAGATTTGCTGACTGGGGACGTGCTTAAAAATTAGACTATACAGGTGAGTGGGTAGTTTAGGAACTGACTGGGGGGTAAAATGGGTCTTGTGTAGAAAAATTGCATGCACCACCATAGCTTGCTACACTTGCAGGGAGCGGAGAGACCTTGAACAATGTAGATTACTTTAAGAGTTGCCATAACTGTATGGAAGAACAGACCTCCAACTCCATTAACTGTAGGCTTGGCTAGAGGAGGATCCCTGAGCTTAACTTATGGTTCCAACAGGTATCTGTACCAATACAGGGATGGCCTGCTTGGGCAATATGGCCCAACATGGAAAGAACTAGAGGGGGTCTACCCCGCATATACCGCATTTGACATTGTACGTCGTGCAGGGTGACTATATGAGGGGGGAGAGAGATTCTGGAAACACCAGGAGGGTCCTGACTAGACCAAAACAATAATTCTGAGGCCCTTAAGCTAGGGACCCAGGCAGGTCCCAGGCAAACATGGGTTTTGAGGTGCTATAGCCTATCTTGGGCAATGTCTAGGTCAAACCCAGCAGTCTACTCCATGCACAAATCCAGACAAGGCCCAGAGTCAGTGTCCACTTCAGGGATCAAGATCTCCTCTTATGAACAGGGTCATAATAGAAAAACAGACTAGTGAAATTGAGGGTGGAGAAAAGGGCAATAGTCTGGGTAGGCCCATTAGTCTGAATGTGGAAGGGCCAGGTGATGCACCAGATGTAGGATGTTGGCGGACTCTTGCGGCTTCTGCGCATTGCTGGTAGCCAGGTTTGAGGGAGCTGGAGAGACAGAAAGTCTGTCAGTTCTGAACAACGCCTCCAATCCAGGAAATCCATTGGATCAGCTCAAGCGTTGACAAGTGTGGTAGGTCATCGTTGGTGCGTAGCGTAACTTGTCTGCTATTCTTTTTTTAAA
The DNA here is from genome assembly GCA_029574335.1 of Rana kukunoris. NCBI lineage: Eukaryota > Metazoa > Chordata > Amphibia > Anura > Ranidae > Rana > Rana kukunoris. The sequence goes on along the minus strand of CM056049.1, from coordinate 406,775,613 downwards.
TTCAAATATTCTTTATTAATTTTCTGCATTCCAAAGGCATAATTCAGTTTACGTAGCATACATTCTTGTATCCAAAGTCTGTGGTTTGTGACCTATATTGTGCACCTTTTACCCATTACCCCCCCCCCCCCTTCTTATTTATACACATATATGCACACTTTACTATAAATACTGCTTTTCCTTATTTTATTTTCCTTTCCCTTAATCCATTTTTACTTGATTGGCACCATGGTGTCTCTAGGATTTCTCCATCTCTCTCTCTCTCTCATTGTTACCTCGCTCTTGCACACCTTCCTCTCCCCAACCACCTAGCCAGGTTCCTCTCCTTAAGGTGGGCAACCCATTCTATTCAGCCATGGTTCCCACAGCATTTTAAATTTATTAAAGTTGCCTTGTCTAGTTAGGGTTACTTTCTCCTTCCATACTGTGGCATTTATCACGTTTACCCATTCTGTTACTGTGGGTGCTTTCTCTGCCTGCCACTTTTGGGCTATCAGTTTCCTGGCCTGAAACAGGCACCTTATAGCTGCTATTTTTCTGCCTTTTTGCTCAAATCTCTCCTCTATGCACCCCAATATGCAGACCTGGCCTCAAGTGCCAAGTTGATCCCTAAGGTAATATTTATAATCTCTAGTACTTTAACCCAGTATCTATGTAATTTCGGGCATTTCCACACCATGTGTATAAGATCTCCTATGTTTTGACATCTGGGGCATTTATCATCTGTTTTCCTGCCTAACTTATATAGCCTCTTTGGTGTATAGTAGGCTCTATGAAGTAAAAACAGATGTGAGACTCTCTGTGATGGAGTGAGTGACACTAGTTTCCCTGCCGCAAGTATCTGTTCCCATTGCTCAGTTATTTGACCTATGTCTTCCTCCCACCTTTGTTTATTTTTTCCCAGTCTTTCTCCCCTATAGACCCTATAAACCCATCGCTCAGCTTTGCGTACAAATCCGAGATAGTTCCCTTAGATATCTCAGACTCGATTAACCGTGATGGGAAATGTTTTGCCTTCTTACCGGGTCAGTCCTGAATTGAACCTGTAGGGACTTGTCTGCTATTCTTAGTCACATGCAGTTAGAATAGGAAACCCCAGCGATATGGTAGGCCCGCCTTCTGTATGGCCGAAGAGCCTTGCGTTGCATAAAATTACGCTGTGAGATATCTTGATGAAAGGAAAAATGCGCTCCATCAAAGTTAACAAATGGTGGTTTACACATTTTCTGCATAATGCAGTCCTTAAGAATAGATTTGTGCAGTTTGCATATGGTTTCTCAGGGAATATCCTACATTTTGTGAAGGAGATTGTAGAGCCCTGTGGGTCCTATTTATCTGAATAGGAACAGTACCAGGCAGTGCAAGGATTTGTCTGAATATGCCCACGAGGGTAGGGATGATATCTCTTGCTCGTGCTGTAGCCTCTGGCAGGCCGTGAATGCAGATGTTTCCCCCCCTTCTATGGTTCTCAAAATTAGGCTGGCATAACAAAGTTTCTCCCAGGCGTCTTCCAGGACAGCCCGTGAGACCTAGGGCTCCCCTACAAGGACAGGAAACGCTTTACCCCCACCAAATAAAAGTGCGCTCCTCCAGGCCCCATGTCGGTATTAGTGTTTTCTCCGGAGGGAGAGGTAACACGTTTCCTGGAACTGGTTCCCTTAGATCTCAAGAGCATGGCTCCCTGAGCGATGGGTGAGTTTTTCCTAACTCTTCCTTGGGTCCCAGAGCGGCACATCCACCGGGGGAGTTGGTTTGTGGCTGCTGTCCGTTTCTCGGTACATGGGGAATGTCAGTACTGTCATGGTGTCAGAGCTTCCCACTGCAAAACCACATGGTTTTCGGCTGCTACAGCTGTGGCAGCTTGTTTCCCTGTCAGTACAGCCAGGCTAGAACATGCAAGGGACGGAGGAAGCTGTGCGCAGGAAGGGGTGGAACTTGCTTTTCAAGCTGACTTACAGGAAGTCCCGGAGGGGTCGCTTCCGGGGGATCGGACGCCATCGTCAGGCACCGGAGACGCTGGTTCCAGTCTCAAAACTGCGTGAGCAGGGACGCTGGGAGGCTGGTCATTTTAAAAAGTGAAACCCAGCAAAGGCTGGCGGATCGCTACAGGGGAAGGGTGGACTCCTTCGAGATACCTGCACAGGCAGTGGAATCAAGCCCTAAAGCCAGCTCCTCACAGGTAAGCCTGAAAGTGTATACTTTTCTTGCACAAGCCTGTGAGTCTTTTTTCCCCTTGTAACTAGTATGGACTAGGTGAAAGGTGCACATGTTGCTTTCTCTCCTGCACAGGGTGTTATGGAGGATATGCGGTTGTAGATTTACAGGGTCAATTTTGTTTTCTTGCAGGCCAAGACTCAGGACAAAGCCCAAGCGCAGCCATTAAAAAAGATGTGCAGTGTGCGGAAGTAAACTGAGCTCCTCATGGAGTAAACCAGTTTGTCTGTATTTCAAGCCTAGTAAAATGAACCGGTAGCCTCATGCCAGAAAATACTGACTTCAGTTAGTGATGAGCTTAAATCTACTTTTAGCTCTTTCAAAACTCTTAATTGATAAATTTTAGGCTCCCACAGAGGGTCCATCTTCAAACTGAGAAACTTCAGTTAGTAGCATTCCGCAACATGTGGAGAGTGAAGACTGAGGCCAGATCTACCAGTTCTTCTCCAGAAGAATCAGGGTCAGATACAGGGCCCAGGGATAGAGAATCCTCTAGGGCAGTGATGGGGAACCTTGGCCAGTTTTGGAACTACATTTCCCATGATGCTCATGCACTCTGCAGTGTAGTGGAGCATCATGGGAAAAGTAGTTCCAAAACATCTGGGGTGCCAAGGTTCCCCATCACTGCTCTAGGGGCTCAATATTTTAACTTGTCTTTGGAAGACGTGGATAACTTATTAAAGGCTATTTATATAACTCTTGAAATGGAAGAGGGGGTACAATTGTCTAAGCATGATCTTATGTACAGAGGTTTGCACAAAAAGGTCTAAAGTCTTTCCAGTGCACAATTCTCTCCTTGATACCATCAAGCTGGAGTGGGAAAATCCAGAGAGAAAACATTTTTCTTTTCTGGCAACCTAAAAATAAGCTTTCCAGCTGTGGAACAAAAATCTAAAGTTGGTCCCACCGCTTTCAAAAGTTTCCAAAAATTCGTACCTAGCGTTTGATGATATGGGCAGGCTTAAGGACCCGATGGACAAGAGAGGAGATATTCTTCAGAGAGCCTGGGATTCGGCCATCGGTAGTCTCAAACCGGCTCTGGCCTCCCACTTGTGTGGCCAGAAACCAGAAAAAATGGCTCACACAGATACAAACCCATCTGTTGGCAGGTACTCCTAGGGAAGAGATTCTAAAATCCTTTCCTCTACTTTTTAGTGCCGTTGGGTTTTTAACTGATTCTTCCGCAGAGTCGGTAAGAATGACAGCCAGGACTTCAGCTTTAGTGAACTCGGCCAGAAGAAGCCTTTGTCTTAAAACCTGGTCAGGCGATGCAGCCTCTAAATTGCGCCCATGTGGGCTTCTCCTAACAGGGGATCATCTTTTTGGCCCAGGTCTGCAGGAAGTGCTGGAACGTACGGCCGATAGAAAAAAGGCCTTTCCAGAAAACAAGAAGAAGTGGACAGACAACATTTTTTTTTCGTGGGCAGCAAAATCCTAGAGAAAAGGACAATAGGCCCAAGAAAAATTGGACCGGGCACAAGGGCAGAGGTAGAGGGTGTTTTTGTTTAACACGCCTCAACAGCCTGCCAAGCCACAGTGACCAACATCTTCCAGTGAGCAGCAGTCACCTCAAGGCCCCTTATCCTGGATCTAGTGGCAAATGGGTACAGGCTGGAATTTTCCTGCCAACCACCAGAGCGACTATTGATCACCTCTCCTTCCAAAGAGCAGGGAAAAAGCAAGGGCTCTGGGTCTCAATAGGAGACATGCTGGATCAGAAAGTCTTGATTCCTGTTTCCTGCTCAAATCAAAACAAAGGGTTTTATTCCTATATTTTTGTTATCAGAAAGCCGTCGGGAAAGTATCGGCTTATTCTGAATCTTCAGTCTTTAAACCGATCGATCAGGTACAAGCACTTCCATATGGAGACAGTGTTCTCAATCAGAAGCCTGCTTTACCCAAACTGCTTCATGGCCACTTTGGACTTGAGGGATGCTTACCTGCATGTCCCGATCCATCCAGCATTCCAAAGATTTTTGAGAATAGCAGTCAAAATGGGAACAGAAATCGGCCATTTTCAGTTTCAAGCCCTTCGGTCTGTCCTCAGCCCCACGCATTTTCACAGAGGTGTTGGGAGGCACTGGCTCCGTTAAGGTTAAAGGCAATAACTATCATCCCTTACCTGCACGACCTTCTAATAGTGGCAGAGTCTTACCAAAAATTACTAACAGATCTCCAGACTGTACAGGACTTCAATCCCTAGGCTGGCTGATAAACAGTGAAGTCTTCCCTAAATCCAGCCCAGAAGGTGAAATATCTGGGCTACGATTTTTGCTCAGTAGAACACAGTTTTTCTTCCAAAGGAGAAGGTTTCCAAGATGGTGTAAGCAGTTTCAGCTTTATAGACCAATCAGTAGGTCTCGCTGAGGGAAATTTCAAGAACGGTAGGTCTGATGATCTCATGCTTCCCTGCAGTGCCATGGGCAAGATTCCATCAAAACACATTGCAGATGTTTCTCCTGAGAAACTGGGATGGAGACGAGAGTTATGTTACCTACCAAGGTAAAAAGCTTTTGGTGGGGGAAATATCTTCACCTAACAAGAGGCCTGCCATGGGCCATTCCTGTATCCAACGGATGCAAGTTCCTGGGAATGGGGAGCACTCCTCCGCGCCAAAGTTGCACATGGAAATTGGTCCTGGAGAGAAGCAAGAGCCTCATCGAATCAGAGAGCTCTTAGCGGTTCAGAGAGCCCTGCAGGTTTTTCAGTCGGAAATCAGGGGTCACAATCTCCAGATCCTATCCGACAATATTGTGACGGTTGCGTACCTCAACAAACGGAGGCACGAGGAGTCGGATCCTTCAAGCAATTGCCCAGGAAATCTTGTCAAGGGCAGAAGGGCACACTAATTGTCGCCACAGGGTAGAGCGAGACAATTGGTCGCTTCATCCAGAGGTATTTGTGGAGATCGCCAACAAATGGGGTTGTCCCGAAGCAGATCTGTTGGCAAATCAGGACAGCAGCAAGACAGGAGTTCTTTTCTCTAAACCAGATCAATCACTGGGGATCGATGCTCTGGCGAATCCGTGGCCATTCGTCCTCTGCTATGCCTTCCCGCCAATCAGACTTATTCTGGAAGTGCTCCGGAAAATTCTCTTAGAAGAAACAGACCTTATTCCATGCCCAGAAGGCCATGGTTTTCCCTGCTACAGACTCTGGTCTTGGAGCCTCCACTGAGGCTTCAGAAGAGGGGACTTGCTGTCGCAGGGTCCAGTATCACACCCACAGGTGGTTTCCTTAAACTTGATGGCTTGGTATCTGAAGAAAAGATACTGAGGGCTCAGGGGGTTTTCTGACAAAGTAATCAAAACTTTGGTGAATTGCAAAAAGTCCCTAGAGCATATATTCCAAAGTTTGGAAAAAGTTTAATTCATGGTTATCTGAAAACCAAAGATCAACGCATGATGTTGCTTCTATTTTGGATTTTTTTCAAGAGGGTGTCGACAAGGGTCTTTCAGTTAGTACATTGAAGGTACAGGGGCAGCCATCAGTGTTTTTTTTCCTCCAGTTTTCTCTTTTGGAAAATCCCACGGTAGCCAGATTCTTAAAATCCATTTCTATGGCCAGGCCAGTAGTGGTAAGAAGTTGTCCAACGTGGGACCTGTCCCTGGTACATCAAAATCTGATAGTTTCCTTTTGAGCCTTTAGAGGATATTTCTATTAAGTTACTTACTTTTAAAAACTTTTTTTTAGTAGCAATTACTTCAGCTTGTAGAGTGAGTCACAGGCCTTAACAGTGAGGGAGCCATTCCTCATGATTTTTGAGAATCGAGTTGTTTTGTTTTAAAAACAGATCCAGGTTTTTTGCCTAAGGTAGCCAGTACATTCCACAGATTGCAGGACATTGTACTGCCATCCTTTTGTAGTTCGCCGCAGGGTGACTAAGATAAGTTTCGTTTTTTAGATGCGAGAAGAATCCTTCTCGTCTATCTGGAGGTCACCAAGACTTTTAGGAAGATGCTTTATTTATCCTTTTTTTTTGTTTTTTTTTTCAGGTACGCACAAGGGTAAGAGTGCATCTAAAGCAACTTTGGCCAGATGGATAAAACTAGCCATCTTGGTTTGATGCATGAGGCGTATGGTCTGACACTGACCCCCCCCCCCCCCCACCCCTTCAACCCCTGCAGCAATGCTGGCAACTCATACGTCTATTTCCCAAAGACAACCTCTGTATATGATGCTGAGCACGTGCACTCAACTTTTTGGGTCGATCATGGTGAGGCCTGTTCTGAGTGGACCCTGTCCTCTTAAACCACTGTATGGTCTTGGCCACCGTGTTGCAGCTCAGTTTCAGGGTCTTGCCAATCTTCTTAGCCTAGGCCATCTTTATGTAGAGCAGGGGTCTTCAAACTACGGCCCTCCAGTTGTTCTGGAACTACAATTCCCATCATGCCTAGTCATGTCGGTGTGTTGCAATGCCTCATGGGATGTGTAGTTCTGCAACAGCTGGAGGGCTGTAGTTTGAGGATCCCTGATGTAGAGCAACAATTTTTTTTTTTTCAGATCCTCAAGGTTCTTTGCCATGAGGTGCCATATTGAACTTTCAATGACCAGTATGTGAGAGCAACAACACCAAATTTAACACACCACCTCCACATTCACACCCGAGACCTTGTAACGCAAACGAGTCACATGACACCTGGGAGGGAAAATGACTAATATGGCCCAATTTGGACATTTTCATTTAAAGGTGCACTCACTTTTGTGACCAGCAGTATAGACATTAATGGCTGTGTTGGGTTATTTTGAGGGGACAGAAAATGTACAGTTATGCAAGCTGTACACTCACTACATAACAGTGTTGCATTTCTTCAGTGTTGCCACATGAAAACCTATAATCAAATATTTACACAAATGCTATGTGTGTACATGTGTGGGACCAATGCATGCATTGCATGTATGATCTATGCACAGGGTGGGGATGGGAGTGCGTTTTACTTTATTTTTTATTGTAAAAGGAAATTGGCTTTAAATCTGGATTTCTTTATCGTACATCACGGGACACAGAGCGCATAGCCATTACACTTGGGTTATATGGGTACCTTCAGGTGTGGACACTGGTGTAATCAATTTCACAGGAAGTTTCCTCCCTATATAACCCCCTCCCACTGGGAGTGCTTCAGTTTTTTCGCCAGTGTCTTAGGTGTTGGTCACGTCTAGCTGTCCCTCGGAGGTCTCGGGACCCAGGATAGCTAGCCGGATCCGTCCGAAGTGCTTCAAAGCCAAGGTGTACGGTACCCGGGCCCTGCTGGAGTGGGGTTTTGCCTATAATGCCTCTCCTTGGAGGGCTGGATTCTGGGCTCCAGTGCCTTAGTCTCTTCCAAGAACTAAACGCTACTGATGCCAGGATGCTATATAGGTCCAGGGGTGTGGGTTCCTTAACACAGGACCCCGGTCCCTGAAGGTCCAAGACAATACCCACGGAGATGGGGGAAGGCTGGGCCTCTTGCATTTTGCAATATCCTGCGGCGTGGAGCAGGTAAGAGGGAACCTGCGGGACTTGGTTCGACAGTAGGTATCCCCCTGGGGGTTCTGGGTTGGCTAATGGTATGCTTGTGCATCAGCCACTATCTCCTCTGTCTTTTGAGGCAGGATGGGATGTACTAATGTTTACCCAGATAACATGTAGATATATATATGCTTTTAAAGATGTGTTTTGCTACTCCCCCCAGATTTGCCTGTTAGCATGATACTGCAGCCCCACGTGTATAGAGAGGAAGTGCTGACAAAACTCCTGTTTCCTAGGAAGCCTAGGGGGACAGCTTCCTCTGTGTGCACTACAAAGATTAGTGGCTTACCGGGTGTCTGTTACTAGCGCTGGTCCAGGCTTCTCCTCTGCTCTCTGCTTCCTCCATGTTGGTTTCAGCGTGGGGGGGGCGGGCCAGCGTTAGTGCTCTCCCCGAAGGTCCGACGCAGCCTGCCTTGGTGGCTGGTCTCTCAAAATTTGTCAAAAGGGAAATCCTTTTGCCCCATCACGTGGAAGATAGTATCCACGGATGCCAGCCTGTTAGGTTGGGGGGCAGTTCTAGAAGAACGGACCCAGCAAGGGCTGTGGTCGGGGGCAGAAAAACTGCTTCCCATCAATATCTTGGAGATCAGAGCTGCTCGACTGGCCCTGATCGCCTGGACTCTCACCCTTCAGGGTCTGCCAGTAAGGATACAATCCGACAACGCCACTGCGGTGGCATACATAAACCACCAGGGGGGCACGAAGAGCCCAGCAGCCCAAAGAGAAGTAAGCCTGATTTTCTCATGGGCCGAAGCCCATGTACCCTGCATCTCGGCGGTGTTCATCCCAGGGATAGACAATTCTCAAGCAGATTTTTTGAGGAGTCAACAGTTGCTCCCGGGGGAATGGTCTCTTCACCCCCAGGTATTCCAAGAGATTTGCCAAAGATTCGGAGTCCCAGATGTGGACATTATGGCAACGAGATCCAACAAAAAATTGGACAAATTCATATCCCGAGCCAGGGATCCCTCGGCCTACGGGACCGATGCGTTGGTTTGCCCTTGGCACCAGTTTTCTCTTCTGTATGCGTTCCCTCCACTGCAGATGATTCCCCGCCTTCTACGGAGGATCCGGGTGGAGCGCAGGCCTGTGATCCTGGTGGCCCCAGCCTGGCCCAGGAGGGCTTGGTACGCACTCATCGTGAAGATGTCAGTCGGGGCGCCGGGGCTGCTCCCCCTGCGCCCAGATCTGCTGTCTCAGGGCCCAATCTGCCATCCTGCTTCACAGCAGCTAAATTTGACGGCTTGGCAGCTGAATCCCTAATTCTTAAGGGCAGAGGCCTCTCAGATCAGGTCATATCTACGTTGATTCAGGCTAGGAAACCGGTCTCCAGAAATATTTATTACAGAGTCTGGAGAACCTATGTGGAGTGGTGCGAGTCTCAAAAATGGCATCCTCGAAAGTTTTTTATTGACAGGATCTTGCGATTCCTCCAGGTTGCCGTTGACAAAGGGTTGGCTCTTAGTACTCTAAAGGGGCAGGTGTCGGCTTTATCAATATGGTTTCAAAGACCCTTGGCCACCCATTCGCTTATGAAAACCTTCTTGCAGGGGGTCTTGCATGTGAATCCCCCTATTAGAGCTCCCCTCTGCCCCTGGAATTTAAATCTGGTCTTGTCCGCTTTACAAAGGCAGCCGTTTGAACCTCTGACAGAAATCCCTCTTGTGCTACTAACCCGAAAGTTGGTTTTCTTGGTGGCTATGGCTTCAGCCAGAAGGGTTTCCGAGCTGGCAGCCTTGTCATGCAGGGAGCCATACCTTATTCTGCATAAGGACAGAGTGGTTCTGCGGCCTCAACCTTCTTTCCTTCCTAAGGTCATATCCAGTTTTCACTTGAATCAGGACCTAGTCCTACCATCCTTCTTTCCTACTCCCCAGTCCAGAGAGGAAAGACGGCTTCATACTTTGGACGTGGTTCGAGCCATGAGGGTCTATCTCAAGGCTACAGAGAAGATTCGGAAAACAGATGTGCTTTTTGTTCTTCCGGATGGCCCCAAGAAGGGTCAGCCGGCTGCCAAGTCTTCCTTGGCTAGGTGGATTAAGCAGCTGATTTTTCAGGCATATGGTCTGAAGCGCGTTCCACCTCCCTTATCAGTTAAAGCCCATTCTACGAGGGCCATGAGTGCCTCCTGGGCGGCACACCATCAGATCTCTATGGCACAGGTTTGCAAGGCGGTAACCTGGTCTTCCGTACATACGTTTACTAAATTTTATAAGTTGGACGTTGCAAAGGGTACGGACGCAGCTTTTGGGCAGGCGGTCCTACGGGCAGCAGTATAGAATCCTCTGGCCCGGTTCACGCCCCCTTGTTTTTCTGTTGGTGGAGCCATGTTTTCTCCTGACAATGTTTTTATTTGGCTATTCTTGGCCTTACGGTCTCCCTCCCTTCATAGAGCATTGCTTTAGGACATCCCAAGTGTAATGGCTATGCGCTCTGTGTCCCGTGATGTACGATAAAGAAAAAAGGATTTTTAATAAACAGCTTACCTGTAAAATCCTTTTCTTGAAGTACATCACGGGACACAGAGCTCCCACCCCTCTTTTGGGGAACATTGTGTAACCTCGGGAGAATTGCTTGCTACAAAACTGAAGCACTCCCAGTGGGAGGGGGTTATATAGGGAGGAAACTTCCTGTGAAATTGATTACACCAGTGTCCACACCTGAAGGTACCCATATAACCCAAGTGTAATGGCTATGCGCTCTGTGTCCCGTGATGTACTTCAAGAAACGTTGGAGGACAGGTCGGAGGGATTGCAGCACAAGTCAACCTAAAGTAAATAGAGGAAATCGCCCTATCCATAATACGTGAAATAAGAAGCCTGTCCACTGAGTGGGGCTCCACTTTAATAGGGTCTGGAAACTGCGCTCGGATCGCGTGCCAAAGCTGAAGAAACCTGAAGAACATCCAGGGGGGGGGGGGGGGGGAAGTCCAAACTTAGCTTTTATCACACCAAAGGAGAGCAAACGACCCTCCGGCATGACGTCTCTTAGGGTTTTGATATTGTATCTGGCCCACAGCTGCGGATCCGGCACAGTCCTCAAATGTGGCAGGGATGGGTTGCCCTAGAGAGGAATGTGGGGGGAGAAAGATCTGGGCTCAGCCAGAAGCCTCGAGACCTGTCCCCACACCACAACCGTGGCCCTCATTGGTGCAGTAATCTGGGCGCTAGCCCTAACCCCTCGGTAGACCAAATTACTTAATCCATCATAGGACCCCAATATAGCTGCTTCAAGAGTGACCGATGGGTTAGTAGGGTCCTGTGCAAACCACCATCGAACAGATACCAGCACAGCCGCCCAGTAGTATTTCCTAAAGTTCGGAAGGGCTAAACCGCCCTCCGACAGGGGGAGCTGAAGTATGGGTCTACCCACCCTTGGGACCGAGGCCTGCCAAGCAAATGAACCCACCGCTAGTTTGTCAAAAAAATGACTTGGGGATAGTCACTGGCGTGTGTCTGAAGGCGTACAGAAACTTGGGGAGGAAGGACATTTTAACCAGGTTAACCCTGCCAACAGGTGTGAGAGGTAGGGTCTTCCAGGCCGAGCACCTATGGAGAAACTTCTGGAGAACAGGGTTCACATTGGCCTCGATGTATTCAGACAGGTTTCTGCGGACCATGATGCCCAGATATTTAAAGCTGTCGACCCACTGAAGCGGGGCCGGCAGACAGTCGGGAGGGGGTGACCTTTTCAGAGGAAACAGGACCAACTTGTCCCAGTTGATCCGAATGCCCGCAAACCTGCCAAACCTATCAACAATCGAGAGCGCAGCGGAGAGGGAGCTGCGCGAGTCATTAAGGTAAAGGAGAGTGTCGTCGGCATACATAGATTCGCCCTTGCCATCGAACCATTGGCTATTATGCTTCGTTCCGCCCCTGAGGTCGCTGGTATCACGGTCTGCTCTGTGGTCGACAGAGCAGACCGTGATACCAGCGACCTCAGGGGCGGAACGAAGCATAATAGCCAATGGTTCGATGGCAAGGGCGAATAGGACCGGCGAGAGGGGGCACCCTTGCCTTGTACCTCGGTGGAGCGGGAAGGATGCAGAGAGGGAGCCATTCGTCCGAACTCTCACAGTTGGGTTGGCATACAACATCCTGAGCCAGGAGATGAACTGTGGACCTAGGCCAAATCTCCGTAGAACCTCCCATAAATATTCCCACTCCACCGAGTCAAAGGCCTTCTCGGCGTCAAGGGAGGCAATCACCTCATCTCCCCCTCTCCCAGCCACTAGGTCAATAACCGTGAACAGCCTCCGTAAATTTATGTCCGTTCCTTTGCCCGGCATAAATACAGTCTGATCCCCGTTAATCAAAGAGAGTATCACCGCACCGAGCCGATTCGCCAGAGAGTAGGGTCCTTCCCCGGTTTGGGAATCACCACAACAACTGCCCGCTGCATGGAGGGGGGCAGCGAGTGCCTCCGGAGGGAGGTCAGCAGGGCCCCCCGATGTAAAACCTATGATTAACCACTTAAGGACCGCCTCCTGCACATATACGTGGGCAGATCCACGTACAGGTACGTCCTGTACTACTTACTACCTAGCCGTGGGTCACGGATGCGGGTGTTTATAGCGCAAAGAATAAAAACCGCAGAGGTGATCAAATACCACCAAAAGAAAGCTCTATTTGTGGGAAAAAAAGGACGCCAATTTTGTTTGGGAGCCACGTGGCACAACCGCGCAATTGTCAGTTAAAGCGAAGCGGTGCCAATTTGCAAAAAGGGGCCTGGTCCTTTAGCTGCATTTTGGTCCGGGGCTTAAGTGGTTAAGTATCATAGTATTGTGGATACTGTGGGTAAAATGAATTGTAATTAAGTATTATAAATGGGTCATGTTGGTTTTCTGATCATAACTTCCTCTGTAGTGTTTGGGGGGAGGGGGGGGGGGTGGTCATGCCTTCTTTCATTGGTGTATGTGTGTGTCTCTTTTTTTGAAAGACATGAGAAGGTGTAATAAAGGTAAACTTTTTTTAATTCCAATACAGGTATTCTGCCCCTCTCTACGTTGATATCACGAAGACTGTCATAAAAGAAGGGGAGGAACAGATTCAAACGCAGCATCAGAAAACTTTTATTGGAAAAATACCAATAATGTTGCGTTCTACATACTGCCTCTTGAATGGCCTTACTGATCGCGATCTATGCGAGTTAAATGAATGTCCACTAGACCCAGGAGGTTACTTTATCATTAATGGGTCTGAGAAGGTAAAACACTTTTTTTTTTTTTTGTAATTTTTTTTTTTTGATATTGTAATTTTCAAGCAGGCGTGCAATGCATTTTAGCCTTTTAAATCATAAAGCACATTTTTGAAGATAGTGGGTGTATGTATAATATTGGTCTTTTTTTTTTAATCACTGCCTACTTGTGTACAAGGTTGAACTCCCTACCCCATGCCACCCTGGATTGGTGTCCCTGATTAATTGAAGTGCGAGTGTGGCATAAAGTGCCTGATTATGCTTGAGAGCACTATACTTTTTATAATCCCTTGTCCTGCTTTTCTTGGTAATGTGAGCTCTGCTTGTTTACTCTGCTTGGGTGTGCACATGTGGTAGCTCTTCCACATGTGATGTGGTTGAAAGGGTGGCTCTATTTGGATGTGGCATGACCCCTAACATACTGGCTGCCCCAGTATGTTGGGGGTTGTGCACTTAAAATGCTGCGCTCTTGCGGATTTATTTTTTATTGAATTTTTTATTGTTGGTGCCACTAGTAATGGGGGAATTGCCTGTTTTTTGTCTAATCTTTCCATACTGTGTTTTTTTGTTTACCACTTAGACTTGTTCTTAACTACTTGCCGACTGCCCACTGTCGTTATACGTCATCACTTTAAAGATGGATATCTCGGTAGCGGCAGCAGCTGCTGCCACAAGCGAGATATCCATCTCTTCAGTGGGCGGTCGGTCAAACGATAACGGCGGTCTCCGGAAGATTCGCCACAAGATCGCCGTTATCGGTGGCAGACGAGGCCCCCCTCCCGCTGCGCTCCTGCGCCCTCCGCCGTTTACCGGAGCCATCGGTAGCGGCGGAGGCCATCGGGTCCTCTCCCGTGCTCAGTGGGGATGGGAGTGAGGGAAATATTTCCCTCATCCGTCCCCATAGCTCTGCTGGGCGGAAGTGACGTCAAAAAGTCAGTCCTGCCCAGCGTCTTTTTTTTAACCAAGTAAACAAGTTTATTGAGATGTAAGCAAGGCATACAATCATACAGTGCAGAGACTCCAACTAGCAACGGTATACACACATCATCATCAGTTACATATCCATCATAAATCATTGTAGCTCCCCTGGTAGCCTATTGTCTAAGGCACACTCCGTTGTGGGGGTGCATAGAGGGTTACACACCTAGCAACTACCTCCCCTGACTTGTACATTCAGTCCCTAATGATCATACCAGGGGCAACTCTTCCAAATCACCCCGTACATGTCTCCCCATCCTCCAGCCATCTGTCCCAGACATTAGCAAACTTTTGAGGGCATCCCCTATGTATGTATATGATTTTTCTATACGGAAGCACTGTGTTCACCTCCCTCTTCCATTCTCTAAGTGTTGGAGCTGTCTCCCGTAACCAGGTCTTAGCCACCACCTTTCTAGCCAGAAACAACGATTCGTATATGAATATGGTCTGGAACTTATCCACCTCTACGTCTGGCAGCAGACCCAATAAGCAAAGCTTCGGGTCCATCCCCACAGGTGATCCCATGTTGTCGTGCAGGAACTGTCACCTGCAGCCAGTATGCCTGCATGTCAGAACATTGCCACAGCATGTGGTAGAAGGTGCCCTCCGTCAGAGTACACTTAGGGCAGAGGTGATTCCTTGCAGATTGAAATTTCGCCAATCGTAGTGGCGTGAGATATGCCTGGTGTATGATATAGAGTTGTGTCAGTCTGTCGGATACCTTAGGGGACGCAGTCTTAACACCCTCCAGTACTTCTTCCCAGTCCTCAATGGGTCCCACGGTCTGTTCCCACTGCGCCTTAGCTTTCTGGGACACCCCAGATACCCTGCACATCCTAAGAACGTAATAAATGTTAGATATGAGCTTAGTAGAGTCTGTTCCGAAGATAACGTCAAGTACCGGTGGAGTACCCAGCTCCACCTCTACCGAGGCCATCTGTTTCCTGAGGGCGTGCTTCAACTGCAAATATCGGAATATTAAATGTTGAGGAAGAGAAAATTCTTCCTTTAGCACCTGGAACGGTTTAAGTCCATTCCCATTCAGAACCTGGGACAGGTACAACACCCCATATGCGGCCCAGATCAGGGGATCCGGTACCTTATTCAACTCTGGCATACAACTATTACTCCACAGTGGGGTGTGTGAATGTAGGTGTGTCCTATCCTGCTTCTTAAGTGCTATGTCCCAGACCTCTCGGTGGTGCAATAACATTCCGGCCCCGAGGTACGGCATCTTATTCCTCTTTTGTCCCTTCCGAAATATCGCTTGACTAGGTGTGTGAAGTACGCTGCCCGGCCTATTACAAACTAACACCCTATATCTCTGTGACTCAGTGGTATTGAAGTAATAGAGGTGAGATAGTTGTGATGCTATATAATAATCTTGAATATCCGGAAGGGAACATCCCCCCTCCGTAGTAGGATTTTTAAGAATGTGCCATGCCAATTTGTGCCTACCTGAGCCCCAAACAAAGGAATTGAGCAGTGCCTCCATCTGCTTGAAAACTTTCAATGGAATGTATAAGGGAGCATGCCATACCATATATAGGATTTTAGGCAACAGTATCATCTTTATTAAATTAATTCTGCCCATAACTCCCAGCGGCAACTTTGCCCAGGCCTGAGTCCTGGCTTTAATAATTGCAAATAGGGGGTCAACATTCAAAGTGACATAATCCTGTAAATTCCTGGTAACCCTTACCCCCAAGTACTTAACTTCCGCAACTCTTTGCAATGGTAGAGCTGGGGACACAGCAGGAGGGGGGAATAGATCTAGTGGGAGAATTTTAGACTTGTCCCAATTAATCTTCAAGCCTGAATACTGCCCAACCTGTTCTATTATACTCAGTGCTGCCCTCAGTGATGGGCCCTGATCCGCCAGGTAGAGGACCGTATCGTCCGCATACAGCCCTATCTTTTCCCAGGTATCTCCTTTCCTAAGACCCAGCACCTCCGGGCTCGTCCTAATGGCCATGGCCAATGGCTCCGCTGCCAGGGCATACAGCAGTGGGGACAGGGGGCAGCCCTGTCTCGTACCCCGCTCTAATGAAATTTGTTCTGACAGCCACCCGTTGACAAAGATCCTAGCCCTGGGGTTCTGGTATAACAGTTGCACCCACCTGATAAATTTCGGGCCAAACCCATAGCATTTCAAACATTCCCAGAGGTAGGGCCATTCGACCGAGTCAAAGGCTTTAGCCGTGTCTAATACCACCACCCTCGTCCCCATATTATCATGTTGAGCCTGGATATTCATAAACAATCTACGTATGTTCATTGCCGTGTTCTTCCCTGGCATAAAACCGGTCTGGTCTGGATGTATCAAGGAAAGTATTACTGAGTTTAGCCTGGAGGATAGAATTTTGGCCAGGATTTTAATATCCACCGTCAACAGAGATATATAGGTCTGTAGGATTCTGGGAATTTATGGTCCTTACCCAGCTTAGGAAGCACAATAATCTGCGCCTCCTGCATTGATGAAGGGAGAACGCCCCGGTCGAATATGGAGCGGAACAGGGTCTCAAGCCTGGGGACTAGTAATTCGGAATATGTAGTGTAGAACTCCAAAGGTAAGCCATCCAAACCCGGAGCCTTAGATTTAGCTAGCTGCGAGATGGCGTCAGTTATATCTTGTGTAGTAATGGGAGCCTCCAGCCCCTTAATCTGCTCTGAGTTCAGGCGAGGGAAGTGTAATGTATGCAGGTACGCCTGAATCTCTTGTGGTGTATTGTGGCACTGGGATCTATAAAGATCTTCGTAAAACCTCTTAAAACTGTCTGCCACCCTCACCGGGTCTGTAATAACCGAGCCGTCCGGCTCTGCCAGGGATACCACCACTGGCGGTCTGTCCTCCATGTGTGCCAAGTATGCCAGCATTTTCCCTGCTTTTTCACCGTGTTCGTACACCCTCGTTTTGCAAAAGAACACCTTTTTGTTTTGCCTTTTCAAGGTGGAGCTGGGAGACCACTCTGGACTGCAGCCTCACCTTTGTGAGGTTTTCCAGGGAGGGCTGAGCGCTGTAAGCTCTTTCTAAATCCTGCAGGGTGTCCTCACATATGGCTACCTCAACCCTGGAGGATGCTTTAAGTCTGTTTATCCTAGTGTCTAGTACTCTACGTGCATGAAGTTTAAACGCGTCCCAGCGGGAATTAAGTAAAGCTGGGTCCTCACCGTCCGGGAGAAGAAATCGCAGTTCCCTCACTATACCGTCATGGTCCGTCAATGCATCTAGCTAAAAGGGATTAAGTCTCCATACCCTCCTAGGGGCCTCCCCCCAATACAGACAGCTGCGCCCAGCAAGGAGAATGGTCTGATAAAGCTCTAGGTGCAAACCCAGTGCCTACCACCCGTGGCAGGAGCGCGGCAGACACTATAACGTAGTCTATGCGCGACATCGTAGCAAAACTCGTTGAATGACACGTATATGCCCTAGTCTGAGGGTTCCTATGCCTCCACACATCCACCAGAGCAAATTCCTGCAAGAGGCGACTTAGTCTAGTTTGTCTGGGAACTTCTGTGCCTCCAGTCTTTCGCGCTGGGCGATCCAGAAAAGGGTTCATTGTCATATTGAAATCCCCCATCCACACAGCAGGAACTGTCGGGTATTTAGCCATATATGCCAGTCTGGCTGTAACGACCTCCGAGCTGTATGGGGGAGGGATATAGCAAGCAATTGGCACCATAGGTGACCCCCCTATCATTGCATGAGTGAACAAGTATCTCCCCTGCTGGTCTGATTCTATAGCAATTAACTCAAACGGGGTGGCTTTAGTCACCAACAGTGACACTCCTCTAGAATAACTTGTGTGCGTACTATGATACGCCCAACCAATCCAAGGGCGCTTCAGAGCTGTCTGCAGATGGCCTGTTACATGCGTCTCGGTTAATACAATTACATTAGCTTTCTGCGACTTCAAATACGCAAGTGCTGCAGTGCGCTTTACCTTATCCCTCACTCCCCGTACATTCCACGTTAGAAATGTAATAGATGTCATTTTATTGGTATGTAAATCCCGGTGAACCAGACCAGCATGTACACTATCACCCTCTTCACTTGCATCACGTTCTGCCATCTCGTAACAACACTCTGTATACCCGTCATCAGTGCATACCCCTGCCCATCTCTAGAACATAACAAAATCTGTCTTGACCTTTTGGGACCACAACGGTGATCCTGCCCGTAGGCAACATACCCCCCTTGCCCAGTGTCTTTAAAAAAAAAAATTGTCATTTTTCAAATGACATAAAAAAACAATTTTTACATTTTTTTTTTTTTTTTTTTTTTTTGCATTTAAGCCTAAATTTGAGATCTGAGGTCTTTTTGTCCCCAGATCTCATATTTAAGAGGACCTGTCATGCTTTTTTCTATTACAAGAGATGTTAACATTCCTTGTAATAGAAGTGATATTTTATTTTTTTATTTCAGTGTTAAAAATTGGTAAAATAAAAAAAAATACGAAAACCCCCAAAAAATGTTTTAAATCGCCCTGTCCCGACGAGCTCGCGCTCAGAAGCGAATGCATACACGAGTAGCGCCCGCATATGAAAACGGTCTTCAAACCACACAAGTTAGGTATCGCCGCGATCATTAGAGCGAGAGCAATAATTCTAGCCCTAGACCTCTATCTCAAAAAATGCAACCTGTAAAAAAATGTAAACGTTGCCTATCGAGATTTTTAAGGGTAAAAGTTTGACGCCATGCCACGAGCGGGTGCAATATTTAAGCGTGACATGTTGGGTATCATTTTACTCGATATTTTCACAATATGTAAAAAAATTGGGCCAAATTTATTGTTTTATTTTTTAATTTAAAAAAGTGAATTTATTCCAAATAAAGTGTGCTTGTAAGACCGCTGCGCAAATACGGTGTGACAGAGTATTGCAATGACTGCCATTTTATTCTCTAGGGTGTTAGAAAAAAAAAATTTTAATGTTTGGGGGTTTTAAGTAATTTTATAGCAAAAAAAAGTTTGTCTCGTAAACACTGAATCTGAAAAATGGGCTCGGGGCTTAAGTGGTTAATCTGAAGAATCTTAAATTTTTTTTTTTTTTTTTTTTTAGTGTTTTTATTTACACCACAAGCTCTCAAAATATATTATGTTTTGAGAAAAAGGTTAAAGGTTGATCATTTTGGTTCTCCCTTATTAGCTTCAACATCGAATCCATATAATTTCCTCAGCCTTTCTTCATGCCTCTGTATTAGAAGTTCTTGTTGCTTGCTAATCCCATTCATCTGGGCAGCATCCTTTGTTTTATTATAGAAATCCAAAATCTTCTTCTGCTGTTCTTCCATTTCCTTATTACGAATGTCTCTTAATGTGCGAAAAACAAAGAAGTGTACGTAGATGCTTGAGAAAACCAACATTATGCAACCCCAAACAATAGTTTTATTGCGGTCTTGTCGCTGATTTGCAGCGTCATCGAAATCCGACTGTTGAGTAAACTGCGACCAATACCAACTGTCACTGTTTGTAGTGGACCCGTTATAAGGCTCTTCTTTTTTATAAGTGTATGTTGTGCTGTCTGCTCTGCTGGAGCTCGTATAAGGACTTTGGGCTCTATAAACCGGACCATTTCTCCGTAAAGCTTCTAAGAGCTGATCATATTCTTTGCGGGAAGACGGTTTGCTCAGCACCTTATATGCATCATTGATGCGTACGAACTGGCCATGGAGGAGAGGATTTGATGGATCACTGTCAGGATGGCACTTCTTTGATAGGGCGAAAAAGGCATCCTTAATTTCGCTCTTTGATGCTTCTCTTCCCACACCCAGCACCTGATAATGATCCCTCAAAACAGAACGTGAAGACGTTCCAGCAGAGCGCTGAGCCCCTGATGGGCATATCTGTATACCTCCTCTACAAAACCCACGCCATGACATCATTGAGTAACGATAATAGCTGTGGACTCCATACAGCACACTGGAGCCCCTCCATACACCGGGCACACTCCCTCATCCTCGCTGATGTTTACTCTTAAAATTAGAATCTTAAAATTTTTAGTTCAAATGGCTTTTGATTACATGAAAATATTAACAATCCTTTTACAGCATGGGTCCTCAAACTACGGCCCTCCAGCTGTTCAGGAACTACAATTCCCATCATTTTACAATGCCTCATGGGACTTGTAGTTCCGCAACAGCTGGAGGGCCGTAGTTTGAGGATCCCTGTTTTACAGCAACAGCTTTTTTTTTTTGTTTACATAATATGGTGTTCTGCCATGGTGTAAAACATGTTTTGCTTGCCCAAGGTACTCATCCTGTTAGAATTAAAGTGAATGTAAACCTGATTCATGAAATTTGAGCTGGGCACATATCTGCAGTATTTTGTGATCTCTTTAATGAGGCATGTCCTGTAGCTTTCTCTTGAACTGTTCCTCTGTCATCAGCGTGATGACACTGGACAAATTCTTAGACTTTTTAAACAAAAGCAGCCTAAATCTTTTGTCCAGGGAGTTTGCTAAAATTAGCAGCGATCGGGTCCTATTACAAAACCTCTGAGAGTCTCTGCCTATGGTGTGTGTGTGTGTGTGTGTGTGTGTGTGTGTGTGCCTTTCCTCCAATCAGCAATGTTGGCTGTATGCCCAGACATCACACTCTGTGTTAGATTTTCTCTTCCTGGTTAACACAATCTCCACTGTCTAAACAGTATATAAATGGGTGTATGGAGGGTTTACATCTTCTTTAATGGGCTCCAGCAGGCGGGTCATTCAGAATTGTTTTTTCAGGTTCCTTGATGGTGTTTAAAACCTGCTTTTTTTTTAGATCCATCCGAACACTTCGTAGAGATTTTGGAGAGAGGATGTCTCCAATCCTGGGTTCTAGTTTTGGGAGCAAACAGCAAATCTCTGCTGCTTCGGCAGGGGCCAGCTGAAATCCAAATTATGGACAGGCTGATTTCAACCAAGTTGATCAGTCAACCAACTTTGGTACAACCAGCATGTTGAATTCCTTTTCCGTTCATGGACGGACATGGCAGCAATCTTGACAAAGTGGGTATTGGCCTTCAACCAGGAGTAGACTAGGCAGAATACTTGTTAGAAACTATTAATCGCATCAAATACTGAACAGTACTGCCCAGAGGGCAGTCCCTCTAAATACAACCTTTCTCCCTGCATCTCGCAGCTCAGCTTTTTTTTTCCTGCCTAGCATAGGACATGGCTTCCTTCAGATCCACGTTCCTGTGTTTTTTTTTTTTTTTTTCTCCTATATTCTACTTTTTGGTTTCTGTGATCTCCTATCAACTGCTGACTGGGTGACAGGCTGGATCCCAGATCCTCGTAGTTTCCACGGTTTCGGCCATCGAGCGTATGCCGACCTTGGCTACGCACTGGGTTGTCCACGACATGCCCCGGCGCTCCAGGGGTTGCTGGTGAGCTACATGCTCCAGGGCACGCATATGGCTGGTCTCTTTGCGTCACAGCGTGCCGGGCTGACAGTCACCTCCGTAACCACGCGGAAGATGGCCTGTCTGGGATTCTTCCAGCGTAATCCACGCAGGATGTGTAAGTAGCAGTCCCCTGCTCCGACAGGAGGACATAGCTGTGCGTTCCCAGGGAGGTCGAGTAGAGGGGGGGGGGGTTCCATCCTTCCTTTCCCCTCTCGCTTCCTTCCCTCCTCCCTGGGCTCTCAGAGCTAGGCTAGCTGCGGGAGTCTTTGGCAGCTCATTAGCACTCATTTAACTGGCACTCTGCAGTGACCGTTTTTAGGGTGGTATGTCCTCTAAGGGGGACCCCTTGTCTCTGTGGCAGCTAGGAGGGTGGGCTTACCTGGAGTCCCTGTCAGGCGCGTGGGTCAGCATGGCATCAGAAGCAGACCTCTCTCCCCCTAAAACACCTGAGTTGCCAGCTGGTGTCTCTGTACCCACTGTATCAGTGGACGCTATGCCGGTGATCCTAGAGCAGTGATGGTGAACCTTGGCACCCCAGATGTTTTGGAACTACATTTCCCATGATGCTCATGCACTTTGCAGTGTAGGTGAGCATCATGGGAAATGTAGTTCCAAAACATCTGGGGTGCCAAGGTTTGCCATCACTGCCCTAGAGGCTTTTGTTGCCTCTAGGTGGAAGCGGCGCGTGGGAACACAGAAGGTAAAGTGTGCCCCCCTCCCTCTGCCATCCTCTGTGATCCCTGGTCTGATCCCTGACGTCCTGATCCCTGACTCGATCCCTGACGTCTCTGATCCCTGACGTCTCTGATCCCTGACGTCTCTGATCCCGGTCTCTGATCTGACGTCTCGAT
The DNA here is from genome assembly GCA_029574335.1 of Rana kukunoris. NCBI lineage: Eukaryota > Metazoa > Chordata > Amphibia > Anura > Ranidae > Rana > Rana kukunoris. Next base: position 406,753,477 of record CM056049.1, on the reverse strand, counting down.
CCCTGACGTTTGATCCCTGACGTCTCTGATCCCTGACGTCTCTGATCCCTGACGTCTCTGATCCCTGACGTCTCTGATCCCTGACGTCTCTGATCCCTGACGTCTCTGATCCCTGACGTCTCTGATCCCTGACGTCTCTGATCCCTGACGTCTCTGATCCCTGACGTCTCTGATCCCTGACGTCTCTGATCCCTGACGTCTCTGATCCCTGACGTCTCTGATCCCTGACGTCTCTGATCCCTGACGTCTCTGATCCCTGACGTCTCTGATCCCTGACGTCTCTGATCCCTGACGTCTCTGATCCCTGACGTCTCTGATCCCTGACTGGTCTCGGTTTGCAAAGTGATTTCCACATGGTACAAGATGGTTTCTCTCTTGCCCACCAAGCAGATTTTTTCCCTCCCAGCTTCATCCAACTGTTCGGGTAGCCCTGTTTGGGGCAGTTGAGGATCTTCTGGTATGTGGGGTAATCATTCCTGTCCCAATACAGGAACGGTTTCAGGGGTTTTACTCAAATCTGTTCTTGGTACCAAACAAGGCCCATCCGTGTGACTTTCTGCTGTCCTTGGACATAAAGGACGCATACTTGCATGTCCCCATATGCAGCAGGTAACGTATTTCTGCGTTTAGTTGGGGAGGGCCACTATCAATTTGTGACTCTGCCGTTTGGCCTGGCATCAGCATCGAGGGTGCTTACCCCAATTCTGGCCCAGTGTGGAATCGCCATCATGGGTTACTCTTGGACAAACTTCTTTTGAGGGCCACTTCAAACTCAGAATTAGAGGAGAGCGTGTCTATAACCTGTTGGACCCTCCGAGACTTTGGTTGGGTGCTGAACAGAAGTCAGTATTGGTGCTGATTCAATGCCTAGAATATCTAGGGTTGGTTCTGGACTCCTCAGAGGCAAGTTTTTTTTTTTTTCTCCCTGTGGAGCTTGGCTGGGAGCGATCGCGGGGGGGGCGGAAAACACGGACATCCGCCCGCAGATCCCGGATCGCTCCCAGAGGTAGGGAGACCCCCGCACGCCGCGGAGGGGGTCCCGATGGGACCCCCGAACCGCACTCAGGCGGGGACGTAAATTTACGCCCTTGTGCCTGTACGAGCCATGTTGTGGCCGTATATGTGCGTGCGGGGGTCTTTAAGTGGTTAGATGTGCAAGTTAAGTACAAAGTAGTAAAGTAGTACAATCAAAAAGAGGCTGCCTATATATGCAAATATACTATGCCCCCGACAGTGACTCGAGCTGGGCATCGCTGCTTGGTGAAGGATTGGCTCGAGCGGCTCGGCTGCTTTAGTCTGCTCTAGTCCTGCAAAGGGAACTGCGTTCCTGCTGAAAAAGGTGCAGGAACTCCGTTCCCATGCGTTCTTGCAGGACTTGAGCCCTGTAACTGAAGCATTAAGAGAAATTAAAAAAAAGTGGAAGGAATAGAAAGAAAAGAAAAAAAATGAAAGTCTAGTGGGGGATGCAGCGGGAAACCCTTAAATTAAAAAGTCTATTGTCGAACATGGGAGATTGGGAGTACGTTATCCATGGTTGCCATACCCTGAGAAATTTGTTGTGGGTGTCTAAAGCAAAGGCCGTTAATGTATCATTGATCATGATATCGTTCATGCGGTGCTTAACTACTTTAAAACTAAGCACTGGGGACTTCTAGGCTCTCACAATGGTCAGCTTGGTGGTAAAAAGGTGTGAGGGCAGCAGTCGCTCAGGGCGACTCAGTCCCGGGGTTGGTTTACAAAGAGTTGTTTTTTTAAGGTTGGTGTGAAGTATGTTATGGAGTAGAATGTAGACCCTAACCCATAATCTGCTGACCCTGGGACATGTCCACCAAATACAGTATAAGCCATTGTTTCATCTTGTGAGCAGCCCAGAAAGCAGAGAATAGGATGGAATAAGGCGGGCCAACCTAGCAGGTGTGTAATACCATCTATAGAACACCTTTTTATAGGCATTTTCAAATATAAGGACATTCCTGGAACATTTTTAGAGAGGGTCATGATCTGCCAGTCCTCCGGATCTATTTGCCTTCCCAAGTCCTTTTCCCATTGTAAATAGGATCGTACTGGGGGTCTACTATAAATGACTGAAGAATAAAGCGGAGAAATTATTCCTAGGGAATGGGGTCTAGCCCTACATAAGCTCCCGAAAGGGGTCAAAGTATATGGGGTAGGTAGAGATTTTATCAGTTGGCGGAGAAGGTGCCTATTTTTTAGATGACTGTAATCCTCTCGTACAGGAATATCATGGGAAGATCCAAGAGGATCAAAAGAATGAATATCAGTGAAATCATTCTCTGTCCAACAGGAGAATTGCTTAGGATTGTCGTGAATGGGAGGAAAGGGTGGGCAATGTGTAAGGCGAAGTAGAGGTAAATGAGGAGATATTAAGCCTGCAAATTCTTTTTAGAGTCCCACAAGTGGCGAGAATGGGTCAAGCATGGTCCAGCCGGGCGATGCATCGGAAAGAGCCAGGGTAATGATGATGCAGAAATAGGATAGAGTTCCCGGGGTCTATAATGGCCCATAAAGGTAATTAATATGTGTCATGGAGATGGGATAACGAGGCTATGGTTGCTGTGGTGTAGTATGCCTGTAAGTTGGGAACCGAAAGTACACCCATTAATCCTCAGAACGTATAAAACCTGTTTCCCAAGGTGTCTTTCAGGACAGCACCTTGAGAGATGGTGACTCCTCCCTCTCCTTCAGGAAACACCTTCTTCCAATCTTTTAAAAGGAGGCCCCTCCTTCTACCAGTCAGTTTTTGTGATTCCTTCTCCGGAGGGGGTCCGATATCTCAGGTGTGCCTGGAAGACGGACCCCCTCTTGCCTTTCTCCGGCTATTTTCTGCAGAGACCCTCTGTTCTCCCGAACCACATGCGCGGCGGTGATGGCATTCGGGCTCCCCTCTCCATGTGCTTCAGGGTAGAGCCAGCAGCCTTTGGCATCCTGGGAAGGTGGGCGCGTAACGCCGCCATTTTGGTATAGCCTGGTCGCCGGAGATGCGCGTCATATCCGGCGCGACAGGAGGGGTAGGATGGACGCTGGGCCTACTTCCGTTTTCAGGTCCGGCGCAGCGGTGCTATGGGAGTCTGGAAAACGCTCTGTATGCCACAGAGTAGTGCTGGCGTTCTGCGATGGAGACTGCAGAAGCATCAGCGGTGGGGACAGGCACGAGCACCAGCAGGACCTCGGCTGGAAACAGTAACGGGAGTCTGCATTTTTCCCTAGGGGTGAGGGTCTCTCTCTCTGGTCTCCTTGTCCCCCCCCCCCCCCCAACCGAGTGGCATGGGGGCCTGTCAGGGCACGGGTTTGGCACTCTTTCCTTCCTGGTGCACCTAGGTGAAGGGGGGTCCGTCTGGGACCAGGTCTCATTCAGGATTCCCTTGTTTTATTCTCCCCTCTTCTTTCTAGGTCAAAGACTGACATAAAGGAAAAAGTGCCCTTCATGTAGGGCCAAGATGAAGGGGAAAGTTGGAAGAAACCATTATGCAGGGCTTGTATTTCTGCTTTAATTCAGGAGGAATGAACTTCAGTAAGAGAAGAATTGGTTGCCTCCGTCAAAAATGAGCTATTGGCCACGTTGGTCAGTTCGTGACTCTCTAGCTCCCAGGACCACTACTCAGGCCTCCACCTCTGTCTTCTAAGTTATCAGTGGCTTCACAAGCTCTTATTCCCGTGGCCAACGATTCGGGGATTAGTGAAATCCACCCTCAGGTCCCTACTCGTGAGGAGTCGGAGGCTGAGGAAGAGACGGGTTCTCCCTAAAAATTTAAATTGTCCCTGGAGGAGGTGGACGGTCTATTTAGGGCCCTCTATGCAACCCTAGGCCTTAGTGAGGAGAAAAGACTTGAGTCTGCATGACCATATGTATGCAGGTCTCTGCGAGAACAAAGGGTGTACCTTCCCGGTCCACTCAGTTATTTCAGAAACAATATTAAGGGAATGGCAGGATCCGGAGAAAAAAAACATATTTTTTTTCAAACAGCAGTATGGAATAAGGTTCCTAAGCTGGATGCGGCTTTTTCCCAGGTATCCCGGTCCACAGATCTGTCATTCGAAGACATGAGAACTCTGAGGGATCCTATGGATAAACGTATGGATCTTCTTAAATCATGGCAGTCGATTTTGAATAATCTGAAGCCTGCTATGGCTACAAACTGCGTTGCCCGAAACCTAGAGTTTTGGACTGATCAGCTAAAATCACATATTGTGGCAGATTCTCCGAAACAAGACATTCTGGATTTGTTTTCCACAATGTCCGCAGCAGTAGCCTATATAGCGGATGCCTCGGCTGAGGCGATTAAGATGTCCGCTAGATCCGCAGCCTTAACTAACTCGGCTAGGAAGTCTCTGTGGCTTAAGACCTGGCCGGGTGATACAGCTTCCAAGAATAAGCTATATGGGATCCCATTTTTGGGGGATCTTCTCTTGGGCCCGAGTTGGATAGCATCCTAGACAGGACAGCTGATAAAAAAAAATCTTTCCCGGTAAAGGGAAGGAAATCCCCCTCCTAAATGGCTTTTTCAGGCTCACAAGCAGCAGGACAAAGGAAGAAAACCTCGGGGGGGTAAGAAAAATTGGTCGGCACAGAGGGGCAAGGGAAAAGGTGTCTTTTTCCATCCTCCTGCGCAAACCGGGAAGCCCCAATGACTTGGCCATACGGGTGGGCGGAAGGTTACAGAATTTTTCTTCCGCAGTGGTCCGCAGTATCAAAAAAACAGTACATCCTGACCACCCTGGCCCAGGGCTATGCCATAGAATTCTCTGAGACTCCGCCAACAAGGTACTTAGTTACTCATGCCCCAAGAGATCCTGTAAAAAATCCCTGGCAGAACTTATGCAACAGGGAGTGGTGGTACAGATTCCACCAGCCGAGCAGTGTCGGATTTTATTCCCACATCCTTTTTAGTAAAAAAAAAAACATGGGAAAATTCAGATTGATTCTGAACCTAAAACCACTGAACAGATCCGCCAGGTACAAAAAGTTCAAGATGGATTCAATTTTTTCGGTCAAAAACCTTTTGACTCCAGGTTGTTTCATGGCGTCAATAGATTTGAGAGATGCGTACCTGCACATACCGATCTCTCCACAGTCTCAGAAGTACCACAGGCTAGCAGTAGAGATGGAAGGAGGCGTGCAGCATCTCCAGTACAGGGCCCTCCCCTTCATGCTTTTGTCGTCGCCTCGAATGTTCACCAAGGTGATGGTAGAGGCCTTAGGCCCGCTTCGTCTACAGGGTATAGCGGTCATACCCTACCTGGACGACCTCCTGTTCTTCGCATCCTCAGAGGAGAAGTTGTTGGAGGACCTAACCCTAGCACAAAATCACCTGAAGTCACTGAAGCTTCAAAAATCCTCCCTAGTACCCTCGCCGGAATTTTTCTTTATCGTACATCACGGGACACAGAGCGCATAGCCATTACACTTGGGTTATATGGGTACCTTCAGGTGTGGACACTGGTGTAATCAATTTCACAGGAAGTTTCCTCCCTATATAACCCCCTCCCACTGGGAGTGCTTCAGTTTTTTCGCCAGTGTCTTAGGTGTTGGTCACGTCTAGCTGTCCCTCGGAGGTCTCGGGACCCAGGATAGCTAGCCGGATCCGTCCGAAGTGCTTCAAAGCCAAGGTGTACGGTACCCGGGCCCTGCTGGAGTGGGGTTTTGCCTATAAGTACCTTAGTCTCTTCCAAGAACTAAACGCTACTGATGCCAGGATGCTATATAGGTCCAGGGGTGTGGGTTCCTTAACACAGGACCCCGGTCCCTGAAGGTCCAAGACAATACCCACGGAGATGGGGGAAGGCTGGGCCTCTTGCATTTTGCAATACCCTGCGGCGTGGAGCAGGTAAGAGGGAACCTGCGGGACTTGGTTCGACAGTAGGTATCCCCCTGGGGGTTCTGGGTTGGCTAATGGTATGCTTGTGCATCGGCCACTATCTCCACTATGTCTTTTGAGGCAGGATGGGATGTACTAATGTTTACCCAGATAACATGTAGATATATATATGCTTTTAAAGATATGTATTTTGCTACTCCCCCCAGATTTGCCTGTTAGCATGATACTGCAGCCCCACGTGTATAGAGAGGAAGTGCTGACAAAACTCCTGTTTCATAGGAAGCCTAGGGGGACAGCTTCCTCTGTGTGCACTACAAAGATTAGTGGCTTACCGGGTGTCTGTGTTACTAGCGCTGGTCCAGGCTTCTCCTCTGCTCTCTGCTTCCTCCATGTTGGTTTCAGCGTGGGGGGGGGGGGGCGGGCCAGCAGCGTCAGGTCTCGGATAAAGCAAAAAAAAAAAAAGCATTTCCTGACTGGTCATTCCCTCCTGAGAGCAGTGGAGAGTGAGGACACAGAGCGCGCAGCTGAGCCATTTCTGGCTAACAGTGACACCCAGTGGTGGTTTGTGGATCTTCAGGTCCACACTGACCAGAAAAAAAAAAAGATTTTTTTCTTAAAGGGACTCAGCCTTAGATCTGGCAGTATCTGAGTCGGTGCAACCTTGGACTCCAGCTAACGGGCATTGGTGTGGCAATACTCACAGGACTCTCCTCGGTATTGCCGCCTTCTCAGGCGTATGAAAATTAAAAAAAAAATATTTTTTTTTTTACCATAGCCTGTCCTTATTAATGTTTCACTTCTAGCTACAACAGTTGGGTGTTGGCTGTAGGGGTGTCTCAAGGTTGTGCAATGGCTCCCAAGGGATCAGGACCAGCTAAGGCTGCAAAAGGTGCCAAAAAAGTAAAGGGGTCTCCAACGGGGTCAGAGGATTTGGGCCAGGCTCCAGTGGTCCCACCCTCACCAGATAGACCACCGAACAGCATCATGCAGGAGCCATTGAGGGTGCTAGGGGCAGAGGCGGCCCCCAATCAACCCATTCCCGTTTATGTTACGGAAGAAATGCTAGAATCCACCCTGGGTGGGCTAGAGAAAAGGTTAACTGCTTTAATTGCCCGCTCTTTGCCGGGTGGCAAACGGGCTAGATCCCTGTCACTTAGAACGGTGTGTTCGGATGCAGAGGTCCTCTCTTCGGAGGAATTGGACCCACAGGGGGATCAAGCGGACCTGAGTCCTGACAGGTCAGACATTTAAGATTCCACTATAGATGAAAATTTTTTCGGCTTCTCAAGCAGAGAGTCTGTGGATCCAGTCTCTGACGGATATGGTTCGCACTGCTTTTAAACTTCCAGTGTCAGAACAATTAGCCCCCGCGGTATCCTCTTTAGGTTCCTTGAAGGCACCATTGAGTGGTGCGTCTTTCCCGGTTCACCCCCTTCTGGAGAGCGTGATTTTTCAGGATTGGGCTCGACCTGATAAAATTTTTATCCCTCCTAAAAGGGTCACCATTCTCTATCCTATGGAAGAAGAATTTGCAAAGAAATGGGCACTCCCTACCGTGGACGCAGCCATTTCCTGCGTAAATAAATTCCTGACCTGTCCGGTGGAAAATGTCCAGGTGTTTAAAGATCCAGTCGACAAAAAATTGGAGACCCTACTGAAGGCTTCTTTTACCACAGTAGGTGCCGTGGTTCAGCCAGCAGTGGCAGCCATTGGCGTTTGTCAGGCTTTAAAGGATCAGACTAAACCGATATTAAGGGACATACCGGCTCAGCAAGCTCGTGAATTGGCTGACCTCCCAAGAGCTCTCTGCTTTGCAGTAGATGCTATTAAGGACTCCGTTCAACAGGCGTCCCGTTTATCTCTGCTGTTGGTTCATATGCGTCGCCTTTTGTGGCTAAAAAACTGGTCAGCAGAGGCACCCTGCAAAAAGCTTTTAGCAGGATTTCCCTTTCATGGTGGGAGACTATTCGGTGAAGACCTAGATAAATATATCCAGACCATATCAAGTGGTAAAAGTTCTTTCTTGCCTAGCAAGAAAAGATCGCGTGGGCCCGCATTTAAGCGACAGGCCTTCACAGGCTCGGCCCCTTCAACTTCCCGTCAGTATCGACGGCCTCCCGGGCGTTCAGCATTTAATAGCCGCCCACAAGGACAAGCCACGACAGGCAAGAGGCCATGGCCTCGCAAGCCGGTTAAACCAGTCCTCAAGTCAGATTCATGAAGGGGCGCCCCCACTCTCTTGGGTGGGGGGAAGGCTTCGGTTTTTCTCCGAAGTGTGGAAGGCCAGAATTCCCGACTCTTGGGTAAGATCCGTGGTAACCACGGACTACAAGCTAGAGTTTCGGGAAGTCCCCCCTCCTCATCTTCAGGGGTCAAGTCTTCCAAGCGACCCATTAAAGAGGGCCTCTCTTGTAAAAGCATTGGATCGTCTCTGGCTCCAAGGAGTAATTGTAGAAGTACCAACCCAGGAATAGAGTCTGGGATTCTACTCCAACCTTTTCATAATACCAAAGCCCAATGGCGACGTCAGGCCTATCTTGGACCTCAAACGCCTAAATCGCTTTCTAAACATTCAGACCTTTCGTATGGAGTCCATACGTTCGGTGGCAGCCAGCCTACATCAAGACGACTTTCTAGCATCTATAGACATAAAAGATGCGTATCTGCACGTGCCGATCTACCCGGCACATCACAGGTTTCTTCGTTGTATGATAGATCACCGCCATTACCAGTTCGTAGTCCTCCCTTTCGGGTTGGCAACAGCTCCGCGGGTATTCACAAAGGTGTTAGCCCCGGTGCTAGCCGTCCTAAGGACAGAAGGCATTTTAGTCTTGGTATACTTGGACGATCTTCTGGTTATCGACAGCTCAGCTTCCAACCTCAATCAGGCAGTAGGTCGCACAGTTCAGCATCTAGAGGAATTCGGGTGGATTGTAAAACTAGAAAAATCGGTATTGAAACCCACAAAGCAGTTGGAATATCTAGGCCTTCGGCTAGATACAGACTGCCAGAGGATAAGTTTACCTCAAGCAAAGATCAGATCAATAGCTCAAGCAGTTCAAGTGATCTTAGGCAAGAAGAGGCCGACTATTCGCCTATGTATGCGACTGCTGGGGAAGATGGTGGCCGCCTTCGAGGCTGTGCCCTACGCCCAGATCCATACCAGATATCTTCAGGCAGCCATTTTCTCTGCTTGGAACAAATCCATTCAGGCGTTAGATCGTCCGTTAGTGCTCTCCCCGAAGGTCCGGCGCAGCCTGTCTTGGTGGCTGGTCTCTCAAAATTTGTCAAAAGGGAAATCCTTTTGCCCCATCACGTGGAAGATGGTATCCACGGATGCCAGCCTGTTAGGTTGGGGGGCAGTTCTAGAAGAACAGACCCAGCAAGGGCTGTGGTCAGGGGCAGAAAAACTGCTTCCCATCAATATCTTGGAGATCAGAGCTGCTCGACTGGCCCTGATCGCCTGGACTCTCCCCCTTCAGGGTCTGCCAGTAAGGATACAGTCCGACCAACGCCACTGCGGTGGCATACATAAACCACCAGGGGGGCACGAAGAGCCCAGCAGCCCAAAGAAGTATACCTGATTTTCTCATGGGCCGAAGCCCATGTACCCTGCATCTCGGCGGTGTTCATCCCAGGGATAGACAATTCTCAAGCAGATTTTTTGAGTCGTCAACAGTTGCTCCCGGGGGAATGGTCTCTTCACCCCCAGGTATTCCAAGAGATTTGCCAAAGATTCGGAGTCCCAGATGTGGACATTATGGCAATGAGATCCAACAAAAAATTGGACAAATTCATATCCCGAGCCAGGGATCCCTCGGCCTACGGGACCGATGCGTTGGTTTGCCCTTGGCACCAGTTTTCTCTTCTGTATGCGTTCCCTCCACTGCAGATTCCCCGCCTTCTACGGAGGATCCGGGTGGAGCGCAGGCCTGTGATCCTGGTGGCCCCAGCCTGGCCCAGGAGGGCTTGGTACGCACTCATCGTGAAGATGTCAGTCGGGGCGCCGGGGCCGCTCCCCCTGCGCCCAGATCTGCTGCCTCGGGGCCCAATCTGCCATCCTGCTTCACAGCAGCTAAATTTGACGGCTTGGCAGCTGAATCCCTAATTCTTAAGGGCAGAGGCCTCTCAGATCAGGTCATATCTACGTTGATTCAGGCTAGGAAACCGGTCTCCAGAAATATTTATTACAGAGTCTGGAGAACCTATGTGGAGTGGTGCGAGTCTCAAAAATGGCATCCTCGAAAGTTTTTTAATGACAGGATCTTGCGATTTCTCCAGGTTGGCGTTGACAAAGGGTTGGCTCTTAGTACTCTAAAGGGGCAGGTGTCGGCTTTATCAATATGGTTTCAAAGACTCTTGGCCACCCATTCGCTTATGAAAACCTTCTTGCAGGGGGTCTTGCATGTGAATCCCCCTATTAGAGCTCCCCTCTGCCCCTGGAATTTAAATCTGGTCTTGTCAGCTTTACAAAGGCAGCCGTTTGAACCTCTGACAGAAATCCCTCTTGTGCTACTAACCCGAAAGTTGGTTTTCTTGGTGGCTATGGCTTCGGCCAGAAGGGTTTCCGAGCTGGCAGCCTTGTCATGCAGGGAGCCATACCTTATTCTGCATAAGGACAGAGTGGTTCTGCGGCCTCAACCTTCTTTCCTTCCTAAGGTCATATCCAGTTTTCACTTGAATCAGGACCTAGTCCTACCATCCTTCTTTCCTACTCCCCAGTCCAGAGAGGAAAGACGGCTTCATACTTTGGACGTGGTTCGAGCCATGAGGGTCTATCTCAAGGCTACAGAGAAGATTCGGAAAACAGATGTGCTTTTTGTTCTTCCGGATGGCCCCAAGAAGGGTCAGCCGGCTGCCAAGTCTTCCTTGGCTAGGTGGATTAAGCAGCTGATTTTTCAGGCATATGGTCTGAAGCGCGTTCCACCTCCCTTATCAGTTAAAGCCCATTCTACGAGGGCCATGAGTGCCTCCTGGGCGGCACACCATCAGATCTCTATGGCACAGGTTTGCAAGGCGGCAACCTGGTCTTCCGTACATACGTTTACTAAATTTTATAAGTTGAACGTTGCAAAGGGTACGGACGCAGCTTTTGGGCAGACGGTCCTACGGGCAGCAGTATAGAATCCTCTGGCCCGGTTCACGCCCCCTTGTTTTTCTGTTGGTGGAGCCATGTTTTCTCCTGACAATGTTTTTATTTGGCTATTCTTGGCCTTACGGTCTCCCTCCCTTCATAGAGCATTGCTTTAGGACATCCCAAGTGTAATGGCTATGCGCTCTGTGTCCCGTGATGTACGATAAAGAAAAAAGGATTTTTAATAAACAGCTTACCTGTAAAATCCCTTTTTCTTGAAGTACATCACGGAACACAGAGCTCCCACCCCTCTTTTGGGGAACATTGTGTAACCTCGGGAGAATTGCTTGCTACAAAACTGAAGCACTCCCAGTGGGAGGGGGTTATATAGGGAGGAAACTTCCTGTGAAATTGATTACACCAGTGTCCACACCTGAAGGTACCCATATAACCCAAGTGTAATGGCTATGCGCTCTGTGTCCCGTGATGTACTTCAAGAAAAGGATTTTTACAGGTAAGCTGTTTATTAAAAATCCTTTTTTTTTTTTTTCTGGGGTACCAGATGAATTCACTAGAGAACTTCCTTTAGAGAAAAAAATCAGAGTGCAAGGTGGAGTACGGCAACTGCAGTCCCATCAGCCTTTAACAGGAAGACAGGTGATGGCAGCATTGGGAATTTTGACCTCTACCATGCCGGCCGTCCACTGGGCGAGAATGCATTTCAGGTCCCTGCAAGCATTTCTAATGAAAACTTGGGATCACAGGCCTAATTCGCTGGACTCCCAGATAAAGATTCCGTCCAGGGTGAAAAGGTCTCTCTATTGGTGGAAGGACCAGCGGGTGCTTGCAGAGGGCCTCGAGTGGTCATTCCCGGTGGGGAAGAGGCTGACCACGGATGCCAGTGCATGGGGGTGGGGAGCCCACCTAGAGGGGAGTTTTGTCCAGGGGACTTGGCTAGAGGAATCGGCGCGATCCTCAAACTGGAGGGAATTAAAGACTATTGCCCTGGCCCTAGAAAGGTTTTTGCTCCATTTCTCCAGGGCCACCATGTTCAAGTGTTGACGCACAATGCTACTACTGTGGCGTACCTAAACAGGCAGGGGGGTACAAGGAGTTAGCCTCTGCACACCCTTGCTGCAGGGATTCTGTCCTGGGCAGAAAACTTTGCTTTCCCTGACAGTGCTACACCTAAAGGGGTCCTTGAACAGGGTGGCTGATTATTTGAGCAGACACCAGATTCAAAAATTGGTGGTCTCTAAATCTGGAGGTTTTTCTAGAGCTCTCCAGCAGGTGGGGTCTTCCAGAGGTTGACTTGTTTGCCTCGAGGCAGAACTCCCAGGTAGGTCAATTTTTTCTCTAAGCAGGGGGGATGGGTCCCTAGGACATGGTTCGACGCTTCTGGCTATGTCAGCCTAACCATGTTGGCATCTACCCCTCAGACAGGATCTTCTGACACAAGGCCCGGTAACTCACCCCGAGGTGACCAGGCTTTCCCTGGCAGTGTGGCTTCTGAAAGGGAAATTCTGAAGGGGAAGGGGTTCTCGGACCACTTGGTATCTACCTTACTTAACAGTAGGAAAAAAGTGACCAGAGCCATCTACGCTAAGGTGTGGAAGTTTTTTTTTTCTACCTGGTGTGGTTCATCGGATCAGGATCCGAATGAACTTAAGTCCATTTTGGAATTTTTGCAGGAAGGGGCAGATAAGGGTTCAGCTATCAGCACCCTGAAGGTACAGGTTTCTGCGCTAGTGGTGTTCCTGGAAAGGTCTGTGGCCACAGAGCCTTTGGTAGTTAGATTTTTTAGATCTCTCGATCTAGACCACCAAGATTAAAGAGTTTTCCCAAAATGGGGATCTCAATGGTACCTAAATCCATGGCTAGCAAGCCATTCGAACCTTTAAAGGAAGCATCGCTTAGATCTTACCTTTTTAAGACTTTATTTTTAGTTTCTATAACTTCAGCACGTAGGATCAGTGAGCTGCAGACCCTGTCTATTAAGGAGCCTTATTTGTTTGTTTTCAGATTTGGTCAGTTTTAAGCACTACCCTAAGTATTTGTCAAAGGTAGCTTCGGCAGCCAATCGTGTTCAGGACATTGTGCTGCCTACCTTCTGCTCAAATCCTTCGGGAGAAAAATAATTTTTCACATGTTAGATGTCGGAAGGGCCTAGTTATGCTACCTTGAAATAACAAGCCCTTTCAGACATACAGATTAGTTATTTATTTTGTTTGGGGGTAACAAAAAAGGTCTCCAAGCATCTAGGGGGACCTTAGCTAGATGGCTGAAATTGCCAATCCGGGAAGCTTAGTTACACGCAGACTTGATCCCGCCAGCAGGGATCTGTGCCCATTCAACCAGAGCCCTCGCAGCCTCATGGGCAGAAAGAGCTGGTGCAACGCCGCAACAAATCTGCAGAGCAGTGACGTGGTCAAGCTTTCACACATTTGTGCGACATTATAGGTTGGACCTCACTTCTGCCAGCGACCAGGCATTTGGCAGGAAGGTCTTACAAGCTGTCGTCCCGCCCTAAGGTAGTAAGTCTGTTATCCTCTCAAGGTGCTGTCCTGAAAGACGCCTTGGAAAAATTCAAGTTGGACTTACCGGTAACTTGTTTTCCAGAAGTCTTTCAGGACAGCAATGACCCGCCCTATAATTTCTGATGTACCATGCTGTGACTAACGTATGTGTTTGTTCCAGCCGGGGGCCGGAGGTTTCTCTGACAACTGACTGGTAGGAGGGGCCTACTTTTAAAAGATTGGAAGGTGTTTTCTGAAGGAGAGGGAGCAGTCACTATATCTCAAGGTGCTGTCCTGAAAGACTTCTGGGAAAAAAAGTTACCGGTAAGTCTAACTTGAATTTTCGGGGGCAAACCGAGCCCCATATAAATTTCAAAAGTTTACGTTGATGAATACGCACTATATGGGAGGGAATTTAAACCGGCAATACCCTGAAATATAGTAATTCCTGAAGATAAGACCTACGTACTGCAGCAATCCTGCCCAACCAGGATAATGGGAGATGAGACCAGGGGGAGAGCATATCTGTCAGATTCCTGAGGAGAGGGGGAAATTTGCCTGATATAGTCCATCCTATTTAAGAGCAAGTCGAACCCCCAAGTAAGGCAAAGAGGGAAGCCACTGAAAAGGGAGGCTCTGTCAATGCAACTACTTGATGGGAAGAAAGATTCACTGACCTAGCTTTAGACTGATTGGGGTTAACATGTAGACCTGAAATAGACGCAAAAGAACTTAAAAGATGTTATCAATTAGGGAGGGAGACCCTAGGCGGCATCAAGGTTAGCAGGCTATCCGTGAATGAGATCTTGTGGGCGGACCCAGCAACCTCATTGCATTTTTATATCTGGATGTGAACGAATCGCTTCAGCCAAAGGCTCCAGTGCCACAATTAAAAGGAGTGGACGAAAGCGGACAACACTGACGAGTACCCCTCCGGATTGGGAAGAGATGATTTAAATCCATATTGTATAATTTTGTCTTAAGGGGGCATCATATGCCGTCAAAAACCAAGTACCAAACCCATAGTGCCAGAGTACAGACCTAAGGTAGGGCCACGACAGGGTGTCAATCGCTTTGTTCACATCCAGTGAAACAAGCATTGTATCCAACGAACGGCTATGGGCAAGGTGTTGCAGTTGTATAATTTGCCTAATGGCATCACCATCACCTCCTATGGTTGGCAGCTGGACTGAGTCAAGTATAGACTTAAACACAGGTACACTGTGTTCTGCTTCATATTGTTGTAGCGCTATTGAGGGATTTGTGTTTTGTGTATTTAGCTAATGGCATCACCAGCCTGTCTATGGGGCACAAATTCCACCTGGTCCTTTTTAATCAAACGGCTGAAATTTAGACGATTGGCCAAAATGTTAAGATTTTCCTGTCAATATTGATCTAGGAAATGGGTCTGAAGTTGGCCCAGGAAGTGATGTTGCCGTCAAGGTATCAGGTGGGAGGCTCTCACCATTTTTAACTGAGTTGTACATTGCTGTCAAAGGAGGGGTCAAAACGTCCACCAACTTTCTGTAATGGAGTGCTGTGAAGCCACCTGGGCCTGGCTATTTGCCAACTTTTAATTCTTTAATGCCTTGCCTGACTTCAGATTCCTGAATGTCACGGTCCATAAAGTCTGCATGCGTGGTGGATGGTGTGAAACGGTGTAAAAAAACCTCTATATCCTAATCGCTCGCAAGGTTATGAGCCGAATAAAGTTGCCAGCCTGTGACAGAACTTATCCAGTATTCGGATTGGGTTACTGGTAAGGACATTATGACGAGTATGTAAGGTAATAGGAGTGAGTTTGGAGTTAAAGGTACGCAGTCTACTGGCCAGCATCGTATTTGGGTTATTCGCTTTTGCATACCAGTTCTGGCGGGACCAGTGCAAAGCGTGCTCTGCCTTGTCGGTAAGGCATAAGTCCAATTCCATACGTGCCTGATCCAGGAGATGACGATAAGTGGGGGTTTGTTGTCAGAAATGGATTCTAAGGCAGTGTCTGTTGTACTGAGTCCAATTCCAGCTGTATGTGTCCCCCAAGTACAGGTCCCCATAGATTCACCAGGGAAGAGTCTGCGTTAAGACAAAAATATTCCAGAGGTTTTTAGAAGATCTTCTTGAATGTCCTTAAGGGGCAAGAGCAAGTCTTTCATGACCCAGGGAGAATGGTGGGGCTTACATAATGACTGTGTAACCAGGAGGGGAGTCATGGTCTGTCCATGGGGCAGTGAGTATAGACGTTAAACTAACTAGGGGAGATGTTTTCTAAGTATGAAGACATGATCTATTCTGGAGTGAGTGAGTGCGGATGGGAATAGTAGGTGTAGTCCCTACCCAGTGGCTGTAGAGGTCTACCAGATAAATGAATATAGGGAGTGGGCACATTTTTTTGCAGTGCGCGATATCGCTACACGTTCTGGAGGGATATTTATACCAGGATTCAATACTACATTTGCATCCCCTAAGAGCACCCCCTTTGGTGGCATGTGATCTCTGTATCATAAATGGTACCCTGAAGCAGGAGATATCTGGATCTGCTATCTGTTTGAAACATTGGAAGGGGACAGATATACGGAACGCTATGATGACTCCCCTTTGCTTAGTTGGGCCCATAGCCCGAAAAACCTGAGGGTATTGTGCACTAAAGTACTTGGGGCATGTGGTGGAAGAGAAATGGGTCAATGTCTGTACGCTGTTTATTTAGATGCTTTAAGACCTTCACTGTCTTCTGCAGGGAGTTCATATCTTGAACATTTAGTGATGACAGTTTAATGCCATGGTGGAAAAAGTGTTAAAGGCATAGTAGTGGATCCTGATGCAGTCCCCACGGACTCAGGGTGGAAGAAAATTAAATAGAATTGTAAGAAAATGAAAGATGGAGAAAAGTCACAGGTGTTCCAAGAGCATGTCTGATTGATTTTTTGATATAGCAAAAGTGCATCAATAGGTGGGGCTAAAAACCCACGGCAAGGTCGGGCGTTATCCAGGACCATGGCAAGTTCCCACACTGGTGGATCAGAGGTCCACCGGACCCAATCGGCTATATTTTAAACATGGCAAGCAAAACTTCAAGTGAACACCCAGCAAAAGAAAATTATAAAAAAAGTAAACGTACCAGGTACCTTAGGAACGACGTAGCCCAAGCAAAGGGGAAGGCCCCGCGGAGGTATGATTGCGTATGAGAGGGCAAGCATATGGGGAGGATTTCAGACTTCGAGAAATTTATCTTGAAATTGGAGAGTGAGCTGAATAGCTTCAGCTCCCCTCATCAGTATGGGCAGGAAAAGCAGGGGTTCTGAAAGGTGGAATAGGATGTCGTCGGCATAAGCCGAGAGTTTATGTTCAGTATTCCCAACCAAAAGACCTCTAATGTCAGGGTTGGCTCTCACCGTACGGGGGAACGGTTCCAACGTCAATGCGAACAGGAGGGGAGAAAGATTGCACCCCTGCCGTGTTCCACTTTTAATGGGAAACCGTTCCGATAAGGCACCATTCACCTTGACCTGGGCGAAGTGCAAAGAGTTAAAATGGACGCTAACATCCGTGGGCCTAACCGCAACGACCGGAGGACTGCAGTCAGATAGGACCAGTCCACGCGGTCGAAGGCCTTTTCAGCGTCAGTTGATAAAATAATATAGGGGTGCTGAACAGGGCGATTACGGGCCCAGTGTATAAGGTGTACTGCTCTAAGGGAATTGTCCCGGGCCTCCCTCCCCGTTATGAAGCCTGTCTGGTCCGGATGGACAATGCCAGGGATGATTTTCTTAAGCCTATTCGCTAAAAGTTTTTCTAAGATTTTTACGTCTAAATTTAGAAGAGAGATTGGGCGATGGCTTTGGGGAACGGTGGGGTCCTTGCCATCTTTCGGGAGTACAGAGATATAAGCCAAAAGGCCTTCGGGGGGATGCATCTGCCCCCAGCCAGAGAATTAAAATAATGACACATGTGGGCCGCTAGTTGGGGAAAGAAAGTCTTATGTTTTAGTGAACCCGTCAGGGCTCTTCCCGTTAGGCAAGGACTTCACCGTGGCCCCAATCTCGGCTACAGTAAACGGAAGCTTTAAAGTCAAGGACTGGTCATCTGTAAGTGTAGGAAGGTTGGCTGCCTCTAAATAGTCACGGATGACATTACATCTAGCTTCCCGGGAGTCCTGAGAGGTCTGAGTCCAAATTGTAGAGCGCGGCGTAATAGTCATGGAACCCTGCAGCGATCTTGGAGGATTGCACAGCTGTGGCCCCGGAGGGGGAACGCAACTTGTGCACAAAGGACTGAGCCTGTCGCCTCCGCAGAGCACGAGCAAGCATCTGCCCGCACTTGTTCCCTGTGTTCATAGTATTTATGAGCCGTAAAGCGAAATTGTCTGCGAGTTTGGCGATCAAGTAGACGCAGGAATAATTCCCGTATCTCCATTAGATCTCTCAGCGCCTCAGGACCCCCAGTAGCCTTATGACAGAGTTCGGCCTTTTGTAGCGCAGCCAGCACCCTTGCCAAATCCGCCCTGCGCTCCCTCTCGAGTCTGGACCCCTGGGAAATCGAAGCTCTCCTCACCACGGCCTTGTGAGCCTCCCAGACTACCCCGTCGGTCTGTTCACCAACAGGGTTTTCGTTAAAATAGTGGGTCAGTGTGTCAGCAACCTCTGTCACCACAGTCGGGTCATCTAATAAGTTATCATTAAGTCGCCACGTCCAGGCCTTCCTTAGGCCTTGGAAGGGCAAGGGATATCGTCACCGGGGCATGGTTGGAAATGGAGATATTTACCAATAGAGGCAGTGTGAAGGAGTTCATAGATGTGGTCGATACGTGTGTGTATACGTCGTGTACTTTAGAGTAGTAGGTGTAGTCACGGCTCGAAGGGTGGATCGTTCTCCAGCTATCAACCAATAGGTGGGTCTGGATAGTCTTATGAAAGTGTCGGAGAAAAGCATAAGAGTGAGGGGGCCTCGCATGGGATGTATCTAAGGAAGGTTCAGGACTGATATTAAAATCCCCCCCTAAGATCAGAAAACCCTCTCTGAAATCAGCTAGACGGTCTAAAGTGTCATCAATAAACGTGAGCTGGCCAGCATTGGGGGCATAAACTGACGCAAATGTGTAAGTTTGACCAGCAACCTCGCCCTAAACAAAAACATACCGACCTTGAGGGTCTAGCCTATGATCTGAAGGCCGAAAGGGGCACGACTTATGGAAGGCCATGGCTGTCCCTCTAGATTTAGACACGGGGGATGTACTAATAAACCATTGGTTAAAAATATGGGAAGGGAGCTTGGGGAGAGGCTTTGGCGTAAAGTGCGTCTCCTGGAGGAAGACAACTTGAGCTTTCAGATGTTTCAGCTCCCACCACAGCTTGTTACGCTTGTGGGGAGAGCAGAGACCCCTCACATTATACAAACTCACCTGTAGTGTAGCCATGGGATGGTAGTGAAGACTTCCAGGTGAAGGAACCGACGATGCGCTCGATGCAGACCCCGAGATAGTAGAGATCTGGAGCAGAGGTGACGGACAAGAAGAGTACATAGAAAAGAGAGGGGATAAAGACAAAATATACGCGAGTCAAAAAAAGGAAAACATAAACAAAAAATGAGAAGAAAAAAACAAAACCACTTTCAGGGCGCAGCAGCCGAGGCCACTGGGACCCGAAAAAAACTAGGAGCCAAGCCCAGGGTCCCATCCCACAAAAGTGGGAGGAGGTCCAGAGCATGGCACAAGATCCTGATAGGGATCAGCACCCAAAAAAGGGTAAACTATGGGGGGAACGTGAACCAACACAGAGAAGGTACCATGGCACCCACCTCAGTCCCCCCGCATCTGACCTAATGCAGCAGAGGGGAGAAGGGAGCTTCAGTAGGGGATTGCCGAGCAATCCAGACCGGAGGCAAAAAAAAAAAGGGGGAGAAGCATATGTAAGTGCTAGGTAAGACAAAACAAAGTTAACTAAGCCACATCAGAGCCGGACTCTCAACATTCTTTTGTGCAACATGCCCATCCTTCATGTAAACTGAATGAGCTAGTGAAACGCCAAAACAGGGGAAGAGTGGCTAGAAGAAAAATCAGGGCTATAGAGCGTCTCAGGCATGGCAGTCGGAGAAACCAAGGCAGGACGGCACCACGTCCCAGATTAAGGAAAAGAGAATATCAGTCTCTCGAGGTGGATGGGCCCGTCCGCCGACCAGGGGGGGTCCCGGCTGCAATTACGCCTGCGGGTCTGGCGTCCAGCAGATTGCCACGGCTGTGGTGTAGGTAGTCTGGTGGACCCGAAGTCAGGGGATCCCCTTCAATCAGGAAAGTCCACCGGCTCCAAGTCTAAGGAGGCCAGGAAGCGAGGCAGATCATCTTTGTTGCGTAGCGACTCCGTCTTCCCATCTTTGGTAACCTGGAGGCAGAAGGGGAACCTCCACCTGTATGATAGACCCGCACTCTGGACGCCCTCCAGGAGGGGGCGAAGTGCCCTCTGTTGCATGAGTGCGTCTGGATATGTCCTGGTAGAATGCCAAGTGAGCACCATCAAAGTCAAAAAAGGGCCTACCCCTAATTTTCTGTATGATGTGTTCCTTAAGTGTATATTTGTGCAGCTTGCAGATTATATCCCACGGGTTGTTAGCGTCCTGAGAGGGAGGTTTCAAGGCCCGGTGAGCACGGTCAATTTCAATGACAGCTCTGTTTGGAAGCCCCAGTATTTCTTTAAATATACCTTCCAGGGTGGGGACAATGTCCTTAGGGCCAGTGGCTTCAGGTAGACCATGGACCCTAATATTAGCCCTGTGGCTTTCAGCATCATCTAATTGGCATTGTCCGCTTTAGTGGGCAGGGACAGAATATGGCACCTGAGATCTATGTCAGCCAGGGGATCAATGGCAGCGTGGCTGTCATCCATCGAGGTAGTGGAGCCCGGGGAGGCTGGGGGAGCTGAGTCACTCACCGACTGCGGGGACGGAATCTGACAGCAGGCCCTCTGCTGCGATCGCGTGGCGGAGCTCTGTGCGGCCTTAGGTGGCTTCTGCACCTTCCCCGTTGGCGCCATCTTGGACGCCTCGCGGCCTCTCCCGGTCTGCTCAGGAAAAGGATTCTAGCTGGGCTTGCCGGGATCTATCTATCGGTGGTGGCTGGGAGGATGTCCTGCTCCTCAGGGACATGACGTGCGGTTGGTAGAGGTGATTTTTCTCTCTCGTAGCGGCGGCAATGTGCGGCGGTAGGACGGAGCTGAGGAGACACACGTCTTCACTGCTCCATATCCTGGACACGCCCCATATATATTTTTTTAATTACTGACTATGTGGCTCAGTAGTGCCAGTCCCAAGAAAAGACCGGCTTTGTCTCGGCAATTATGGACCAAGTAAGCAACAAAGTAGAGAACATGAAGTTTTTACTCAGGTTCGTGGAAAGCTGAAAGCCTCAAAGGAAGTCCAGTTCATTAGCTGATGGGGACATCCGGAAAACTCTGCGACTGCAGTGAACGAAGGGCCTGAGAGCCTTGAGACGCCTGAGATGGTTTGCGGGGGAGGCTGAGACGATCACAGGTTTAAGCGCAAATCGTGGCAGTGCCGCTGCAATTCAGGCAGTGAGGATGCCTGGACCTGTTAGCCCTGTAAGAGAAGGAAAGTTTAACCGGTTAAGACCCGGACCATTATGCAGGTTAAGGACCTGGCCCCTTTTTGCGATTCAGCACTGCATCCCTTTAACCGACAATTGTGCAGTCGTGCAACATGGCTCCCAAACAAAATTGGCCTTTTTTTTTTTTTTTTTTACAAATAGAGCTTTCTTTTGGTGGTATTTGATCACCTCTACGGCTTTATTTTGTGCGCTATAAACAAAAATAGAGCAATTTTAAAATATATATATATTTTTTGCTATAATATACTAAAAAAATATATAAAAAAGTATTTTTGGGCCAATACGTATTCTACATAATTTTGATTAAAAAAATCGCAATAAGCGTTTGGTTTGCGTAAAAGTTATAGCGTTTACAAAATAGGGGATAGTTTTATGTTATTATTATTATTATTTTACTAGTAATGGCGGCGATCAGCTTTTTTAATTTTTTTTTTTTTTCCCCATGACTGCGACATTATCACACTTTTGACACCATTGTCATTTTCGGGACCATTGTCTTTTTCACAGCGAAAAGTGCTATAAAAATGCACAGATTACTGTGAAAATGTTAAGTGTTTCCTACTGTAGGGGGGAGTGGCTGTACGTGTGACGTCACTGATAGTCTGTTCCCTGTTATGGGGAACGACTATCGCTGCCACAGAGAAGAATGGGGGAGTGTTTGTTTACACTCGCCTCCGCCCGTTCAGCTCCTGTGACCCGATTGCGGGACACGGCGAAGATTGGGTCCCACAGCTTCGGACCGGCTGGGTTCCTAAAGGGGACGTACATGTACGCTCTTGTTGCCCATCCATGCCACTCTGTCTACGTATATCGCTGTGCGGCGGTCCTTAAGTGGTTAATGCCCTTAGCTAGAGGGGAGAAGAGGAGCCTGCATCCCACCCCTGAGGTGACTTCTATAGGTAGTGTGATAGGATGGAACTACTGTGTTTTAGCACTGTTTACCATTAGTTGGTCAGTAGGGGGAGGGGGCTGTGTTTTTAGGTTTATGGCCTGTGCCTGAAAAGAAACCGAATCGCTCCTTTCTCACTTTCCAAAAAATATCCCTCCTGTAAAGCTACCCTTGGACTCTTGGAGGAAGCCTTTTGTGTAAGGCTTATATAGCGGACCTAGTTAAATGGGAAACTTCCTTATCTGCTGCTCATTGCAGTGAGCTAACCAGTTGGTTAAAATCTAGTGACCATTTTCCAACTGTAAGTGGAAAACGACAAACTTTTTTCCCCGCAGTGGAAGACTATGAAGACCAGTCTGTTTTGTCCTCAACCTGATATCTCAAAGCTACAGACTGGAATTCTCAGACCCCTGAGTCACTTTTTTGTAACTCGTTCCCAGAGGTTAAGAAAGTCCCTGGCAATAATGGCTCTCTTGCAGGAACTATTGCAGCAGGGAGTGGTCATTCCAGTACCCTAGGAAGGACTAGGGTTCTATTAACATGTGTTCCTGGTCAAAAAGTCGTCAAGTTTTGGTTGATCTTAAATGTAAAAATGCTGAACAAATCCATTCATTACAAAACCTTCCGAATGGCTACAATATTTTCCCTAAGGAAGCGTCTTACCGCAGGTTGTTTCCTAACATCCATAGATCTGGGACTCTTGCATGTCCCCCGTAGCGCTAGCATCCCAAAGATTTTTGCATCTAGCAATTAAAGCAGGGGACACAATTTACCATTTTTCATTTTTGGGCCCTCCCTTTTGGGCTGTTCTCTCTAAGGATCTTTACAAAAATTATGGCAGAAGCTTTGGCACCTCTCGGGCTTCAGTGAATTTCGATTGTTCCTTATCTGGACAATCTCCTGTTTGCCAGCTCGAAAGAACTATTGGTAACAAATTTACAAAGTATGGAGAGGCACTTGGAAAGTCTGGAATGGCTTCTGAACAGGGAGAAGTTGAACCCCGTCCCTTCTTTTGGGTTACGTCGTCGATTTGACTCAATTAGCGCTTGCCAACTACAGTTCATTAAGCCATGTCAACGTTGGGCCTCCTTGCAGCCTCAATCCCAGCTGTTTAGTGGGTTCGCCTCTGTTCAATGGATCTTTAACAGACTATTCTACAAAATTAGAATCACTGGGAATTGTTGGAAAAGCAGCTTGCCACCATAAGTGCCTTTTTTGACTTGAGAGGGGAGGGAACAGACACATTTTTAAAGCCGGGTTTGTTTGGACATTCCCAGCTGCAAGGAGGTTAGCTACAGACGCAAGCTCTTGCTGATGGGGCACGCAGCTCGAGGGACAGTTTGCCTAAGGCTCCTGGCAGGTCATGGAAGCCAAAAGGTCCTCAACGGGAGGGAGCTGAGAGCCATTCTGCTAGGGCTATAGTCCTTTCAGGAGATTATCAGAGGCCAGCATGTTCAGGTGCCATCTAACAATGCTACAGCGGTAGCCAGGGTCTCAATGCAAGGGGGCTCAAGAAGCAGGGTTCTCCTGGCCATGGCTCTCCAGATCCTGTTATAGGCAGAAGACAGGCTGACTTCTTTGGCAGTGCATCTAAAAAAATCAGTCTGAATTGGGTAGCAGGCTTCTTGAGCAGGAAGCGAGTGCAAGATTCAGAATGGTGTATATTTAAAAACCTTTTCAGATGATTGTAAGTAGAGGAGTTCAGCAGGTTGATCTGTTTGTGGCTCATGCAAAATGCCAGTTTAGAGAGGAAAAACAGGTAAGGCCAATGTTATGGAAATAGTTATACCTCACTTAAATTAAAATAAGTGATTAAAACCCTTTTTGTCTATATAAAAATTAAAACAAAGAATAGCGGTGGTAAAGAGAAAATTATTGCATTTATTGATACAGAAAATGAACTTGTACTAATCTAATATTCGTAACGGTAACATAAATACCACCTTAAAACAAAGATGTTACCGATGATGCACAATATTACTAATAGGGATAAGGCTTTGATGGACACATCAGTATATCAGGACAAGTCAAAGAAAAGGAAAAGGAGATGAAGAAAATTAATGATTAGAAATTACCTGCAACATCACCTAGGGATATTTGGTATAGTGTTGCCAGGTGGTTACAAGGATAACAAGGCCTAACTCTGATATGGTTACAATGGACATCCACAGGCTCCTATTATTATACTCTTAATAAGCCTTGTAAAATGTTATAAATATGGATTTGAAAAATCTCCATCACACCAAGCCTCATGGGTGTACAAAATGCATGTTTTGCCATGTTTTATGTAAAAAAAAATTGATCACATAAAAACGCGTGATCGCTTAAGGATACATGGTCACGTAAAGATGCATTTTTATGTTTGTATAGATATGCATGTTTTTTTTCATAGTCGCATAAAAGTGCTTGATATAAAGATGCTTGGTCGCACAAGGGTGCTCCATCGCCTAAAAGTTGCATGAGGCATGCTAATACATGATTCCTCATGATCTCATAGGAATACATGTCTGCATAGATACGTGTTGCAGGATGTTGCATAACACGTTTCATAAACGCATGCTTGCTTTGCAAAGATGCTTGTTCCATGACACACGTGCTACGTGAATGCGCGTGTACAGCACACACTTTTCATATTTTGCCTGAAAGCATATTTGTATGGTCTCTTGCTAAAACTATGAACGCACGCTTCCATAGAGGCATATTGCTTTAACACATGCTGCATATGTTAAAGCTGTATAGGTATGTATTTGTTTTTCTGAAATTATTTTACCCATGTGCTTATTGCATAGGACTGCAGAAGTGTCTGCGGGCAGACACCTACAAAGCAGAGTTACAAGGCCTCCTTATGAACGGGCACCTCTGCTCGATCGAGGTGGAGCGAAAGCTTCTGTGGCTTTCAGGGGCTTGGCAAGAAAAGATCCTTCTCTGTGGTAGCTCTAGGCTTCTCCCCAAAGACCTAATGAAAAGAAGTTCTTTATTTCTAGCGCTGGACCAATTGATGTTTCAGGAAATCGGAGACCCCCCCTCAGAAGAGCAGGGTATATGGCTTTATTCAAATCTCTTCACCGTACCAAAACCAATTGGAGATGTCGGGCCTTTTTTTTTAAATCTGAATCTGTTTCTAAACATCCGCTCTTGGAGT
This sequence comes from Rana kukunoris, assembly GCA_029574335.1. Taxonomy (NCBI): domain Eukaryota; kingdom Metazoa; phylum Chordata; class Amphibia; order Anura; family Ranidae; genus Rana; species Rana kukunoris. Next base: position 406,728,413 of record CM056049.1, on the reverse strand, counting down.
CAATCTGGTCAGTCTTATCTACCCTATAGGAAGGAGAATTTCTAGCGTCAATAGACAAAGATGTGTACATCAGACAATTTTCCCCGCTCATCAGAAATGTCTGCGTTTTTTGCGGTGGAACAGCGTGCCACTTTCAGTTTGTGACCTTACCCTTCGGGTTAGCCACCTCTCCCCGGGTATTAATGAAAGTTTTGGCCCCCGTACTAGCAGGACTAAAGGTAAGGCTAGAGTACGTGGGACATAACCCAAAAAAATAATCTCTTGGCCTCAGACAGAAGTCAGCGCTATAAGAGATGGTCCACGTGGTTGAGGCAAGGAAGAGTTCTTCCATTTGCTTTGGCATGGAATTGCTAGGGAAGATGGTGGCTTCTTTCGAAGCGGTTCAGCATTCTGTCTACTTGGAACAAGAAAATCCAAGCCTTACATTATCCAAGGTATCTGGCCTCAATGGTATGCCCAGAGTCTCAGTTGGTGGTTGGTAACAAAAAATTTTTCAGAAGGGAAGATCCTTCATACCAATTACTTGGAAGGTAGTGACAACGGAAGCCTCTTGGGCTGAGGAGCAGTCCTGGAAGAGACCACTGCCCAGTGCAAGATGCAAGAAAACCTTGTCAATCAACATCCTAGAGATTTGGGTGGCATGTCTGGCTCTAATAACCTGGATATTCAGGTTTCAGGATTATCCTGTGAGAATCCAATCTGACAATTCCACAGCAGTGGCTTACATCGATCACCTAGAGGGTACCAGAAGTCGTGCAGCCAGAGTGAGGTCAACCATGTTCTGGCTTGGGCGGAGAAGCCTGTATCTTGCCTATCTGCAGTGGAGAATTCTCGACGGATTTCTTGAGCTGCCAACAATTGTTCCTGGGAGAATATGCTCTACATTCTGAAATTTTTCTGCCCATATATATTTCGGCCATGGATCTATTGGTGTCCAGTTCAACAGAGTTGGATCGACTCGCATACGGGAGATGCATTGGTATACCTGCAGGTTCTGTTTTCTCTGATTTATGCACCCCCCCCCCCAGTGCCGCTTCTACCGTGGCTTCTATACAGGATCAAAAGGGAATGGAAGCCGGTAATTGGGGGTGCAACGGATCAAACTAGCGGTTTGGATCGTTCCTCTGATCAGGAGTCACGGATCAGATCATTGCCCCCCACTCGTCACTGTAATGTCCACCATTGTCCCACACTTGTTATCACCATCACTGTTCCAGTTCACCATTGCCCCCACACTAGTAAACACTAATAGCCAGTTTAACATTGCCCCCACTAGTAATGACTGTAATTGCCAGTCCAACATGCTACTCGCTGTACTTGCACTGTAATGTCCACCACTCGTCATCACCATCACTGTATCAGTCCAACATTGACCCCACACTAGTAAACACTGTAATAATAGCCAGTTTAACATTGCCCCACTAGTAATCGCTGTAATATAATAGCCAGTCCAACATCCAACTCACTGTACTTGTTGCACTACGCGCTCTTGCAGAATAGAAGATCCACGAGCAGAGGAAGGGGTGATGACGTCGGCGCGAACCGCCGCCGGGTGTGCCAAGATGGCCGACCGATCCGGAGCTAGGCTGGGGCCTTTCCTAAGGCCGCTTGGGCCTTGCGGTCCGGATCGCATTATGTGCCAATCTGATCAGGTCGACCGTTTGGATCACGAATCGGTCACGATGCACCACTACCGGTAATCCCTAGTAGCTCCGGCATGACACAGACTACCCCTAGTATGCAGAGATTGTGAGGGTGGCAGTAGGGGATCCATGGACTTATATTTAATTTTTTTTCTCTCGTCCAAACCGCCTTTTGCAGGGGTAGCTATTCCATCCTGCCTTGCAAACGCTGAATTCAGCGGTTTGGCTGTTAAAGGAGTTGTAAAGGAAAAAAAAATTGGACAAAAAATGTCTGCAAGGTAGACAGAATAGTGTAATGATTCTGTTAACAAACAAGTAAATACCTACTAAATTCCTTCATCTATATCACCTCCAGCGTTCTAGTTTCTGTTCTCTCATTCACTTCCTGGTTTGCATCACTTGTTCATGTAAGAACTACATTTCCCAGTATGAATTGCGGCACGCCCAGTAATTCACACCTTGAAGTCTCGTAGGGAGACGCGTAGGGAGTGTCCTGCCATACAGATGTAGTTCCCAGGAGCACGTTACTGACCACCGCAATAAAGTCTCCCGTCACGGTGGTCAGTAAAATCAGACCAGCAGAAAGTGAACAGAACGGAGAAGAAATAGAGCAACTTCTGAGCAAAACGAACAATGAGCAAGTAAAAAAAAAGGAATATCTGCAGGTAAAGGATGCTTATTAAGATTTTATTTTTTTCCTTTACAAACCCTTTAAGTCTGCATTCTAAAAGAATCGGGGGGGGGGGGGGGGGGGGCTTTTAGGGTCAGTAGTAACTATCCTGATTAATGCAGGAAAAGCGGCTTCTAGGACCATTTACTATTGGGTCTGTAAGGCCTATGTTCCTGGTGGAAACCAAGGATGGCATCCTCACCCTTGTGCCCTTGGGATTTTGCTCTAGTTTTGTCAACATTACAAAGACAACCCTTGGAACCGATGCGCCCAGTGGCGTCACTAGGGTTGGTGTCACCCGGTGCGGTAAGACATGGTGTCACCCCCCCATCCCCCATATTTTATTTTTTCCCATATAACACTGCATATAATGGCAATAGTAGTGCTGTTGCAATTAGCAAATTTACCTAACAATATTATATGAAAACAATTAGAACTCCCCAGGAAATAACCCCCCCCTCCCCCCGGATCAGTGCCCGTTTCAACAATAACAGCCAGTATTGGTGTCAGTTTCTGCAAAAATAATTTTTAGCATTGGTGTCATTCCACAATGATTCCAAGCATTAGTGCAGTAGCTGCAATAATAGCCCCTGGCATTGATGGTCAGTGGCATTAAAGCGGAGGTTCTTCCTAAAACCTTTTTCTAACCTTACATTGTGCTCACTTGCAACATTAACGGTATGCGTTTTATTTATTTTTTCGCTGTACATACTTCGTACAGCTTCCCCCCCCCCCCCCCCGCTTCTGGGTAGTGGCTCCCGCGGGACTGGGCATTCCTATCCAGCTGGTAAGTGACGCGATGACAAAAACTACCCCCGTCGCATAAGGAGCGTCACGAGTTGCCAAAAGAAGCCGAATATCGGTGCACAGGCGCCGTATAGAGCCGTCTCGCAGTTCGGCTTCATTTGGCAACTCATGACGCTCCTTGAATGAATGAATGAAAACTTGTATAGCGCGACACATGCGAACTGAATCGCCTCTGGGCGCTTGTTGTTCCTGTCTCCATTGATATCAAAAGAGAAAAGTCTTGACCTTTTTTCTAAATGCTAGGTGGTTCTCCTCCAACCGAATGCTGGTTGGTAAAGCGTTCCATAGTCTGGGGCCTTGGATCGCGAATCTCCTTTCTCCTTTGGACTTGAAGTTGGCTTTCGGAACCTGGAGTAGGTTCCGATTTGTGGATCGCAAAACGCGATTGGGATTATGCGCTTTTATTATTTCGCATAAATAAAGTGGGGCATTCCCATGGACACATCTATGCGTAAGACAGAGAGCTTTAAAAGCAATTCTGTCTTTGACTGGCAGCCAATGAAGTGCCCTCAGTGATGGTGAGATGGATTCCCAGGGTTTTTTCCCAGTCACAAGTCTGGCGGCCGTATTCTGAACGATTTGTAGACGGGCGATTTGGTACTTGGGGAGGCCGAGGTAAAGGGCATTTGCATAATCCAGCCTGGAGTTTACAATTGCTCCCACCACGACCGCTAAATCTTCTTTAGGGATAAACGGAGTGAGTCTGCGTAGTAGGCGCAGTAGATGGTGAGATCCACTGACTACTGACCCTATTTGTGCGTCCATTGTCATATAGGAGTCAAAAATGACCCCTAGGCTTTTGACTTTGGCGCTAGGGGTGATGATTTTGCCCAAAATGGGCGGGGGGGTCCACGCTGTTGAAAGTTGATTCCTGCGCTTGGCATGAAACAGGAGAAGTTCTGTTTTTGCTCCATTGAGTTTAAGATAACTCTTTGTCATCCAGTCCTCTATCAAAGAGAGACATGTCTCTAGATTGAGGCGGTGATCCTGTCTGTTGCAGATGCGGAAATACAGTTGCGTATCATCTGCATATGAGTGATAAAGCAGTTTTTGGCTGCTAATAATCTCAAAGAGAGGACAAAGATATATGTTAAACAGCACTGGTGACAGAGGCGATCCTTGAGGGACTCCGCATGTTACTGTGCGTTTTTCAGACATAAAAAGTCCTAACTTCACTGTTTGCGATCGGTTTTCCAGAAAAGAGGAGAACCAAGATAAATCGCCTTCTGCGACTCTGGCTACTTCAGCAAGCCGAGTCAGTAACAGATTGTGGTCTAACAGTGTCGAAAGCTGCACTTAAGTCCAACAGAACTAGAAGACAAGATTCTCCTTCGTCTGCGGCCTTGAGAACATCGTCCCATACGATGCGCGGGGGGAAGTTTTTGTCATCACATCAATCACTTACCTGCTGGATAGGAATGCCCAGTCCCGCAGGAGCCACTACCTGGAAGCCAGGGGGGAAATGGCTGTACAAAGGTATGTACAGCAGAAAAAAAAATGCATGCTGTCATTGTTGTCAGTGAGCACAATGTAAGGTTAGAAAAATGTTTTAGGGTGAACCTCCGCTTTAATGCCATTTTAAAGCCCTGCAGCACAAGGAGTTAATGGACACTGCCATTAACCCCCTTGTGCTGTATTAGTGGTCAGTGTTAATTACCCCTTTGTATTGCAGCATGAATAGGTTAATTGACACTAACCACTAATACAGCACAAGGGGGTTAACTTCTACTGCATTGGGGGCGTGGTCTGGACATGGCCGTGTAAGGACGTTTCCCTGTGGAGCTCCCGATCCGTCCCGGCCTGACTAGCCCTATTTTCAGCCATAACAAACTAACATCCACTGCATGTACTCAGCTGGGAAGCGGAGAGGCACGCAGAAGAAGTCACAGACCCCCCGAAGCCTGGCTCAGCGGCGAAATACAGCGTTACTTCCGCGGCGTCCAGGCAGCTTCCCCGATCCCCAAGATGGCGGACACCACGAGGCACAGCGGACATGTGAGTTCCCCTCCACACACCTCACAACCACCAGCCATGGCCTCCTACTCGGTAGAGGGAGACCCCGGCACACCAGTAGCGTTCCGACCGGATCCGACACAATCGCTTATCCAGCCGCTGACGCGGCGGGCGGATGCGGAGCTGAGGGCCCTGCTGCAGGCTCTGCCTACGAGAGCCGACTTTGAGTCACTGGTCAGCAGGTTAGAGGCAGCCCACCACACAGACATTGCGGAGGTCCGCGGGGAGATCACATCGCTGACGGAGAGGGTGGAAACCTCAGTATTGGCACTGGAGGTGAGGCTGCGACGGGTGGAAGAAGTAAAGGCGACACAGGCAGCTACTATACTAGCTCAACAGCTGCGCCTGGAAGAGGCCGAGGACCGCAGCAGGAGGAACAATTTGCGGGTGAGGGATCTGCCTGAAGCCACGGGGTCAGAGGATCTAGGGGCAACAGTTCTGGACATGTTTAGAAAGGTGGTGGGTGACACTCTCCCTCCGAATGTGACTTTTGACCGGGTTCACAGGGCCCTGGGACCTAAACCCACAGACCCGGCCCGGCCCAGGGATGTGATCTGCAAAGTCCATCACTATGCACACAAGGAACTCATCCTGCGGAAAGCCTTTGGAGATGAGGGACACTGACTTTGATGGGGCTGCTATTCAAGTCCTACCAGATTTATCCCGGGCCACCCTGCAGAGGAGAGCGATGCTGAAGCCTGTTCTGGAAGTTGCTCGGCACTCTGGCATCACCTACCGGTGGGGTTTCCCTATTGCAGTGACTTTCAAGAAACAAATGCAGTCCTTCACCCTGCGCTCTCCTTCAGAGCTGCCCACGCTGTTTGCCTTTTATGGAATCGGATCCAATTGATGTCCCGGACTGGCTGCAGACTCTCCCAAGCTTCCCCTCCAGACCAGGTGAGATCCTGATCCCCACGACCGCAGAGGAGCAGACAGAGGCTACGCGTTGCACCCCCGGAAGACTCCAGGGAAGCCTAGTGGCGATGACTGCTGTGGTGAGATCAGACATGCACACTCACTACCCTTAGAGCCTTATACCGAGTGTTTCTTACCTATGATCTTGCTCTCATTGTTTATGGGTCAGATTTGAAGTTGCCCCCACATGGAGCTGACTCGTGCCCTACCCCCCCCCCCCCATGATCGTGGGCACAGCTGCTAGGTACTCTGAGAAATATGGGATGTGGGGGCCTGGTTGGTGGGGTAGAGGGTGGGCACCTGATTTTGACCCGCAGATATCCCCCCTGCTCCCGGATGGAGGTCGAGACCACTGGATACTGCCCCCCCGGGGCCCACATGAGACTTATATGTACCCCCCTCCCCCCTTGCAGGTACTTTGCAAAACATACACTGGGACCTCCGGGCATGGCCCCGTTCCAAGAAGTACTGTGGTGTACACCTTTGTACCCGAAACCCCGCAGAGCCCGAGCAGGTGCGGTCCCTGGAATACTAAAGGCTATGGGAAGCCTGGTTGTCGAACGTTTCTCCACATGGATTGCCGCACTGAGGGCAATGTGTAATGGGGCAGGGGATCCTGTCTGACAATATAGGGACCTAAATGTATTGCTGGCTAGGGTCAGGCTAGAATGCTGGGATACGGGGGGGAAGGTTTGTAATATAGGGGGGGCCATACCGGTTAACCGAGGGGGGACGGGGGGAGAAAGCCGGCTTAGGGGGACATGGCGGGGAGGGCGGGGGCCTGTACGTAATCCCCGTGGGCAATCGAGCCCACGGCTCTGAGGGCCTTGATGTGAGCTAGAGAGCTCTGGCTGTGGGTAGGGGAATGTGGATATTCTGTTTACCGTTTAATTTGTTTTGTTTTATATTTCATGTCTATGCCTTCTTATTTGCATAATTTACATTTATACCTGAGTACATGCACAATTATACCTTAGGGCTGGGAGGGCCGGATGGGGCCGGGGGCGCTACCCCGGTCGTAGTCTAACCTCCTCCCCACTAGTTGGAGGCACTGCACCCGTTGTTACCCGGAAGGTGCTTCTGTGCAATGTTTTGCACTACAGTTGATTGAGTTTAAACAATCAATTGTGTATAGGATCACGGTGAATACTCCTTATTCACTGTACTCTTTTCTGAGCTAATCTTGCTCTCGCACCTCTCAACTCTTCCTCTTCTATCAGTTCCCTTCTCCCCCAACCCCCGGCGCGGTGGTGATGTATCAACTCACCTTTTTCTCCTTGAACGCCAAAAGGCTAAACATCCCTGAGAAGCGCTGCATGCTTTAAAATGACCTTAAAAGGGCTAGAGCAGATATAGTGTTCATTCAGGAGACCCACTTCAAGACGGGCTCCCCACCATGCTTGAAAAATCAACACTTTCCCACAACATACCATGCGACGAACCCCTTACACAAATCAAAAGGGGTGTCTATACTTCTTGCAAGCGGCGTGCCATGGTCCTACTGTGACTCTAAGATTGACCCAGAGGGTCGATACGTATTCCTTAAAGGACTGATGGGGGAGGTGTTGGTGACATTGGCCATGGTCTACGCACCAAATGATGGACAAGATATTTTTTTGCACAGCACACTGTCCATACTGATAGTTTACGGAGGGCCAGTTGATTTTGGGAGGGGACTTTAATGTGCCACTGATCCCACCGGTAGACACATCCTCCGGCACCTCCTCTGTGAGACCCAGGGTACAGAGAAACATTGCTAGAGACCTCCACAAGGCACAACTGATAGACATCTGGAGACTCCTCCATTCGGGAGAAAGACTACACGTTCTTCTCACCCCCACACAAAACATACTCAAAGATCGACTATTTCCTGATACCGCATCGCAACCTAGAGGCGGCACATGATCCCGTGATAGGAAATATCACCTGGTCAGACCACGCGCCCATAACCCTGCGTTACTCCCTCTCGCAAGCCACATCACCCCGCACGCGGTTCTGGAGGTTGAACGAAAGTTTGCTTCAGGACGCTACTGTGCTGGCTGAGGTGACGACCGAATTGACCCACTATTTCAGTACTAACGAAGTTGGGAACTGTGACCCGGGCATATTGTGGGAGGCGCACAATCGGTTATAAGGGGAGTCTTAATCAAACATGGTGCACGCATCAAGCGGGAACGAGAAAAACAAATCCTAGGGCTTCTGGACAGGATCCGTGACCTAGAAGCAAAACATAAACACAACCCAACCCCCCTTGTAGAAGCAGATCTCCTGACTGTTAGACGACAAACCGTAGACATGCTGAGATACAAAGCCAAGGCTGCTCTTCAGATTTGTAGGAAGTTATCCTATGAGTCGGGAAACAAGTGTGGGAAGCTACTGGCGAATGCGGTCAGGCAGCAGAGGCGTCAGGCATATATACCCCACATTATTTCCTCGTTGGGACAAGGCTATGCCCACCCACATTGCAGGGGAATTTCATAGATTCTACTCCTCCCTATACAACCTCCCGAAACAACATACTAGCGACGCTAATGTCAGAGACTACCTGATTAATTCAGATATCCCGAAGCTCCCAGTAGAAGTCGGGGTGGCCTTGGATGAACCCATCATGCTGGCAGAACTGCAGTGTACCATTAAGGGAATGAAACCGGGTAAAGCACCAGGCCCAGACGGCTTCACGCTACAATATTATCAAACACTTCTGCCGGTGTTGGGCCCATACATGGTCAAGCTGTTTAACAATCTAGCAGACGGAGGTCACTTTCAGAGAGATACCCTGAGGGCCCACATCTCCCTCATTTCTAAAGACGGAAAGGATCCTGCCGCCTGCGGCAGCTACAGGCCTATATCCCTCCTTAATATTGACCTTAACAGGCTGTCCAGACACATGACCGAGATCATACACTTAGACCAGGTGGGTTTTGTCCCGTCCAGGGAGGCCAGGGACAATACTACCAAAGTACTAAACCTAATTCACAGGGCCACGCGGCTCAAGACTCCATGCGTCTTTCTCAGCACCGATGCTGAGAGCCTTTGATAGGGTCAGTTGGAACTTTATGTTCTCCGTCTTCAGGCATATTGGATTGGGCAGTAAGATGCTGCACTGGATCTCTGCGATTATACTCTGGGCCGACTGCCCAGGTCAAGGCTAATGGTGTCCTCTCAGAACCCTTGACCATCTCCAACGGCACTAGGCAGGGATGTCCGCTATCCCCCCTCTTCGCCCTGGCGTTAGAACCATTCCTTGGCACGATCCGGCAGAATCCAGACATAACGGGTATTAAGATAGAGCAAGGCCATCACAAGATTTCAGCATATGCGGACAAGCTTTTATTTTCCCTTTTATCAATCCCGTGGTGTCACTGCCGAACCTGGTTAGGGAATTTAAAAAATATGGGGTCATGTCCAATCTAAAAATTAACTTTGACAAGTCAACCGCCATGGGAGTGAACCTGACCCCAAGGGCCTTGGCCCCTTTGATGTCTCAGTTTAAGTTCAAATGGTCGGATAGCCATCTCAATTACCTGGGGACATGTATCCCAAACGACTTGACGCGCACATTTGAACTTAACTTCCCCCCGATGCTGACTAAAGCTAGAAAACTACTTGAGGAGTGGAACAAAGGACTCCACTCCTGGTTTGGGAGATGCAATCTCCTCAATGTGCATCCTCCCGAAATTTCTGTTTCTGTTCCAGGCCCTACAGATGGGGATCCCAGCTTCATATTTTAAACGAGTACAATCCCTTTTTACCAAATTTGTGTGGGCTCACAGGAAACCGTGGCTGCGCATGCGGTACCTGACTCTCCCAAAGCAATGTGGGACGTTAAACACTATTAGGCAGTGCATCTAGGGAGGATCATCGACTGGAACAGACACGGCCACCTCAAACTGTGGACACAGATGGAACAAAACCAGGCTCAAGTCCCATTGGGGAGGGCAGTGTGGTGCCACGACCAACTCCCGTTGGATATGAAGAAACATCCCACCATAGGCACCATGCTGCGCGTGGGCTCGATGGTAACGAACGCAGCCACCCTGACGCTTAAGACGTCCCCACTTTTCCCTATCCTCGGCAACCCGGCGTTTCCACCGGGATTGCGTACATCGGACTACGGGGAGATTGCGGCGACGGGTAAAGATTGCGCCCTGCATTTTGTGATCGGAGGCCGGTGGGCTTCGATCGACAGCCTGACGAGCGATACGGGGGGCTTCCAACTGCCGTTTTTAGGCTGCACCACTTCATCCACTCACTACCATACCCCAGACAATTTACCCGTGACCTGACGACGTTTGAAGACTACTGTAGGGACGACGGGGTGCTTACTCAGGTACTCTCGAAGACATACTCCTTACTGAACACCCCGCCCACACAACCTGACCTGGGGTTCTTGAACGCATGGGGACAGGACCTGGGGCAGACTTTTACAGATGCAGAGCATTCTTCAATTCTCCCTAAAATCGTCCATCTGCACAAGAATCCAAGAAACTAACTATAAGATTCTAACCAGGTGGTACTATACACCCCAGCTCCTACATACATTTCCCTACCACCTCTGATAAATGCTGGCGCTGCCTGAAAGATAAGGGAACTTTACTCCATGTCTTTTTGTCATGCCCACTATTGCTTCACTTCTGGACAACGGTGGAGACGACCATACAAAAATTCACTGATCGCGCAGTCCCAAAAGACCCAGCTTTCTTCCTACTTCATGCTTCCGACACGATCTTACAAAAAATACATTGCGAGGCATTTGCTAAATGCTGCCAAATCCTGCATACCGGCTACTTGGAAACAAGCCATGCCCCCGTCGGTTGGGCTGTGGTTGCGTAAAGTGGAGGAAATTAAAAACCTGGAAGGCCTTGTGCTTACAGCCTAGAATAAGCAGGAAAAACACTCTAACGCCTGGATGCTGTGGAAATTATACATATTTTCAGATGGACAATCCCTATTGAACTCTTAGACTGACCCTTTTGGGGTCGGCTCCATATGGGCCAACGGTGTCGTTGTATCCATCCCCCCCCCCCACGCCGAATATACTCCTCTCCCCCTCCCCACTCTTTTTTTTCTTTTCCTTTTCCACGTCTCTAACCTTTCATTTTAAATTATTTTTATTATTTTTTCTTGTTAATCTACTTTGTTTGGTTTCGGCCTCTATTTTTTTTTCCCCCTACACCTACTCCTGGTTCTTTCTCTCTTAATACTTCCTTCGCTCTGTCTTTCTATCTGTGGTCTCCCCGACTACTGTTTTTTTTTTTTTACTAAGGGCGTGGAGTCCGAATGGGCATCGGAGACGCAACCATTCTAGTTACAACACGACCCCAACTAGTTCAGAGATGTATTCCGCCAGCTGATATTGTAGGGGCTGGTTTGCTGGAGCGGAACTGTCTAAGGTTGACTTATGGGAAGTGCCCAGGCACTACGCAGGTCTGGGGCGACAGGCTAAATGCTGGTTCATACAGTGGGAATGTGAATCTCCATGCAGAGCGTACATGTGTATGACAGGATCGGGTGAGGTCATGGTTGTTATGTAATTTTCTGTATTCCTTGTTGAAAAACACTAATAAAATTAATATTTGAAAAAAAAAAAAACTTCTACTGCATTAGAGATCATTGGCAGTTTCCATTAACTCCTTGTGCTGACATTAACCAGTCGTGTGCACTGGAAAAGAGTCACTGCAACATGAACATACATGGTTTCCACTGCTCACTTAATCCCAGCAACATGCACTTTCCCTCGCGGTGCCTCTCTCTCTCTTCCTGCCTCTCTCTCTCTTCCTGCCTCTCTCTTCCTGAGCCCTGCTGAGGCTCGCGCCGCACGCAGGGGCCGGGGGGGTGGGGGGCAGTAGGGTAGAGCGGAGGAAGGAGGATAAAGTCGGGCGTGGTGGCAGCTTAAAAAAAAAATCCTCAATGTCGGGATGGTGTCACCCGGGTGCGGGCCGCACCCCCTAGCAACGCCTCTGGATGCACCTTATTCCCTTGTTCCTTCCGACAAGGAAATTGATGTTCTTGATTGCGGCAACCTCCAAGAGTTTTCAGAGTTTGCAGCTTTCGTTTGTAAAAAGCCATCCTTAATTTTTCATGATAGGGTGGTGTTGAGTCCTTACCCATCCTTTTTTGCTTAAAGCGGAGGTTCACCCTAAATATAAGATCTCCCATGCGATCCAGCATACTGGCGTCAGCGCCAGTATGCTGGGTTTTTTTTTTTTTAATAGCACACTTACTGTATTATTGTGGAATTCCTTTTTTGTCCCCCGCGGTGGACGGCTGTAGTATAGCGCGTCACATCTTCCTAAAATACCCGATATGGACTCGGGTAATCTCAGCGAAAATGTGGCGCCTGCGCACAGACCTAGGAGCTGACTGCGCAGGCGCCGTATTTCTCCGAGTCCTATTTCGGAGGGCGTGACGCGCCATAGCCGTAGGACTCGGAGAAATACGGCGCCTGCGCAGTCAGCTCCTAGGTCTGTGCGCAGGCGCCGCATTTTCGCCGAGATTACCCGAGTCCATATCGGGTATTTTAGGAAGATGTGACGCGCTATACTGGCGCCGTCCACCACGGGGGACAGAAAAGGAATTCCACAATAATACAGTAAGTGTGCTATTAAAAAAAAAAAAAAAAACAGCATACTGGCGCTGACGCCAGTATGCTGGATCGCATGGGAGATCTTATGTTTAGGGTGAAATACCGCTTTAAGGTATGTAATTTCACCTGAATCAAGAGGTTTCCCTGCCTTTTTTTTTTTCTTCAGAACCTTGTTCTGCGGAAGGAAAGTTATTACGTTCTCTCCTTGTAGTGGGAGCAGTGAAGGTCTATCTGAACTGCCAGAAATCACTAGGAAAAGGGCAGGCAGCGTTTGGAATTAACCATTTCAAATTAATCTGTCAGGTCGTTGTTCAGGCTTATGGTTGAAAAGGGTTCCGCTTTTTGCAGTAAGTGCCTCATGGGCAGTGCATCACAAAGCCTCTGACTCAGATTCATTCACTAGATTCTATTAGGTGAATAAGGGGTGTGGTTATTTCCGCGCCAAAAAACTTAAACAGTGTAATATACACTAAATATAGCTGCTCCTCAGAGTACAGGGGTGAGCTGTGATATATGTGATAATGAGATTGATGAGGGCGCTAGAGTGGTAGGTATATAAATTAGACACAAAGTGATACTCTGTGAAAGCGATTCACCTGTGACGGTGGGACAGAAAAAATTGCTAGTTTGGAATCAAACCAGCAGTGGGTGGTACTAAAAATGTGCGTCTCAACACAAAAACCTAATTAAAAATATTAATATAACATATAAAATAAAACGGTTCAGCAGTCAATTGGTGATATAGTATCATAAGTGTGATTGGTTAATATATAGGGAAGATTCATGTGAAGAAATTCTGCTAGTGGTTGTCATGCAGTTTTTTTCTCTCTCTGATGTCAAGAACAGCCTTCACCAGTCTATTCAATTTCACCCGAAGTGCTCTGGTAACTTAATGCGCTTATCACATCACTAGGACCCCTTTAGTGAAAAAGTGGGTCACACAACGCTGGGCAGGATTAGTGCCTGCTCCCTATGCAGCAAGGCTGGAACCAGGACTCCAAAACAAATGCGATATGGCAACCAATGAGAAACAAAAAATGATCTCATAGCATATTATCCTTTCATTAAAAAAACATAAAAATACAGCCGATTGGTCTCTTGTAAAGTGCCTACCCGGCACTGGCACTGCGTGCCTGTCAATTTACTCAGTTTAGGACCTGGCTCAGCTGTATAAAGCTTGCGGCTAGGTGTTTTGTACTACAGCTGATCCCGGCACCCAGCCAACTTGTCCCAATAACAGAAAACCTAGCCGCAAGCTTTATACAGCTGAGCCAGGTCCTAAACTGAAGTTGACACGCACGCAGTCCCAGTGCCGGGTAGGCACTTTACAAGTAAGAGACCAGCTTTATTATGTGTTTTTTTTAATTAATTTTTTAATTGTTCTCACGCCCACAAGATCTACTTGTCATACACAATTTATATATCAAAACTTAGGTATTTTTGTCTGGTTTCAGGCAATGTGGTCAGTTTTGTGATACGCATTTTACTTTTAGTTGCTAGAGCTTCTAAAGGACAAGAGTTCCAAATTTTCTCCCATTTGACTGTCATGTTAAAAAGTCTATAAAATTCCCAGCAAAGCGCACACAGAACGTCTTTTTTAAATCGCTGACCTATTGCAGATAAAGGAGCTGTGTGTTAGTGGGCCTCCTGCTCACCCCCTCAAGAGGCTTTCTCCACACCAGGGAAAAAGCCTTGCATTACTGTGTGTAGTTAGACAGAAGAACAGGAAGTGAGGGTTTCTCAGAAGAAATAAGGACATTTAAAAGCAAAATCAAAGGATGACGTAAGTGAAGGAGGACTGCACTAAGGTAAAGGAAGCTATTAAGGGAAAATTATTTTACCTTTACAACACCTTTAATGATCAAAGAGGCTTTATAAGTACTGAAAAAACACTGCTTGTATGTCCTTAAGATAGTGTAGTGGTTATGGTGAATGGCATTGGTGTGGGCTTAGCAATTCAGCTATTCAGCATTCCCACGCTTTTTCCTCAGGAAATGCATTTTCTAGTTTTATATGTTATATTAATATTTGTAATTATGTTTGTGTTGAGACTCACATTTTTAGTACCACCCACTGCTGGTCGATTCCAAACTAGCATTTTTTTCTGTTTCACCATCACAGGTGAATTGCTTTCAGAGTATCACTTTGTGTCTAATTTATATACCTACCACTCTAGCGCCCTCATCCACCTCATTATCACATCTATTTTATTTTTTTCATAAGAGATCTGTTTATTAATCAAAAAGAAGAAATAGTACATACAGGAGAAAATTGAGACAGTCAATGAGTGCATCTTACAGTATTTTCCAGACGACAATATATAATAACAGATCTTAACAGAACAAATAGGAGTTTAAGACAGCCTGTTCAGTGCCAAAAACATTCAGTAACCATGAGGTAGCGACAATGCATAACTCTTGGGGTCCCACCTCTATCTGCTACACACAACTCCCCCCACCCAGGGGACAGAGCAAGAGAAATGGATCACTGCTCTTTTGACTATATACATGTATCCGCGGCCTTGAGCCACCTATCCCACACTTTTTCGAATTTAGTGGTACAACCCCTGTGAGAGTACATCAATTTTTTGTATGTTAAGACTGCGTTGACCTCCGCAATCCATTGCGAGATATCCGGAGGAGTATGTCTCATCCACCTCCTGGCCACCACCTTTCGCGCAGAGAAGAGTGTTTCATGTATAAATATTTTAGAGAACTTGTTAATGTCGGGGTTAGGGAAGATTCCTAGGACCAACATTTTTGGTTCAAGGGTGATGGGAGAACCCATTGTATCCTGTAGGAACCTTACGACTGAGGACCAGAAGGATTGTATCTTAGGGCATTGCCAAAGAAGGTGGTAAAAGGTGCCTAGTCCGTGACTGCACATTGGGCAGGCAGCCGAGGAGTCATTTTGGTATTTTGAGATCCGTAACGGTGTAAGATAAGCTCTGTGCGTTATAAAAATCTGGGTCAGTCGATCAGACAACTTAGGAGAGGCCAATTTACACGTATCTAAGGCGTCACTCCATTCATCATCTGCGATTGGGCCAATGTCTCCCTCCCACCTAGTTTTAAGGGAATTCACCGCCACGGTCGCTGTAGGGAGTGACAACATGCTGTAGAAGTTGGAAATCAGTTTCTTAGGGTCAGGGTATTTCACTGCCTCCATCAAGGGGTTGTTTTCTATGGAAGGGTTAGCTTGGGGGAATTGTGCACGAAATGTGTGACGAAGCTGTAGGTATCTAAAGTACATGTGGTCAGGGAGTGAGAATTCTGACTTTAGGCGTTCAAAGGTTTTTAATCTTCCATGTAGGGTGATATGAGATGCATAGAATATGCCTCTCGAGCTCCACAGCCCGCTATCCGGAAGTACCTTAAATTCAGGAAGGGCTACATTGTGCCAAAGAGGGGTGAAGCTGTTCAAGGGGGGTATGTGTAGCTTAGTTGACGCTAGGGTCCACACCCTCCTATACTGATACAGGAGAGTCGTACGGTCTGTCTGTCCATCCGCTCTCCCCGTCCCCGCAGCCACCGCCACCATGGAGTCCAATGTTGGGCGAGACCAGTCTGGGCATAGGAAGCCCAGGAATCTGTCCCTGTCAGTCTTGTCTATGTGAAAGAGTTGTGAGAGTTGGGCAGCGAGGTAGTACAGGTTAAAGTCAGGGAGGGCCATCCCTGCGAGGTCAGTTGGGTTTTTAAGCCTATGCCACGGGAGTTTATGCCTATTATTGCCCCATACAAATGGTTTTAGAAGAGCCTCGATGGATTTGAACAGCCTAAGCACCAGATACACAGGAGAGTGCCAGAGCACGTATAAAATTTTTGGCAACAAAATCATTTTAATAAGGCTTATGCGGCCCATGACACCCAGAGGCAAACGTGCCCATACCTGTGTCCTGTGCTTAAAGCGGTATTTCACCCTAAACATAATATCTCCCATGCGATCCAGCATACTGGCGTCAGCGCCAGTATGCTGGTTTTTTTTTTTTTAATAGCACACTTACTGTATTATTGTAGAATTCCTTTTCTGTCCCCCGTGGTGGACGGCGCCAGTATAGCGCGTCACATCTTCCTAAAATACCCGATATGGACTCGGGTAATCTCGGCGAAAATGCGGCGCCTGCGCACAGACCTAGGAGCTGACTGCGCAGGCGCCGTATTTCTCCGAGTCCTACGGCTATGGCGCGTCACGCCCTCCGAAATAGGACTCGGAGAAATACGGCGCCTGCGCAGTCAGCTCCTAGGTCTGTGCGCAGGCGCCGCATTTTCGCCGAGATTACCCGAGTCCATATCGGGTATTTTAGGAAGATGTGACGCGCTATACTACAGCCGTCCACCGCGGGGGACAGAAAAGGAATTCTACAATAATACAGTAAGTGTGCTATTAAAAAAAAAAAAAACCAGCATACTGGCGCTGACGCCAGTATGCTGGATCGCATGGGAGATATTATATTTAGGGTGAACCTCCGCTTTAAGCATGTCAAATAGTGGCGTTACATTAGGGATATATAGTCAGCTGGATCCCTAGTGGCATAAATTCCAAGGTACTTAATACAACTAACCCTTTGCAGGGGAAGTAATGCCCTATCGCCAGGTGTTGGGAAACTGTCTATAGGAAGTATCTGGGACTTATTCAAGTTTATCTTCAATCCAGAGAAGGCGCCGAAACATTCAATTAGGGCTAGGGCCTGAGGTAGGGAGTCAGTCATCTAGGTATAGTATAGTATCAGCGTATGTGCTTATTTTTTCTACCACCCCCGCTCTATGTAATCCCACAATCCCATTATGCGCTCGAATCGCTATAGCGAGGGGCTCTGCCGCCAGCGCATACAGCAGAGGCGACAGGGGGCACCCCTGCCTAGTACCCCTGAACAGGGAAAATCGATCTGAAGGCCATCCGTTGGCCAGGACTCTGGCCACCGGATTCTGGTAGAGAAGTTGAACCCACTTTATGAATCTGGGTCCCAGTCCAAATTTACCGAGACATCTCCACAGAGTCAAACGCCTTGGGCAGTCTGGAGATTAATAAACAGCCTGCGGAGATTAAACGATGTGTTCCTGCCTGGCATGAAGCCCGCCTGATCCCCATGAATCAGGGAGAGGATGACTTTATTCAGGCGAATGGCAAGCACCTTTGCAAGTATCTTGACATCCACCTGGAGCAAGGAGATGGGGCGATAAGACTCTGGGAGGTGGGGATCCTTTCCGGGCTTAGGGAGAAGCACTATAGTAGCCTCTCTCATAGAGGTCGGGAGGGCAGATTGTTCAAAGATAGAGTTATACAACATGAGTAGTCTGGGAGCTAATAGGTCAGAGTAAGCGGAGTAAAACTCCACAGGAAGACCATCCGAGCCTGGAGCTTTAGAGGTGGGAAATGTAGCTAAAGCCGAGGATATCTCTTCCCGTGTCAATGGTTCCTCCAACTCCTGCATTTGTTCAGCCGACAACTGAGGAATCTGGAGTCCACTAAAGGTTTCCATAAGAGAGGGATCATCTGATGCTGCAGAGGTGTACAGGGAGGAAAAGAAATCTCGAACATCGTCGCAACCAGGGCGGGTTCAGTCACGAGGCTGTCATCCAGAGAGCGGAGAGATATCACCACTGGGGGTCTCTCCTCGCTGTGAACCATGTAGGAAAGCAGCTTTCCCGCCCTCTCACCATGCTCAAATGATCTCTGTCGAAGGAAAAATAAGTTTTGCTTAGATTTTTCGTATATTAACTGATCCAGAGTCCTCGAGCACAGTTTAAGGTTGCTGGCCCTCTCTGCTGTGGGGTTGTCAATGAATTCCCTCTCTGCAGTCACTGAAGTCTCTGTTGCTGCATCTAATGCTACCCCAGAGGCCTGTTTTAGTCTGTTAATGCGAGCTGTAAGAGTCATGCGAGCATGGAGCTTGAAGGCTTCCCATACTATCTGTGGCTGTGCAGAGTCCTCATTATTTACAAAGAATTGTTCCCAATCCGCCCCCCAGGTCATCATCTTCCGGCAGTAAAGTTAACCAGTAGGGGTTCAGGCGCCACGTCGTAGGTGGGCGGGTGTGGGGTAGAGAGAGTTCAGCCCAGTATGGGCAGTGGTCGGACAGGGACCTCGGGGAGAATCCAGCGTTAGTCAGTCTGGGTAGGAGCGACTTGGACAACAATATAAGGTCTATGCGTGACAGGGAGTGGTGGGATGTGGAGAAACGCCCTCTCCAACGGGTGTCTGTGCCTCCATGTGTCTATCAGGTTGATGTCACCGAGAAGGCGCGCAAACCTAGTCTGATGGGCGGATGTTAAAGACGGCAGGGGTCCTGTCAATCTGTCTAAGGCTGTATCCAGCACGTTATTGAAGTCGCCCAACCAAATGGCTGGCACATTAGGGTGCAGTGCCAGGAAGTTAAGACCCTCAGTCAGGGCGTCAAATTGGAATGGTGGAGGTACATAAAAAGCCAGTATCAGCATCATATCCCCATGTAACTTGGCCCTCAGGAATACATATCTACCCAACGGGTCTATCACAGAGTCCTGGAGTTCAAAGTGTGTGTTTTTAGCGATCAATAGGGATACTCCACGGGAGTGAGTGGTATGAACAGAGTGGTAGGCCCAACCTATCCAAGGACGTTTCAGGGACCTTAACAAAGAACCCTCAGCGTGTGTTTCCACTAGGGCCACAACATCTGCACGCTGGCGCTTAAGCTGCCCAAACACAGCTGCCCTTTTAATGGGATCCCTCACCCCCCGTACATTCAACGTGAGGAATTTTAGTGTGGCCATGAGTGGTGGCAGCAATAGAATAAAACTCCAGTACCCGGGATGACCCCGGAGGCCCCCATCGCATACGACCACCCCCAGCCAGGGGCAATCATCGAAGTCACGGTTACATAAGCTTGGCACACATAAGTTTGCACTGAACAAGAATGGTTATCACTAAACATTATAAACTTAAACACCCCCCTCCCTGCCCTGCATGAACCCCAACTGGTGCGGGCGTTAATCCCTAACTGCCAACAGGGCAAAGATTAATGTCCAACCTGGGAAGGAAACAACAAGGATTAGCATTAAACAAATATGTCACAATGGTCAGAGGCGCAGTAGTGCACCTAATACACCAACCCAGGTTGTACAGTCCAGCACATGGGGCGAAACTACGCTGTGCTTGGCAACACATTACAGGACACTGCCCACCGTATGGCGTGGGCTCACAGGCGGGGTTAGCCACTCCGCCGGCCTATGCGGCAATGCGTACCCTAGTCAGAAGACTAAGAAGACAGCAATGACCCTAAAACAGGTGAATACAACATGCATGGTACTGCTATTAATACTAATACCATAGTACACGGCGCAGTGAGCCTGTCGCACTGTACTATAGCCTGAGTGAAAACCGTGGTAACATAACAAAGGAGGACCCCATTAGGATCAAGAGAAGGTAGAATAAAAATAAAAGTCTTAATAAAAAGGAGAAAAGAAAAAATCAAATAAAAAAGAGGGATCCAAAAGAAAAAGAGGAGAAAAAAAAGAGAAAAAAAGGGGGAATTTTTCTCTTCCCTCATAACCGAGGTGGTAAAACCTACCCCCCCCCCCCCCCCAGGGAAAAGGAGTCGCATCCGAGCCTGCTGCAGAGACCAAGGTGGGCCAGAGAACTCAGCAAAAGTACAGGGATCTGCAGGCCAGGGGGGCTACAAATTTCAGAGAGCAATGTCATAATGCAGTCACAGGTGCCCCCCACATCACACATGGCCTGGGGGCGATCCAGAGGGGGCGGGTCCTGGGCCCAGGGAGGGGAGTGTCATCCAACTGGACTGCAAGGAGGGTACCAAAGCAGGGAGCAATGTCAAAATGCAGTTATATTGCACCCCCTGTGGTCAGGGGCTGCAAAAGCCATCAATTAGCAATAAAGCGGAATGACCAAAAAAAAAGGGGGGGGGGGAGGGGAACAACGTGGGAGAGAAAATGGAGGGGGAGGGAAGGATAAAGCAGGAAGGGACAGGGAGGGATGGTGGGAAGCACATAGGAGCCAGTGTCAATGGCAGTTGCAAGGAAGTAGGAGTACTTATCTGCGTGCTTCACGTTGGTCAAGCCACGCTGAGGCTGCCTCTGGGTCCTCAAAGAAATGAGCTCTATCGTCTCCCTCCACACGCAGGCGGCGGGGAACAGCATGGCGTACTTCAGGTTCTTGACTCGCAGGCGGCGCTTCACTTCTGTGAAGGTCTTGCGTTTCCTCTGTACCTCTGCTGAGAAATCCGGGAAGACGGCGATCATTTTGTTGTCGAATGGGATATTTCCCTTCACTCTGCTGAGGCGAAGGATGGCATCCCTGTCCCTAAAGTTAAGGAACTTAGCTATGAAGGTGCGGGGGGGTGCCCCGACGGGTGGTGGCTTGCCTGACATGCGATGCGCTCGTTCCACAGCAAACATAGGAGAGAAGGACTCCCTGCCATAAGTATCCACCAGCAGCTCTTCAAGAAATGTCGGGGGGTCCCTTCCCTCCACCCCCTCTGGCAGGCCTATGAACCTCAAGTTACACTTGCGTAATCTGTTTTCAATGTCATCTTGCTTCTGTAGGAGTTGATTAACCTGAAGCTGCATGGCATCAGAGGAGTTCTGGAGGGGGGGGGATGGAGTCCTCCACCATGCCCAGGCGTGTCTCTGCTTCTGTGACCCGCTCCCTGAGCTTCTGAAAGTCCTGCCTGACTAGGGAGATATCGATCTTTACCTCCTCTATGCGGGCTGTGAGGCTGGTCTGGCATGAAGTGACAGCCTCCTGACATGCAGCGATGGCTTCAAGAAGTTTAGCTGTGTTCGAGCCCCGGGACACCTCCTCCCCTGATGCTGCGGCGCCATCTTGGTCAGGGGAGTCCGTGTCATCATGGCGATATTGCGCCAGTTTAGCAGCCGCAGACGTGGTTTTCTTAGATGGGGACATATGCACGGCGGGTGCCCGATCCGGGGGATAGCAGTACCTCGGTAAAAGCTGCGATTAGGGTCACAGGATATCAGGAAAGGATATGCGGCCGGCGGAGCTCAGATCACCAGCGTCCTATCCCATGCCGCTCCAGGCCACGCCCCCCCCCCATTATCACATCTATTAGATGAATGTAAGACAGCAAAAGGAACGCGGAGATGTGGTAGCTCAACGTGATTGGCACTGCGCAGACAAGCCATTCACCTCTGCAGCCAAGGGTTCGGATCCCGGTCTCGGCTACATGTGAATTGAGTTTGGTGGTCTCAGCCTGGCTCCCGGTGGGTGTGCTATGCAAGGTATGCCTGTGCTTAGTACGCCCATCCCCCCCCCTCAGAAACCACCACACTTGCACGCACACAAAATTGGTTTAGCACGCACTTTGGCCATGCGGTCTCCTAAAAAGAGAGGGGAAGGACCTACGGGCTGGCTGAGCGGGCTAGACCCCCTCACTTCCTCATAGGGGGAGTCCCTCTGCCCCGTTGGGGTACTGTCGGGCTCCCAAGTGGAGCAGGTAGGGCGGGGTGAGTGGGAGTCCCTCCCTCACACCCGCCATTGCCACCCGGGGGCATGGAGAAGGATGGCAGATTGCCTCTCTCGAGTTCACGCACAAAAATACACACAAAAAAAAAAGACCGCAAAAGGATACTGCCTGGAGGTGCTACTTGGATGTTGAGCCTCTGTATGTGGCCATGCTGTGAGTCTCGCATGTAGTACTCTGGACGAGTAGCAAAATGTGTTTTGGGTTTTATGTCAAGTATGTGTGAGAAATCAATTTTATGTGAAAACAAAAAGATTAGTACCATAGCTTCTACACTCTAACTTTCAAACAGACTAAATAATTATTTATCTTACACCACGGGACACAGAACCTTAAATCATTACACAATGGGTTATATGGTCACCAGAGGTGATTGGACACTTGCACAACCAATAAAAGACAGTTCCCCTCCATATAACCCCTCCCATCAGGGAAGTACCCTAGTTTTTTTGTTAGTGTCTAAGCTGTTGAACGGGAGGGAAAATGTGCTCAAGAAAGCTCTGCCTAAGAAGCCATGAGGGTAGAGAGCTACACTGTGGGTCCATCCATGACGCTTAATAATTACACCAAAACTGGATGGTATCCAGACCTCATGTACGAGGTGTCGCCTGTAATGTCTCTCTTCAGAGGACTGCGCTCTGGGGTCCAGCACTTTCGCTCTATATGCTAAAAGTCCTGGTAAAAGTCTTTTACAAGGCCCAGGGAAGAGGTCTCCTTTATGTAGGAACCCATACCCCTGAAGGTTGGCACGCAGACCCTGCCGATATGGGGGAAGATTGGTATCTGCCTGGCAGAGAACCTGCGGTGGAGACGAGGTGAGTTAGGAAAAATTCCTAGGTTCTAAACTCAGTGACTTTTTTTCCTTTTTTAGAGTGGGTGACATTTTTTAAGCCGCCACTGGAGGAAGTAAAGAACTGTGCTTTCACACACCAAGCTCCAAAGCAGTATCAGTCCAAACGACAAGCACACTCCTTTCGCTGCAAGCTCTGTATTGCCCTCCTGCCTCTTCCACAGAAAGCTGAAGGATCTCCAAACACTATCCCAGTAGGAAGGGAGGGGTAGGCCTGAATGGCATGCTTTTAATGATGGTCAGACAGGCAGAAACAAACCTCACATGTCTGGAGCTTCCTTGCAAGGGACACAGCAGCGTTTAAGTGCATGTAAGATCTCCATGTGGTTGGCTGAGCACTCCCCAAGGTAAGACACCCACTCTGGCATGAAACCTGGTAAACTAGCACAGTAGTATATGCATTTGTTGGTACCTTAGCTTTCCTTAGTATTATGTTTTCCCAAAGAAGCATCGCCGCCAGAGACGGGAGGTTTTACCCGCGCCTGCTCGGTACCCTCATCTCCTGTAATACCCAAAGTATTTATACAGGATGAGCCATTACCTCTATCAGGAGTTGCAGCCTCTCCTGTGGTGCCTGTGCCTGCATATGTCACTGAAGACACTTTGGCAACAGCCCTTAACAATTTAGAAGTGAGAATTGCTGCGTTAATCGCAAAGTCCTCCAGAAAAGGACTAAGAGTGAAGCAGATCGCCTCCTGTTTTTAGATCTCCTTGCAGAAAGATCTGAGGATGAGGCCCCATCAGGGGATCAGGGCTCGGAGGGATCAGAGGAACCTTTTATGCATCTCAGGTGCAATATTATACTAAAGCAGTGTGCTCCACTTTCAGATTACATTCTAAGGAGTAAACTGAATCGCCTGTCTCCTCTCTGGGCTTGTTAAAATCTCCACAGGCTGCATGTGCCTTTACAATTCGGATTCTCCAAAAAAAAAAATGATTTACAGACTGGAAAAACCCAGACAAGAGTTTTGCTCCTCCTAGGAAGTTTGAAGGGAGTCACCGCTCCAGGTGGGATCACTGTATGGTCACAGGTGGTGCAGGATGCCGAGGGTGCTGGCAGTGCACTAAGCAAATGAGGAAGTAGATGAATGGATAGCCGCACTCCAAAACCTGATAAGGTGGTCTTTTATTAAATAATCAGCGAGTATAAAAATGGGTCACAGCAGTTAAAGAACAAAACAGCCGATGCGTTTCGCACTGATCAGTGCTTATTCATGGCTAACAAGGCATTAAAACTGTTGCATATATATAGAGCATAAAGGAAAACATGTGACTAATCTTAGTTAATTTGCCAGGAGGAGCCTATGGTATTAGGACAACCCCTTATGCCCATAAGGGAGTCACATTACACCTGTGCACACCGAAAGACAAAAATAGAACCCAAAATCAAAATACATGGATAATCACACATAGGCATGATACACATACATGTGAAAAATTATTAGTTGAGTGACATAATATGGTAAAACATGAGGCTGTGAAAAAATGAAAATATAAAAATGATACAATTTTTAAACCATGATAATAGCAATATCAGAAGACGTGAGGTCAACTTTATGAGTGAAATATACAATAGTAAGTGAATAAGTAGAAGTATGAATGTGAGTGAAACTGTATGGAGTAGAGTAGAACACTGAATCTTTCTGTCTGCTTGTTCAATGACAAATAAAAAATAGATGTGTATAAGTTCATACATGTTAGTAACATGCATGCAAACATGGTTACCCGAGTTGTAATCACGACAACTGGGGAAAGTGCAAAAGTAAATGCATCCATTCGTCAAGAGTGTTCATCCATGAGAGGAGGGGGTGGCAAATTGTATCAATGCATGTGAACACATGATGACCAAATGTGAGAAGTGTAGGTGAAAAGAATTTCAAATGAAATCTAAATAGTTAATGAATAGTGTCACTAAGCCCAGGTTCACACTGGGTACGATTTGGTTCGATTTGAGGTGTGATTTCACATGTGAAATCGCATCTCAAATCGGCGGCAATTGCCGGCAATGACACCGTCCTAATCGGTGCGACACCGCATCTGCGGCGCTGCACCGATTTCAAAAAGTAGTTCCTGTATTACTTTTTTGCGATTTCAGGACGCGATTTACATTGACATCTGTGCAGAACTCTGCACAAATGTCTCCTAAATCGCGCTGAAATCGGGACTGCCAGAGGGAGTGAAATCGTGCAAAATCAGCTGAAATCGCGCGATTTCACTCCCGCAGCCCAGTGTGAACCAGGGCTCAAGTGAGATACCAAGACATAATATGATCAAGGGGCTGCAAAAGAGATGATAAACTTCAGTGTATAAAAAAATGTATGTGTATTCTAAAATGTTGGGTCAAGAGAAAGAAAAAGAGTAGGTAGTTCTCTATAAGAGAATATGATGTAAACGAAATCTAATATAGACCCAATAAAATAATGAATTTTAATTTTGTATATAGAATAATGTTGACATTTGCTGAAAATAAAGGCACTCCTTAGAGCCAGCTCCATCCCCAGATCGTCTCTACTTGCCAATAAATGGGACCGATACCAAGTATTTGCGGGAGTACTTGTACTCCCCCAAATACCCTCGATACCTAAATAGAATACTTCCTCCCCCCGCCGCTGCCGCCACATCGCGCCGCCGCATGGGTTAAACGGCGTGCGGGAACATCACAGCTTTCATTTGAATAGCTGTAGTTTTTCCGCTGCGTATAGACACTCCTCCTTGCTCGGGATTGGATGGGTGATCGTGATCTGTACAATCCCGAGCAAGGGGGAGTGTCTATACGAGTGGGCAAAGTGGCTATTCAAATGAATGCTGTGATTTTCTCCATGCGGCGGCGGCTTTCGGCGGCAAAGGTATGGAGGAAATGGCTGGAGGGACATGGCTGCATATGTGAGGGACATGGCTAGAGGGACATGGCTGCATATGTGAGGGACATGGCTAGAGGGACATGGCTGCATATGTGAGGGACATGGCTAGAGGGACATGGCTGCGTATGTGAGGGACATGGCTAGAGGGACATGGCTAGAGGGTCATGGCTGCATATGTGAGGGACATGGCTAGAGGGACATGGTAGCACTTGTGAGGGACATGGCTAGAGGGACATGGCTGCATATGTGAGGGACATGGCTAGAGGGACATGGCTGCATATGTGAGGGACATGGCTGGAGGGACATGGCTGCATATGTGAGGGACATGTCAACATTTGTGAGGGACATTCAAAAAAGTATGGGTATTCGGTATCGGCGACTACTTGAAAAAAGTATCAGTACTTGTACTCGGTCCTAAAAAAGTGGTATCGGGACAAACCTAACATATAGTCAATAAGTACCTTCCAGTTCTGTATAACGATACTGTCTATCAGTCTATTTTGGCGCAGGGCATCAAAACTGTCAGTCGGAGAGCCCCCTCCTTAGGGGGTATTTTGTCTCCAAGTCTTTTTCAGAGCAAAGTAACTAAAGAACAATGGCTGTCATTTTTAAGGGTGCCTCTTAAATGCGGCGCTGGGAGTTGTAGATATTGCAAACATATTCTTTCTGGGACATCAGTACATTCAGAAAATAAGAACTATGATATCCAGCGTTTTATCAACTGCAATACTGCATACTTGGTTTATGTCATTACATGTGACCTATGTCATTTACAATACGTAGGTCGCACGACCAGGAGACTCAGACTCGGATCATCTCTATAATATAGAGAAAGATCATAACACAAACATAGCCAGACACTGGAATTTAGTCCATCAAAGACAGCTCCAGCCTACACATACAAGGCATGGAGAAGATTGTTCATCCAACAAGATGGGGTGACAAATTTAGATTGCTGTGTAGGCGCAAGGTCCTTTTGAATCTTCCTCTTGGGCACTAGAATGCCCACGGGGTTGAATTTCCAATGGGATGTCTCCCATTACTACGACTAGTGCAATACAAGATACCATTTTCCCTCGCTTGATTTATACAATCGCCCACAAAAAGTTCTAACCTCTTGGTTCCTTTTCTCTTGTTCTCTACTCAAAAGCTATTCTATATCACTTTCCTTTCTTTATAAGCATTGTGCCAGTCTTATGTTTTACATTCGGCTGTGCACACATTTTACCCTATGGGAGGTCCTGCGTCATTTGGTCCTAAGGTTATATACTCGTGTATTTATGTTCACATTTACTTTTTTACTACCTTTCTACTACTTGCTCTTCTTTACCCATTTTCATGCCACCAGTCCCTTGTCTTGTCCCTACAAATAGTTCTCTGCAGAACCTTTCTTTTCACAACCCCTATGGGTGTTTGTACGGGATTTATTTCCCTCATATTGAATCAAATAAGACTTTAGGCAAACTAATGGGTTAATAAGCAATGTAATTATGATTACCATAGTTATAGACATGTGATTTTTTCCATTGTTTATTTATTTTAGAATTATAGAATCGCGTCTTACAATTGGGTACATTTATATTCATGTACACAATACAAGCCGACCACACGGATACCTTGGACCTTATTTTGCATTTTTACTGTTTCTATTTTCATTCAGATTTTGCTGTATCCATATGCATGCATACTAATTTCTACACATGCACTACCTTTATAAATGCACAGTTTTGTGCGTATTGGTTTACAACTACTTTCTGTGTATTACACATCCAGTTTGAAACAATGTTACGGATCACTTTTGGCAAGGTGCATTACTATACTTCCTACTAAATACATATACATATGTGAGTCTTTTTAATGTTTTTACATTCATTTCTCATTTCTCTTCACAAGATAAATAGACCTGTGAGCCATATTGGCTATTCTCATACTATTACAATCTATCATTGATATGACACACTTGGACTCGGATGCATGTTCATTAGAGAACCTGGGTCATCTTGAGCAGATAATCATTTTTTTTCACATATCACATGCCCTTATCTGTTTGCACCTATGTCTCTACCAAACCCATTATCGTATAATTATATATTTAACCTTGCCAAGGACGCATATTTATGCATAACCTTTGGTGTGTGTGTGTGTGTATGTGTATATATATATATATATATATATATATATATATACAACTACCGGGTTCCAATCAGAAAATGGTGTACAACAGTCTCTATATATATATATATATATATATATATATATATATATATATATATATATATATATATATATATATATATATATATATTATATATTATATATTATACTATAAATTTTTTATTTTGTAGGAGCATCTCCTTCACTTAACGGAACACATCACATTGGCCTTTATCAGCCAGTTCTATTCAGGCTTAATCAAGTTCCCTTAGATGCATTTTTTAGATCCTCATATACTTGTTTTTTACCTGTTTATTTTCATTTTATTCATAGACAACATTATAATAAACTTTTGTCATTTTTTTGTATAGATGTATTGTGCATACTACATCTTTTTACATATCATGGCTGTTAGGCCAATGTTTTTATTTTCAGCAAATGTCAACATTATTCTATATACAAAATTAAAATTCATTATTTTATTGGGTCTATATTAGATTTTGTTTACATTATATTCTCTTATAGAGAACTACCTACTTTCTTTCTCTTGACCCAACATTTTAGAATACGTATACATTTTTTTTATACACTGAAGTTTATCATATCTTTTGTAGCCCCTTGATCATATTATGTCTTGGTATCTCACTTTAGTGACACTATTCATTAACTACCGTGTTTCCCCGAAAATAAGACGTACTCCGAAAATAAGCCGTGGCGGGATTTCGACACAAGATCGAAATATAAGACACCCCTCCGAAAATAAGACTTAGCGATGTAGTGTCGAATCTCCGAAAATAAGACGTAGTGTCGTATGCGTAACGGCACGGAGAGGGAAGCAACACGTGATAGGCGTACAGTACTGTACTGGAACTGAAGTGAGGAGAAGAACGCTGTGTAAAGCTGCAAAGCTTCTCCCAGCACTGACCAGCAAACCCCTCTCTCACCCCACACAAACACCAGGGGATAGGGGGAAAAGCTGCTACTGAGCCCAAAGAGATCACCCCAGCTCCACTTTGCTCCACATCAGCTTTGCTGGCCTATCTTTCTGTACAGCCAGACAAGATGAGTGCAAAGAGAAGAAGTTTGATATCCGAATGGTCCAAAAATGGCGTGCAGAATACGATAATCTCAGTCTACAGGTGGACAGAGGAAATGCTAAGAAGCGCAAGTGTGGTTCAGGTAGGCAACCTTTATTTTCTGTAATAAAAATAAGACACCCCCCGAAAATAAGCCATAGTGTGATTTCTTGAGAAAAAAAAATATAAGACGGTGTCTTATTTTCGGGGAAACACGGTATTTCGCTTTAATTTGAAATTCTTTTCACCTACACTTATCACATTTGGTCATCATGTGTTCACATGCATTTATACAATTTGCTACCCCCTCCTCTCATGGATGAACACTCTTGACGAATGGATGCATTTACTTTTGCACTTTCCCCGGTTGTTGTAATTACAACTCGGGTAACCATGTTTGCATGCATGTTACTAACATGTATGAACTTGTTTTAAACACATATACACATCTATTTTTTCGTTATTTGTCATTGAACAAGCAGACAGAAAGATTCAGTGTTCTACTCCATACAGTTTCACTCACATCCACATTAATACTTATACAATAGTATGTAAGTTAATAAGTATATTTTACTCATATAGTTGACCTCACGTCTTTTGATATAGCCATTATCATGGTTTAAATTGTATAATTTTTATGTTTTCATTTTTTCACTGCCTCATGTTTTACCATATTATGTCACTCAACTAATAATTTTTTCACATGTATGTGTATCGTGCCTATTATGGTTGTCCGATACCGATACTAGTATCTAGACCAGGGGTCTCAAACTCCTGGCCCGCGGGCCAGTTGCGGCCCGCAGACCGAGATTTTGCGGCCCACTGACAAGCCCTTCCCCCGGACAGTGTCATACTTTGCAGCGCCCTCGTCAGCAGCGTCCTTCAAAGTAAGCTGCTGCTACTGTAATGCCAGTTAGCAGATGCTATCACAGGGTGGTAGGGGGAATAGGGGGTGCTACTGCTGGGGGGGGCGGTTGTTGTTGGATGATTGGGAGGCTAGCACCCTCATGTTATTACCACAGGGGGCTACTGCTGGGGGGTGCTGATGAACAGTAGCACCCTAATCATTCACCAGCAACAGCCCCCCCCCCTGTGGTAATAACATGAGGGTGCTACTGCCCTTGCAGTAGCATCCCAATCATCCAACACCCCCCCCCCCCAGCAGTAGCACCCCCATCCTCCGTCAGCTCATGCTATTACCACAGGGGGGTAGGACGATTGGGGGTGTTTCGGGTGGATGGTGGGGGTGCTACTGCCCTGGCAATGGCATCCCAATCATCCAACAACACCCCCCCTACCCCAGCAGTAGTACCCCCATCATCCGTCAGCTCATTCTATTACCACAGGGGGGTAAGGTGGATGGGGGGGGGGTGTTGCTGGTGGATCTCAATCATCCAAACCCCCCTTCAGCAGTAGCACCTCCCAACATCTGTCAGCTCATGCTATTACCACAGGGGGGTAGGGGGAATGGGAGTGTTGCTGGTGGATGATGGCAGGGCTACTGCTGGTGGGGGGTGTTATTGGTGGATGGTGAGGGGCGCATGATGGGGCATTATATGTGAGGGCCACATGATGGGGGCATTATGTTTGTGAAACCATATTCGCTCAGCCCTGATAGGAAATTTCTGTGGGTGGAACAAGAGCTCAGCCTATCAGGGCTGAGCGAATATTGTCTCACTGCCCTAATAGACTGAGCGCTAATCTATGTGATTGGCTGGCAGTGCCGAAAGAAGAATGGAGAAGAGTGAGTGTGTGTATGTGACTGCAGTCAGGGTCATAGGGACTGTCCTGGAGAGTGAACATTAGGGGCGGCAGGGGCGCAATCTGTGACATTTTGGCCCAATACTTGATGCGGCCCAGCCTCACCCAGCTTATACCTCCAGTGGCCCCCAGATAATTTGAGTTTGAGACCCCTGATCTAGACCGATGCCGAGTATTTGCACTACTACTTGCGCAAATTCTCCCGATGCTTAAATAGAATACCCCCCCCCCCCGCTGCCACGATAATCGCCCTGCAATACAGCGGGCATTACAAATTTTCGTTTGTATACTTGTAATGCCCGCCACCTATAGACACTCCTCTTCTCTGGATTGGACGGATCTGTCCAATCGCGAGCAAGGGGAGTGTCTATACACTAATCCGTGTGTATAGACACTCCCCCTTGCTCGCGATTGGACAGATCCATAAAATCCAGAGAAGGGGAGTGTCTAGATGGCGTGGCTTGTAATGCCCGCTGTATTTTGCACTAGGATTAACCCGCAAAATATGACACTGCATCGGCAGCAGCGGCGGTGCTAGGTATGCGGGGCATCGCTGCAATGTGTGGGGGCACAGGACATGACTGCAATGTGTGGGGGCACAGGACATGACTGCAATGTGTGGGGGCACAGGACATGACTGCAATGTGTGGGGGCACAGGACATGACTGCAATGTGTGGGGGCACAGGACATGACTGCAATATGTGGGGGACATGACATGACTGCAATATGTGGGGGACATGGCTGCAATATGTGGGGGACATGACATGGCTGCAATATGTGGGGGACATGACATGGCTGCAATATGTGGGGGACATGACATGGCTGCAATATGTGGGGGACATGACATGGCTGCAATATGTGGGGGACATGACATGGCTGCAATATGTGGGGGACATGACATGGCTGCAATATGTGGGGGACATGACATGGCTGCAATATGTGGGGGACATGACATGGCTGCAATATGTGGGGGACATGACATGGCTGCAATATGTGGGTGGACATGACATGGCTGCAATATGTGGGTGGACATGACATGGCTGCAATATGTGGGTGGACATGACATGGCTGCAATATGTGGGTGGACATGACATGGCTGCATTTGGGGACACATTAAAAAAAGTATCGGTATTCGGTATCGGCGAGTACATGGAAAAAAGAAAAAAAAAAAGATTTATTTATTTATTTATTTATATGCAAAATAATCTATGTATGTGCGCAACAGTTTTAATGCCTTGTTAGCCATGAATAAGCACTGATCCAGTGCGAAAAGCGTTGGCTGTTCCTTGTTTACTGCTGTGACCCATTTTATACTCGCTGATTATTTAACCACTTGGTTCCCTGCCTATCGTCAAATGGCGGCAAGGTGACTCTGAATATCCAAGCCGCCGTCAATTGACGGCATCGTTTTCTACGGCCACTGGGGGGTGCGAGTGCCTGGTGGTCGCGATGTCCGACAGGTACCCGCCGATCGGCAGTTTTAGAGCAGGGACGTGGAGCTCTGTGTGTAAACACAGAGCTCCACGTCCTGTCAGGGAGAGGTGACAGATGCTGTGTCCCTTGTACATAGGGAGACTGCATCGGTCACCTCCCCCAGTCACCCCCCTCCCCCCACACAGTTAGAATACACCCAGGACTCGCATTTAACCCCTTCCTCACCCCCTAGTGTTAACCCCTTCACTGCCAGTCACATTTATACAGTAATTAGTGCGTTTTTATAGCACTGGTCCCAAAAATGTGTCAAAAGTGTCCGATGTGTCTATCGCAATATTGCAGTCCTGCCATAATTTGCAAATTGCTGTATTGCTAGTAAAAAAAGTTTTTTTTTTTTTCAGAATTCTATCCCCTATTTTGTAGCCACTATAACCTTTGCGCAAACCAATTACTTTACGCTTATTGCGATTTTTTTTTTTTTTTTTACCAAAAATATGTAGAATACATATCGGCCTAAACTGATTTTTTTTTTTTCCAAAAAATGTATATTATAGCGAAAAGTAAAAAATATTGTGTTTTTTTTTTTTTTTCAACATGTTCGCACTTTTTTGTTTATAGCGCAAAAAATAAAAACCGCAGAGATGATCAAATAGCACCAAAAGAAATCTCTATTTGTGGGGAAAAAAAAAGGCAATTTTGTTTGGGAGCCACGTCGCACGACCGCGCAATTTTAATTTAAAGCGACGCAGTGCTGAAAGCTGAAATTTCGCCTGGGCAGGAAGGGGGTATATGTGCCCAGTAAGCAAGTGGTAAATAAAAGACCACCTTATCTGGTTTTGGAGTGCGGCTATCCATTCATCTACTTCCTCACTAGGAAGTTTGAAGTGCTTTTATCCTATGGAGGAGAAGTTTACCAAGAAGTGGAATCTACCTTCTGTGGATGCAGCGATTTCTTCTGTAAACAAAAGCCTAACTTGTCCGGTGGACAATGCCCTGGTATTTAAACACTTTACAACCGCCCTAGACAAAGTACGTCTACAGGGCGGTTGCTTAACTCCCCCTGAGGCGCGCACACGGGAGAGTCCGTGACCACTGGGTCCGGAGGACCCAGCGGATCACAGTAAATCGCCGCTGATAGCGGCGGCTTACCATGTGATCGCTCTGTCCAATGACAGATCGATCACTTGCAAAACAAACCAGCGTCATGTGATGACGCTGGTTCCTCCCTCCCCTCTCTGTACCCATCAGTACAGTGTGAGAGGGGAGGGAGCGGATGTCGGCAGCAGTGCTGTGGGCTGGATCTGTGACAAATGTAGTTACAGATCCACCCATCCATCCCTTCATGCTCAGCCATCCCTGGGGGCAATACTCTGGGCAATACTGGCATACTCTGCAATACCCCACAATATGCCCCCCTCCTGCTTATACCGACAACGCTACGATCGAAACCAGGATTTTTTTTTCAGGCTTCCTAGCCTAGAGGTGAGATGTGGGGTCTTATTGACCCCATATCTCACTGAAGAGGACCTGGCATGCTATATTCCTATTACAAGGGATGTTTACATTCCTCGTAACAGGAATAAAAGTGATCAACATTTTTTATTTTACCCTGGGTGGGCTAGAGAAAAGGTTAACTGCTTTAATTGCCCGCTCTTTGCCGGGTGGCAAACGGGCTAGATCCCCATAACCTAGAGCGGTGTGTTCAGATGCAGAGGTCCTCTCTTCGGAGGAATTGGACCCACAGGGGGATCAAGCGGACCTGAGTCCCGACGGTTCAGACATTGAAGGTTCCACTATAGATGAAATTTTTTCGGCTTCTCAAGCAGAGAGTCTGTGGATCCAGTCTCTGACGGATATGGTTCGCACTGCTTTTAAACTTCCAGTGTCAGAACAATTGGCCCCCGCGGTATCCTCTTTAGGTTCCTTGAAGGCACCGTTGAGTGGTGCGTCTTTTCCGGTTCACCCCCTTCTGGAGAGCGTGATTTTTCAGTATTGGGCTCGACCTGATAGGATTTTTATCCCTCCTAAAAGGTTCACCATTCTCTATCCTATGGAAGAAGAATTTGCAAAGAAATGGGCACTCCCTACCGTGGACGCAGCCATTTCCTGCGTTAATAAATCCCTGACCTGTCCGGTTGAAAATGTCCAGATGTTTAAAGATCCAGTCGACAAAAAATTGGAGACCCTACTGAAGGCTTCTTTTACCACAGTAGGTGCCGTGGTTCAGCCAGCGGTGGCAGCCATTGGCGTTTGTCAGGCTTTAAAGGATCAGACTAAACAGATATTAAGGGACATACCGGCTCAGCAAGCTCGTGAATGGGCTGACCTCCCAAGGGCTCTCTGCTTTGCAGTAGATGCTATTAAGGACTCCATTCAACAGGCGTCCCGTTTATCTCTGCTGTTGGTTCATATGCGTCGCCTTTTGTGGCTGAAAAACTGGTCAGCAGAGGCACCCTGCAAAAGGCTTTTAGCAGGATTTCCCTTTCATGGTGGGAGACTATTCGGTGAAGACCTAGATAAATATATCCAGACCATATCAAGTGGTAAAAGTTCTTTCTTGCCTGTCAAGAAAAGATCGCGTGGGCCCGCGTTTAAGCGACAGGCCTTCGCAGGCTCGGCCCCTTCAACTTCCCGTCAGTATCGACGGCCTCCCGGGCGTTCAGCATTTAATAGCCGCCCACAAGGACAAGCCACGGCAGGCAAGAGGCCATGGTCTCGCAAGCCGGTTAAACCAGTCATCAAGTCAGATTCATGAAGGGGCGCCCCCACTCTCTTGGGTGGGGGCAAGGCTTCGGTTTTTCTCCGAAGTGTGGAAGGCCAGAATTCCCGACTCTTGGGTACTGTCCGTGGTAGCCACGGACTACAAGCTAGAGTTTCGGGAAGTCCCCCCTCCTCATTTTCAGGGGTCAAGTCTTCCAAGCGACCCATTAAAGAGGGCCTCTCTTGTAAAAGCATTGGATCGTCTCTTGCTCCAAGGAGTAATTGTAGAAGTACCAACCCAGGAATGGGGTCTGGGATTCTACTCCAACCTTTTCATAATACCAAAGCCCAATGGCGACGTCAGGCCTATCTTAGACCTCAAACGCCTAAATCTCTTTCTAAAGATTCAGACCTTTCGTATGGAGTCCATACGTTCGGTGGCAGCCAGCCTACATCAAGACGACTTTCTAGCATCTATAGACATAAAGGATGCGTATCTGCACGTGCCGATCTACCCGGCACATCACAAGTTTCTTCGTTTTATGATAAATCACCGTCATTACCAGTTCGTAGCCCTCCCTTTCGGGTTGGCAACAGCTCCGCGGGTATTCACAAAGGTGTTAGCCCCGGTGCTAGCCGTCCTAAGGACAGAAGGCATTTTGGTCCTGGCATACCTGGACGATCTTCTGGTTATCGACAGCTCAGCTTCCAGCCTCAATCATGCAGTAGTTCGCACAGTTCAGCATCTAGAGGAATTCGGGTGGATTGAAACCCACAAAGCAGTTGGAATATCTAGGCCTTCGGCTAGATACAGACTGTCAGAGGATATTTTTACCTCAAGCAAAGGTCAGATCAATAACTCAAGCAGTTCAAGTGATCTTAGGCAAGAAGAGGCCGACTATTCGCCTATGTATGCGACTGCTGGGGAAGATGATGGCCGCCTTCGAGGCAGTGCCCTACGCCCAGATCCATACCAGATATCTTCAGGCAGCCATTCTCTCTGCTTGGAACAAGTCCATTCAGGCGTTAGATCGTCCATTAGTGCTCTCCCCAGGAGTCCGGCGCAGCCTGTTTTGGTGGCTGGTCCCTCAAAATTTGTTAAAGGGGAAATCCTTTTGCCCCATCACGTGGAAGATAGTAGCCACGAATGCCAGCCTGTCAGGTTGGGGGGCAGTTCTAGAAGGACAGACCCAGCAAGGGCAGTGGTCGGAGGCAGAAAGACTGCTTCCCATCAATATCCTAGAGATCAGAGCTGCTCGGCTAGCCCTGATCGCCTGGACTCTCCCCCTTCAGGGTCTGCCAGTAAGGATACAGTCCGACAATGCCACTGCGGTGGCATACATAAACCACCAGGGGGGCACGAGGAGCCTAGCAGCCCAAAGGGGGGCACGAGGAGCCTAGCAGCCCAAAGGGAAGTAAACCTGATTTTCTCATGGGCCAAATCCCATGTACCCTGCATCTCGGCGGTGTTCATCCCAGGGATAGACAATTCTCAAGCAGATTTTTTGTCGTCAACAGTTGCTCCCGGGGGAGTGGTCTCTTCACCCCCAGGTATTCCAAGAGATTTGCCAAAGATTCGGAGTCCCAGATGTGGACATTATGGCAACGAGATCCAACAAAAAGTTGGACAAATTCATATCCCGAGCCAGGGATCCCTCGGCCTACGGGACCGATGCGTTGGTTTGCCCTTGGCACCAGTTTTCTCTCCTGTATGCATTCCCTCCACTGCAGATGATTCCCCGCCTTCTACGGAGGATCAGGGTGGAGCGCAGGCCTGTGATCCTGGTGGCCCCAGCCTGGCCCAGGAGGGCTTGGTACGCACTCATCGTGAAAATGTCAGTCGGGGCGCCGTAGTCGCTCCCCCTACGCCCAGATCTGCTGTCTCAGGGCCCAATCTGCCACCCTGCTTCACAGCAGCTAAATTTGACGGCTTGGCGGCTGAATCCCTAATTCTTAAGGGCAGAGGCCTCTCAGCTCAGGTCATATCTACGTTGATTCAGGCTAGGAAACCGGTCTCCAGAAATATTTATTACAGAGTCTGGAGAACCTATGTGGAGTGGTGCGAGTCTCAAAAATGGCATCCTCGAAAGTTTTTTATTGACAGGATCTTGCGATTCCTCCAGGTTGGCGTTGACAAAGGGTTGGCTCTTAGTACTCTAAAGGGGCAGGTGTCGGCTTTATCGATATGGTTTCAAAGACCCTTGGCCACCCATTCGCTTATGAAAACCTTCTTGCAGGGGGTCTTGCATGTGAATCCCCCTATTAGAGCTCCCCTCTGCCCCTGGAATTTAAATCTGGTCTTGTCAGCTTTACAAAGGCAGCCGTTTGAACCTCTGACAGAAATCCCTCTTGTGCTACTAACCCGAAAGTTGGTTTTCTTGGTGGCTATGGCTTCGGCCAGAAGGGTTTCCGAGCTGGCAGCATTGTCATGCAGGGAGCCATACCTTATTCTGCATAAGGACAGAGTGGTTCTGCGGCCTCAACCTTCTTTCCTTCCTAAGGTCATATCCAGTTTTCACTTGAATCAGGACCTAGTCCTACCATCCTTCTTTCCTACTCCCCAGTCCAGAGAGGAAAGACTGCTTCATGCTTTGGACGTGGTTCGAGCCATGAGGGTCTATCTCAAGGCTACAGAGAAGATTCGGAAAACAGATGTGCTTTTTGTTCTTCCGGATGGCCCCAAGAAGGGTCAGCCGGCTGCCAAGTCTTCCTTGGCTAGGTGGATTAAGCAGCTGATTTTTCAGGCCTATGGTCTGAAGCGCGTTCCACCTCCCTTATCCGTTAAAGCCCATTCTACGAGGGCCATGAGTGCCTCCTGGGCGGCACACCAGATCTCTATGGCACAGGTTTGCAAGGCGGAAACCTGGTCTTCCGTACATACGTTTACTAAATTTTATAAGTTAGACGTTGCAAAGGGTACGGACGCAGCATTTGGGCAGGCGGTCCTACGGGCAGCAGTATAGAATCCTCTGGTCCGGGTCACGCCCCCTTTTTTTCTGTTGGAGTTACTTTACTTCCTGATAAATTTTTGTTTGGCTATTCTTGGCCTTACGGTCTCCCTCCCTTCATAGAGCATTGCTTTAGGACATCCCAAGTGTAATGGCTATGCGCTCTGTGTCCCGTGATGTACGATAAAGTAAAAGGGATTTTTAATAACAGCTTACCTGTAAAATCCTTTTCTTGAAGTACATCACGGGACACAGAGCTCCCACCCCTCTTTTGGGGAACATTG
Organism: Rana kukunoris; assembly: GCA_029574335.1. Lineage (NCBI taxonomy): Eukaryota > Metazoa > Chordata > Amphibia > Anura > Ranidae > Rana > Rana kukunoris. The sequence continues at coordinate 406,690,235 of CM056049.1, read as the reverse complement.
TGTAACCTCGGAGGAATTGCTTGCTACAAAACTGAAGCACTCCCAGTGGGAGGGGGTTATATAGGGAGGAAACTTCCTGTGAAATTGATTACACCAGTGTCCACACCTGAAAGGTACCCATATAACCCAAGTGTAATGGCTATGCGCTCTGTGTCCCGTGATGTACTTCAAGAAAAGGATTTTACAGGTAAGCTTTTTATTAAAAATCCCTTTTTCTTTTTAACGCCCCTGTCCCCGTGAGATCTCATGCAGAAGCGAACGCTTACGCAAGGCCCGCCCACATATGAAAATAGTGTTCAAACCACACATGTGAGGTATCTCTGCAAACGTTGGAGCAAGAGCAATCATTTTGGCACTAGACCTTTTCTGTAATTAAAAACATGTAACCAGTAAAAATATTTAAAGCGTCACCTATGGGGATTTTTAAGTAGCGAAGTTTGGCGCTATTCCACAAGCGTGTGTAATTTTGACATGTTGGGTATTTACAGTTTTTTTTTTTTAAAGCACAGAACTGTTTTATTTCCCCCAAAAAAAACGTGTTGGAAAAATTGCTGTGCAAATACCATGCGCGATAAAAAGTTGCAACGACCGCCATTGTATTCTCTAGGGTCCTTGCTAAAAAAGCATATATAATATTTTGGTTTTCTATGTAATTTTCGAGCAAATAAATGATGATTTTTAGATGTAGGAGAGAAATGTCAGAATTGGTGTGGCTGTTCCAGAACGCCTGATGGTGCTCCCTGCATGTTAAGCCTCTGTATGTGGCCACGCTGTGTAAAAGTCTCACACATGTGGTATCGCCATACAGGGGAGGAATAGCAGAATGTGTTTTGGGTGTAAATTGCGGTAAGCATATGCTGTGTGCAAGAAATAACCTGCTAATATGAACATTTAAAAAAATTTTTAAATAAAAAAAATCTTGCTTTTGCAAAGACTTGTGGGAAAAAATAACTTCAAAAAACTCAATGCCTCTTTCTAAATGCATTGGCATGTCTTCTTTCCAAAAAGGGGTCATTATGTTAGGGTCTCAAGAAATGGGAGGCTGTTAGTACATCAGGTGTTTTTTTTTTTTTTTTTTTTTTTACCAACGATATGTAGCAGTATACATGTTCTCTTTCGTTCATGGACGGACACAGCACTTCTATTCTTTACTGTAGGTATATACCTTCCTCCAGGAGATTGTTAGGCAGAACAGCAAACAAAGTGTTGACACACTTGCTCCTACAGCTCCTCCCAGGGGGCGTGGTCCCCCGGGTATATATCCCCCACACTGCCAGAGCAGCCTGTTTTTTTTCTGCCTAATTCAGGAGATTCATGGCCTGCTGGAGTCCATGTACTCTGGCTTTTTTCTTCGTTTTTTGCGTTTTATTATTTTTGTTCCTGCTTTTTGGATCCTGTGATCTTCTAGCAACTGCCGACAGGGTGACAAGCTGGATCTGGGATCCTTGTAGTCGACCCTTGTTCGGCCGTCGAGCGTGTGCCGGCCTCAGCTCTGCTTGAGTCCGTCCACGACATGCCCCGTCGCTCCAGGGGTGGCTGGGGGACTTTGGTCCTAGGGCACGCATATGACCGGCCTTGACGGCTGTGTCACAGCGTGTCTGGCTGACTGCCATGCCGTTCGCGGATGTTGGTTCAGTCATGAAGGTCGCCAGCCAGTTATCGCAGGATGGGTAAGTAGTCACCTTGCCTGGCAAGGTAGGTATGGCTGGCGCTTCCCTGGGGAGGTCGAATGAGGGTCGGCCCTGCTTTCCTCTCTCCCTTCCTCTACCTCCTTCCCATACTGGGGGGCTGCGGGGTCTCTCCTGGGGGTGCCTTCCACTGAGACTGTGACTGTTTTTCTGTGGAGCCTTGCTGCTGACTATGGGCGCTGTGCTGCCGTGCTTTTACCTCAGGCTGACATGTGGGCTGTGTGTGCACTGGTGGGGCTCTTTCATGTTTATTCCTTTATTTTGCAATGTCTGACGGTGAGGGGTATGTGCTGTGTGTTTTCACTTGCTGCTGGCGCTGAGGGGGTTAATCCGCTCATTCGCGCCCAGGCAGTTTTTTCCCCGCCCGGCGGCTATTTTCTTGAAGCCGCATGACGTTTTTCTCCTCACGGCGGCCATCTTTGATGAGCCCAGCCTCTAGTGCCCTGTAAGGAGCGCAGAAATCTTGCGAACGGCAGCGCTACACAGCATCTCCTCAGTGCTCTGCAGCTACAGGAACAGCGCAGCTCTCGGGTGGGGTGGTGAGTCCTCTGGGGGTCCCCTTAATTGTCAGTCAGCCGGGAGGTGTCCAGTGGGTGTGTCTGGCTACAGTGCTGAGGTTAGAGCGGGGACACATTGGAGTCTGATTCTGAAGTCCCCCCCCCCCCCCCCCTGCTATGCCACGGTTAACCCCTCAGGCCTCTGCTGCCTCCTCAGGTAGTGCACAGCAGTTAACCCCTCAGGCCTCTACCTCTGTACTGTCATTGGAGGCTGTGACCACGGTCCTTGAGGCGTTTCTCGCCCGAATCGAGTCGGCTAGTACTCAAAAGGGGGGTAAAATGCGCCCTCTCCCTGAGCCTGCTTCTGGGGATGCCTCTGACGCTGAGTCAGACCTTATTGCAGCCTCTGCATCTGGTCCTGTCATATCAGCAGAGGGGGGGTTTACCCATGCGGACAGTGAGGATGACTCTGATGCAGAGTCAGGGTATGATAAAGCCCTTGTTGGAGCGGTGCGGGACACTCTGAAACTGGAGGATGTGGCGGAGGAATCAGGTGATGGTCCCCTTTGGCTTCCGTAAACCACCCCGCACCTTAAAAGTATTTCCCTGTGTTCCATATTTGGACAAATTGTTATACAGGGAATGGGAGATACCGCAAAAATCGTTTACTGTGCCTAGATGTTTTGCAGCCCGTTATCCTTTTCAGGAGGATCTTGTGGAAAAGTGGGCGTCTCCTCCGTCAGTGGACCCTCCAGTGTCCAGACTGAGCAAGGCCACCACGTTACCTGTGGAAGGGGCTCCTGCCTTTAAGGATCCCGCTGATAGGAGGGTGAAGGCTGTGGCCCGCTCCTTATTCACTGTTGTGGGTTCGGCTGTTAGACCGGCTCTGGCCGGGGTTCTGGTGTCAGACGCTCAACGAACGAGCCAAGTGCTTGTTCCAGGAGCTAGAGGCGCGGGGTGCCTCCGAGACCTGTGTGGACCTGGCTGACCAGTTGGTGCAGGGTCTGAAGTTTGTCTGTGAGTCGGCCTTGGATATGATCCCACTGCTCTCCAGGGCCTCCGCCTATGCGGTGGTAATCCGCCGCTTGATCTGGCTTAAGTGTTGGTCGGCAGACCAATTCTCAAAGAAAGCCTTGATCTACCCTTTAAGGGTGACCGGCTCTTTGGGGCGTCTTTGGATGACATCATTAAATCCGCCACGGGAGATAAGAGTACGCTACTCCCGCAGTCTGGGAAAGGGAAGGATTCCCGCCGTAAGCAGGGGCCCTCCTTTACGGCCCCTAAGCTTTTTTTTGCGCGCCCGCTACAACAGTACAAGATAGAACTTCTCTCTTACCCACCACACAGATTCTTCCCCTCCGGCTCGCCGGGAGGCACTGTTGGCTGCTGTCCAGGACTTACTGGTCAGAGGGGTGGTGGTACCGGTTCCTCCGGGGGAACGGTTTCAGGGATTTTATTCCAACCTGTTCGTTGTACCCAAAAAGGATGGGGTCCGCCCGATCCTGGACCTCAAGGCCCTAAATTGTTTTGTCAAGGTGCGTCAATTCAGGATGGAGTCCATTCGCTCGGTGATAGCTGCGCTCTGTCGGGGGGAATTTATGGCGTCCTTGGACATCATGGACGCATACCTCCATGTCCTCATTTGTGCAAGGCACCAGAAGTTCCTGCGCTTCGCGATAGGGAAGGACCACTTCCAATTTGTGGCCCTTCCGTTCGGCCTGGCATCGGCTCCTCAGGTTTTCACCAAGGTGCTCGCCCCCATTCTTGCTTTACTCAGGCAGTGCGGAATCGCTATAGTGGGGTACCTGGACTACCTTCTTCTGAGAGCTTCCTCAAGCTCAGAGTTAAAGGTGGACGTGTCTATCACGTGTCAGACTCTTCGAGATTTCGGCTGGCTTCTAAATATCCAGAAGTCAGTATTGGTTCCGTCTCAGCGCCTGAAATATCTGGGGTTACTCCTGGATTCCGCAGAGGCGAAGGTTTCTCCCTGCGGAGAAGCTTCGGACACTGCAATCTGCAGTGCAGCTGCTGTCGACCCGAAAGTGGTCTTCTCTTCGGTTCTGCATGAGGGTTCTGGGGCTGATGGTGGCCTCCTTCGAGGCGGTACCGTTTGCTCAGTTTCACACCCGGACGCTGCAGAACGAGATTCTGTCACGCTGGGACAAACTTCCTTCATCTCTGGATGTCCAGATTCAGCTGAGTCCAACGACCAGGGCTTCCCTAGTGTGGTGGCTGACCTCTCCGACGCTTCGAACCGGGAGGTCCTTTCTTCCGTGCCATTGGACGGTGATCACGACAGACAGCCTCTCCAGCTGGGGGGGGGTGTCTGGGGCTCTCTGTCAGCCCAGGGACGCTGGACTGGAAGAGTCCCGTCTGCCAATCAATATTCTAGAGCTTTGTGCGATCAAGCTGCCTTGCCGAGTGGTCCCTGAGTCTACAAGGCCGACCGGTCAGGATTCAATCGGACAACGACACGGCCGTGGCGTACGTCAATCATCAGGGAGGCACGCGGAGTTCGGCCGCGGCAACAGAGGTAGCTCACATTCTTCGGTGGGCCGAAAGGACCGTTCCGACTCTATCGGCCGTGTACATTCCGGGAGTTCAAAATTGGCAAGCCGACTACCTGAGTCGCCAAACGCTCCACCAGGGGGAGTGGTCGCTACGCTCAGAGGTGTTTCGGAGCCTGTGCGACAGGTTGGGCACTCCGGACGTGGATCTGCTGGCGTCCCGCCTCAACCGGAAGGTGCCGCGGTTCGTGGCCAGGTCAAGGGACCCGTGGGCAGACGCGTCAGACGCGTTAGTGGCCCCCCTGGGATGCTATCACCTAATCTATGCCTTTCCTCCGTTGCAGGTGCTTCCGTGCCTGCTGCGCAGATTGGAAGCCGAAGGGGTTCCGACGATTCTGATCACCCCAGATTGGCCGCTCCGGTCCTGGTACGCGGATCTGGTGCGTCTGGTGGCAGACGTCCCTTGGCGTCTGCCTCTGAGAGAAGATCTCTTGTCGCAGGGCCCTGTTTTTCACCCTGCTTTACAGTCGCTGGCACCCCCGTACATATGTCTTGTCACGGATCTTGCTGTTCTTGCAGCGGGGGGTGGACCAGGCCCTTGCTCTGGGTACGGTGAAGAGTCAAGTTTCGGCCTTGGCTGTTTTCTTTTAGCGGCCTCTGGCAGCGCACTCATTGGTGTGCACCTTTTGTACAGGGGGTCCGACATGTGGCCCCCCCTGTGCGTCCTCCACTGCCTCCGCGGGACTTGAATTTAGTGCTCTCGGTGCTTCAGGAGGCTCCCTTTGAGGACATCCGGCAGATACCGTTGTTGACCTTGTCCCAGAAGGTAGTTTTTCTGGTAGCTATTACTTCAGTCATATGGGTGTCCGAGCTGGCGGCCTTGTCCTGCAAGGCTCCTTACTTGGTTATCCACAAGGATAAAGTGGTACTGCGTCCACAGCCTTCTTTTCTCCCAAAAGTGGTTTCGGCTTTTCACATTAATGAGGACATTGTGTTACCTTCTTTGTGTCCTAGGCCTAAGAACCAGAAGGAGGCCTCTCTACATTCTCTGGATGTGGTTTGGGCCCTAAGGGCGTATTTGTCTGCTACGGTTCCTTTTCGGAGGTCGGACTCACTGTTTGTGTCGGTTGCCCGTCCTAAGAAAGGCCTAGCGGTCCCGGCAGCCACCATTTCTCGGTGGATCAGGCAAGTGGTCATTCAGGCATATGCTCTGAAGGGAAGGGCGCCCCCCTTTCGGGTTACGGTGCATTCAACCAGGGCTATTGGTGCCTCTTGGGCCTTCCGTCATCAAGCCTCTGTGTTACAGGTGTGAAAGGCTGCGACCTGGTCGTCGGTTCACACCTTTTCAAAATTTTACAAGGTAGATGTGAGTGCATCTTCGGATGCTTCCTTCGGCCGCAAGGTGTTACAAGCGGCAGTTTGAGGTTGGAATTCCCCTGTTGGGAATCTCTGTCTGTTGGGGTGCAGCTTTGTTTGCTGTGGTGTTTTTTTTTTCCCACCCCTCGAATCTTGGCACTGCTTTGGGACGTCCCTACAGTAAAGAATAGAAGTGCTGTGTCCGTCCATGAACGCAAGAAAATAGGATTTTTGTACTTACCGTAAAATCCATTTCTCTGAGTTCATGGACGGACACAGCACTTCTATTCTTTACTGTAGGGACGTCCCAAAGCAGTGCCAAGATTCGAGGGGTGGGAAAAAAAAACACAGCAAACAGCCAGCTTCCAGGCTTCTTTACTATAGAGTCTGGAAGCATATATATGTTTCCTGTGAATCTAACAAATGGAATCCATAAAGATGACATAAGTAGGATTCTTGCCTTTTTGCCAGCTAGGAGTGGATATGAAATTAGCCCTTAGTACCATTTTTAAAGGGTCAAATATCGGCTCTCAGTCTTTTAAAGACCGCTGGCATCTCATTCCCTAGTTCGGGCTCTCATTCAGGGGGTACTGCGCATCAATCTTCCAGTCTAATATCCCTTATGTCAATGGGGGTCTGAATTTAGTATTATCGGAGTTGCAGAAGCAACCTTTTGAACCTATTCGCCATATTCCACTGATTCTTTTGAGCAGGAAATTGTCCTTTTTTGATTGCTATCTTTTCAGCTAGAAGAGTATCTGATTTGGCAGAACTTTCTTGTAAAAAGCCTTATTTAATTTGTCACAGGGACAAGATTGTTCTATGACACCCCATCCAACCTTTTTACCAAAGGTGGCGTCGCCATTTCATTTGAATCAAGATATTTTGCCTTTTTACGAATCCGCAGACAGCGGAGGAAAAGTTATTGCACTCTAGATGTAGTGAGAGCAGTAAAGGCATATCTGCAGGCAACCGCTCGAATACGTAAAACAAATGTTTTGTTTATTTTGCCAGATGGTCCCAAGAAGGGACAAGCGGCATCAAAATCCACCCTTGCACGGTGGATTTGACAAGTAATCAAGCTTATGGTTTAAGAAGCAAGATTACTCCTTCTGTTAAGGCGCACTCGAGCTTCATGGGCAGTGCATCGCCAGGCTTCGATGGCTCAGATCTGAAAAGCTGCTACTTGGTCTTCAGTCCATACATTCACAAAATTCTATCAAATAAATGTAAAAGGACAAGCGGCTTCTGCCTTTGGGCGCAGTGTACTGCAGGCAGCAGTCTAGGGCTTCTTGTCCATTTATGGTCAGCTTGGATCTGGGTCCCCCCCCCCCTTAATATTAAGAATTGGTCTGGGACGTCCCATTATGTGGTTGATTTTTGATACCGCAGGACACAGAGCCTTAAAAATTAAGGCTCTGTCCTGTGGTGTACAATAAAGAAAATAGGATTTTTAGAACGGCTTACCTGTGAAATCCTTTTCTTGGAGTACACCATGGGACACAGAGGTCCCCCCCCCCCCCTTATGGGAACCTTATTGCTTGCTACAAAACTAAGGTACTTCCCTGATAGGAGGGGTTATATGGAGGGGAACTGTCTTTGATTGGTTGTGCCAGTTGTAGTCTTTGGATCTTTTTTCCGATGCAGAACCAAAGGTCTACAGGTCTTTAGATATTTAGCGTGTATCCTCTATAGTATAGTGTCTAGTATGATGTTGGTAGATTGTTCTCGCAGCAAAACACCAGGTCCTCCAGAGAACGCATTTATTTCAACAACTTCAATACAGAATAGTCCAAAGTCCACAGATGATACAAAAATCCAGCAGAGTAATTCAGATTTCTACCTGCGCCCCATACTCGTACAGAGAGAATACCTGGAGTACCTTCTCTCCTTGACAAGATGAACTGAATGTCAGCCTGTCTTTCTCATATATTGGTATCGTACTGGAGGGGGTGGTGGGTCAACCAAATGTTCCCATTGAATTACTACCCCCCCTCAAGTCTAATTACCATTAATAAATAATTCCTTATGTATGAAAGGGAGTACCAGGCCATCTCGCACACCTAGATTGTCTTGGATAAGATTTACACATCAAAGGGTCCTCTGTATCTTTTGATACGTGTCGTTTGGCCACAAGATTTGGTCAGCAAACTTCCTTTGATGTGTAATCTTGAATGCCTGTATGCAACACCTAAATACCATACAACACATCTATATTAATATTACTACATATTCCCCCACTTGAGTCGGTTCTAACTACTAGAACTGACTCATAATTCAAACAACAAACACAATTATGGTTTGAGGTACTGGATGCTTTACAATGGCTCATATGAAATATTAAGTTGAGACTGGTTACATCTCTCTTCACCAACCTCTAAAATATCCCCATGAAACAGTTATTAGATAATATAACTTTAGACCATGACTGGAAAAGGGTTTGGTAAACATAAGTGGCCATATTCGTATAGCTGTTGCGTCTTATTTCAAAGATTGCTCTTTCTTGAGTAAATCACATAAGGATGTTGAATATTGTGCAAAAAAAAACAAGCTGATGTCACTGTCCATTCTGACTTCATCACATCTCTCACCATCTCACTAAGAGCAAAGCTTGGTATGTTTTGGGAGGTCCAATCCAATCCAATCCAATCCAATCCACTCCAATCCACATAAGTCCAGGATTCTCTCATCTCCAGGCTCAAAGTTTATATCTTTAAAGATGCTTTCGCACAAACACCAGCAAATCCTGAAATTCTACTTCCATCTTTATAGTAAGAACCATTAATGTACCAGCAGTTGCTTCCAAGGTCAAAAAGGTTTGGGTATGGCAGTAAAAATTCTGTGCTGCAAACTATTTCCTTGCACCCTGACAATTATGAGTTTCACCTTCAATCAATTACCATCAAACCCTCAATATTCTCTGATAATAAAGTTGTAGTCCATCTGCTTCTTTCCATTTCTTATTTGAGCAATGATGACCTGTTGTGTCATTCGTTGATTGCCAGCAACGATTTGCATTCGTAATGTGCTGTAGGCCGACCCCTCATTGCGTTTAATAGAGCCGTTACTTGTATCATTCAGTCCATAATTCCACCAGAATGGTATGTGTGTGTATGTATGTGTGTGTATATATATATATATATATATATATATATATATATATATATATATATATATATATATATATATTTATATATATATATATTTTATATATATATATATATTTTATATATATATATATATATATATATATATATATATATATTTTTTTATATATATATATATATATATATATATATATATATATATATATATATATATATATATATATATATATATATATATTCCCCCATGCGGCAGTGGAAATTCTCGCCAGTATTTTTTTTATAAAGGGTAGAAAGGTCTTTTTCATCCATATGTGTCACAGCCTTCAGCATATTATAAACTGATTCAGCATGTTTCAAATCACGACTAGAGTGATGAATTTCACTCACCCCTCTTATAAATTTAGGAAAGCCACCCAACTTACTATATGCTATGTTAAGCCTTTGTGCAGCATCACCTCAGATGTCAAATCTATTGATATCAATATGCATTATTTCATATGTACAGATGTTTTTTTTTAAATTATTTTAGGTTTAAATGCCTCGCTCTGAATTTAAGATTAAGTTTAAGAAATAAACATAATACAAATAAAAAAGCAAAATATATCGGGAAAGGGAGAAAATGAAAAAATAGGGCATTGGGCAAGTCCATTGAAGAGAAAATGAAAAAAAAAAAGAGAAAAAAAAAAACTTGAATGTTCAAAAAAAAGTCCATTGCTTGTATGAATATTGAGAGATATTCACTTGTATAGTGATATATTGTCCTTTTGTCCATTCAGTGTTTCTCCCCCACTAGCCAGCAATTACTCCTGCTGTTCACATGCAAACGAGTATCTCCAGCCGTGTACCTGAAAGACGAAAACTCTCAGACAAAACTCATTAGCAAAGTCCTTAAAGTACTATTTACAGTCTACAGTTTAAAGCTAGTTCACCCCCACTGCTATAGAAGCGTCATTTTCATTCAAAAACCGATCTGGATGATTCAACTGTTCTAATAGTGTGTAATATTCTATTTTCATCTTATCATACTCAATTTTAAGGTGGTCATATTTCTGTTTTAACTGAGGAAATGGTATCCAGGTCTTTCTCTTATTATGATTCTGGTCAGCTCTGTTTTTCATATTATCACCTATGTTTGACCGAGTTCCCTCTCTTGTTGTGATCATTATCTTCTGATCTGTCTGTTCAGTGTTTGCCCTAAACAATGTGGCTACATCAATTCTGACAGCTTGCTCATTTGACTTTCTCCATAAATGATCCGCCCTTAACAATACGTCTTTTAAATCATGAGGATTCGGGGTAACTAATAAAATATTTTGTTTGATATCTTCATGCAAAGCATCTAGAATCATACTGATATGTATCAAGCCTCCACGCTCAAATGCAAGATTATTACCAACCAGTAATTCCATAATTAGTTAATAACCTGTGCGACAATTCATATGGAGATTCACTCTGCATTTGGATCTTCCCATGAATCGCAACATCAGAACGCACTCCATACAAGACACATAATAATTCCAGTAATATGTCTCTTGTTCTCAGAGGCTGAATACAGATCTGTTTAATTCTCATCCAAAGACTATTACCTATAGAATGTTGCAAAACTCTTTGGTCCGATGGGTTGAGACTGTACATATCTCTAAAATTCTGCAAGTCACAAAACCATTTCAAAAATCTGTTTAAATCATGGCAGGGAACAATTCCTATTTCTTTAAGAATTGCATCTAGTTCTCTTGGTTTCAAATGCTTCATTACAAGCTGAACCTCCCCTGTATTATTGTTATGAACCGTAGTGGTTACAGTGGGTGCAGCTGGCAATGAATTATCAGATTTAATACGAGGTTCTGTTTCATTTGATAGAAAGTTTGTCTTTGTATTTTGCTGCAGATTGTTGAATCCAAGATTTGGTGCACCTCTGCATTCCTGAGATCTCTTCTCTAATTCCATAATTCTTAATTTCTTTATCGTACATCACGGGACACAGAGCGCATAGTCATTACATATGGGTTATATGGGTACCTTCAGGTGTGGACACTGGTGTAATCAACTTCACAGGAAGTTCCTCCCTATATAACCCCCTCCCACTGAGAGTGCTTCAGTTTTTTCGCCAGTGTCTTAGGTGTTGGTCACGTCTAGCTGTCCCTCGGAGGTCTCGGGACCCAGGATAGCTAGCCGGATCCTTCCGAAGTGCTTCAAAGCCAAGGTGTACGGTACCCGGGCCCTGCCTGCGTGGGGTGTTGCCTATAATGCCTCTCCTTGGAGGGCTGGATTCTGGGCTCCAGTGCCTTGGTCTCTCCCAGGACTAAACGCCACTGATGCCAGGATGCTATATAGGTCCAGGGGTGTGGGTTCCTTAACACAGGACCCCGGTCCCTGAAGGTCCGAGACAATACCCACGGAGATGGGGGAAGATTGGGCCTCTTGCAGTTTGCAATACCCTGCGGCGTGGAGCAGGTAAGAGGGAACCTGCGGGACTTGGTTCGACAGTAGGTATCCCCCTGGGGGTTCTGGGTTGGCTAATGGTATGCTTGTGCATCAGCCACTATCTCCACTATGTCTGTGTGGGCAGGATGGGATACTAATGTTTACCCAGATAACATGTAGATATATGTATACTTGTGTAAGATATATATTTGCTACTCACCCCAGGTCTGCCTGTTAGCATTGATACTGCAACCCCACATGTTTTAAAGAGGAAAATTGCTGGTGAAAACTCCTGTTTCTTAGGAAGCCCATGGGGACAGCTTCCTCTCTCTGTGCACTACAATAAGATTAGTGCTTACCTGGTGTCTGTTGGTGCTGCCTGGCGCTGGTCCATGTTTTTCCTCTGCTCAGCTTCCTCCATGTTGTTTTCAGCGTGGGGGGGGGGTGCGCCCACGTGTGTGCACGCCGCCTTTTATAGCGTCGGCGTGCGTTGGGGGGGCGGGCCAGCAGCGTCAGGGTCTGTTTTAAAAGTAAAGCTTTTTCTCTGGCTGGTCTTTCCCTCCTGGAGGCAGAGGAAGAAGGACACAGAGCGCGCAGCTGGGTCTTTTGGCCACAGTGACACCCAGTGGCGGTTTGTGGATCTTCAGGTCTAGGACTTAGTTCCACTATTGACCAGAAAAAAAAAAAAGTTTTTTTCCTTAAAGGGACTCAGCCTTAGATCCAGCAGTATCTTGAGTCAACCTTGGACTCCGGCTAACGGGCATTGGTGTTGCAATACTCACAGGTTTTCCTCAGTATTGCCACCTCTCAGGCGGGTAAAAAAAAAAAAAAAAAATTTTTCATTTTTCCTCAGCCTGTTCTCATATTAATTACTCCTAGCTACAACAGTCAGGTGTTGGCTAGAGGGGTGACTCAAGGTTGTGCAATGGCTCCAAGGGCATCAGGACCAGCCAAGGCTGCAAAAGGTGCCAAGAAACAAAAGGGGTCTCCATCGGGGTCAGAGGATTTGGGCCAGGCTTCAACGGCCCCACCCTCACCAGTTAGACCACCGAGTAGCATAGTACAAGAGCCATTGGGGATGCTGGGGGTAGAGGCGGCCCCCGATCCACCCATTCCCGTTTACGTAACGGAAGAAATGCTAGCGACCACCCTGGGTGGGCTAGAGAAAAGGTTAACTGCTTTGTTTGCCCGCCCTTTGCCAAGCAGCAAACGGGCTAGATCCCCCTCACCTAGTTTGGTGTTTTCAGATGCGGAGGTCTCCTCTTCGGAGGAACGGGACCCACAAGGGGATCAAGCAGACCCAAGTCCCGAAGGTTCAGACATGGAGGGTTCCACTGTAGATAAATATTTTTCGGCCTCTCAAGCGGAGAGCCTGTGGATCCAGTCTTTGACCGATATAGTTCGCACTGCTTTTAAACTTCCAGTGCCAGAACTAGTAGCCCCTGTGGTATCCTCATTGGGTTCTTTAAAGGCTCCATTAACTTGTGTCTTTTCCGATTCACCCCCTTCTGCGGGGCGTGATTTACCAGGATTGGGCTCGACCTGATAGGATCTTTATCCCTCCTAAGAGGTTCTCTATTCTCTATCCTATGGAAGAGGAATTTTTAAAGAAATGGGCTCCCCACAGTGTACGCGGCCATTTCCTGCGTGAATAAATCCCTGACCTGTCCGGTTGAAAATGTCCAGATGTTAAGGATCCGGTCGACAAAAAATTAGAGACCCTACTGAAGGCTTCTTTCACCACAGTAGGTGCCATGGTTCAGCCAGGGGTGGCAGCCATTGGCGTTTGTCAGGCCTTAAAGGATCAGGCAAAACAGATATTAAAGGACATGCCGGCTCAGCAAACCCGTGAATTAGCAGATTTCCCTAGGGCTCTCTGCTTTGCAGTAGATGCTATTAAGGACTCTATCCAACAGGCATCCCGGTTATCTCTGCTGGTGGTTCACATGCGTCGTCTTTCGTGGCTAAAGAACTGGTCAGCAGAGGCACCCTGCAAAAAGCTTTTAGCAGGGTTTCCCTTTCATGGGGGAAGACTATTCGGTGAAGACCTAGATAAATATATCCAAACCATATCAAGTGGTAAAAGTTCTTCCTTACCGGTCAAGAGAAGACCGCGTGGGCCCGCGTTTAGACGACAGGCCCTTGCAGGCTCGGCCCCTTCGACTTCCCGTCACTATCGACGGCCTCCCGGGCGTTCAGCAGTTAATAGCCGCCCACAGGGACAAGCCGCGGCAAACAAGAGGCCCTGGTCTCGCAAGCCGGCTAAACCAGTCATCAAGTCAGATTCATGAAGGGGGTGGGGGGAAGACTTCAGTTTTTCTCCGAAGTCTGGAAGGCCAGAATCCCGACTCTTGGGTTCGGTCCGTGGTAGCCACAGGCTACAAACTAGAGTTTCGAGAAATCCCCCCTCCTCATTTTCAGGGGTCAAGTCTTCCAAGCGACCCGTTAAAGAGGGCCTCTCTCGTAAAGGCGTTGGACCGCCTCTTGCTCCAAGGAGTAATTGTAGTACCAACCCAAGAAAGGGGTCTGGGATTCTACTCCAACCTTTTTATTATACCAAAACCCAGTGGCGACGTCAGGCCTATCCTAGACCTCAAACGCCTAAATCGCTTTCTAAAGATTCAGACCTTTCGTATGGATTCCATACGTTCAGTGACAGCCAGCCTGCATCAAGGCGACTTTCTAGCATCTATAGACATAAAGGATGCATATCTGCATGTGCCGATCTACCCAGCACATCACAAGTTTCTTCGCTTTATGATAGATCAAAGTCATTTCCAGTTCGTAGCCCTCCCTTTCGGGTTGGCAACAGCTCCGCGGGTATTCACAAAGGTGTTAGCCCCGGTGCTAGCCGTCCTAAGGACAGAAGGCATCTTGGTCCTGGCATACCTGGACGATCTCCTGGTTATCGACAGATCAGCTTCCAACCTCAATCATGCAGTAGTCCGCACAGTGCGGCATCTAGAAGAATTCGGGTGGATTGTGAACCAAGAAAAATCAAGGTTACAACCCACAAGACAGTTGGAATATCTAGGCTTTCGGTTAGATACAGAATGCCAGAGGGTATTTTTACCTCAAGGATCAGGTCGTTGATTCAAACGATTCAAATAGTCTTAGGCAAAAAGAAGCCCACTATTCGCCTATGCATGCGACTGCTGGGAAAGATGGTGGCCGCCTTCGAAGCAGCGCCCTATGCCCAGATCCATACCAGAGTTCTTCAGGCAGCTATTCTCTCTGCTTGGAACAAGTCCATACAGGCATTAGACCGTCCATTAGTTCTTTCCCCAGGGGTCAAGCGCAGCCTGTACTGGTGGCTGATCCCTCAAAAATTGTCAAAAGGGAAAACCTTTTGCCCCATCACGTGGAAAATAGTAACCACAGATGCCAGCCTAACAGGTTGGGGGGCAATCTTAGGAAAACGGACCCAGCAGGGACAGTGGTCAGAGGCAGAAAGTCTGCTTCCCATCAATGTCCTAGAGATCAGAGCTGCTCGGTTGGCCCTGGTCGCCTGGACTCTCCCCCTGCAGGGTCTGCCAGTAAGGATACAGTCTGACAATGCCACGGCGGTGGCATACATAAACCACCAGGGGGGCACAAGGAGCCTAGCGGCTCAAAGGGAAGTAAACCTGATTTTTTCATGGGCCGAAGCCCATGTACCCTGCATCTCAGCAGTGTTCATCCCAGGGATAGACAATTCTCAAGCAGATTTTTTGAGTCGTCAACAGTTACTCCCGGGAGAGTGGTCTCTTCACCCCCAGGTATTCCAAGAGATTTGCCAAAGATTCGGAGTTCCCGATGTGGACATCATGGCAACAAGATTCAACAAGAAATTGGACAAATTCGTATCCCGAGCCAGGGACCCCTCGGCCTACGGGACCGATGCGTTGGTTTGCCCCTGGCACCAGTTTCTCTCCTGTATGCGTTCCCTCCACTACAGATGATTCCCCGCCTTCTACGAAGGATCAGGGTGGAACGCAGGCCGGTGATCCTGGTGGCCCCAGCCTGGCCCAGAAGGGCTTGGTACGCACTCATCGTGAGGATGTCAGTAGGGGCACCGTGGCCACTCCCCCTGCGCCCAGATCTGCTGTCTCAGGGCCCGATCTACCACCCTGCTTCACAGCAGCTAAATTTGATGGCTTGGCGGCTGAATCCCTAATTCTTAAGGGCAGAGGCCTCTCAGCCCAGGTCATATCTACGTTAATTCAGGCTAGAAAGCCAGTCTCTAGAAATATCTATTACAGAGTCTGGAGGACCTATGTGGAGTGGTGCGAGTCTCAAGGAGGGCATCCTCGCAAGTTTTTTATTGACAGGATCTTGCGATTCCTCCAGGTTGGCGTTGACAAGGGGTTGGCTCTTAGTACTCTAAAGGGGCAGGTGTCTGCCTTATCGATATGGTTTCAAAGGCCTTTGGCCACGCATTCGCTTGGGAAAACCTTCTTGCAGGGCGTCTTGCATGTGAATCCCCCTATTAGAGCTCCCCTCTGCCCCTGGAATTTAAATCTGGTCTTGTCAGCTTTACAAAGGCAGCCGTTTGAACCTTTGACAGAAATCCCTCTTGTGCTGCTAACCCGAAAGTTGGTTTTCTTGGTGGCTATGGCTTCGGCCAGAAGGGTCTCCGAGCTGGCAGCCTTGTCTTGCAGGGAACAGTACCTGATTCTGCATAAGGACAGAGTGGTTCTGCGGCCTCAGCCTTCTTTCCTTCCTAAGGTTCATATCAGTTTTCACTGGAATCAGGACCTAGTCCTACCATCCTTCTTTCCTACTCCCCAGTCCAGAGAGGAAAGATTGCTTCATACTTTGGACGTGGTCCGAGCCATGAGGGTTTATCTCAAGGCTACAGAAAAGATTCGGAAAACAGATGTGCTTTTCGTTCTCCCGGATGGCCCCAAGAAGGGTCAGCCGGCTGCCAAGTCTTCCTTGGCTAGGTGGATTAAGCAGCTGATTTTTCAGGCCTATGGTCTGAAGCGCGTTCCACCTCCCTTATCAGTTAAGGCCCATTCTACGAGGGCCATGAGTGCCTCTTGGGCGGCACACCATCAGATCTCTATGGCACAGGTTTGCAAAGCGGCAACCTGGTCTTCCGTACATACGTTTACTAAATTTTATAAGTTGGACGTCACAAAAGCTACGGACGCAGCATTTGGGCAGGCGGTCCTACGGGCAGCAGTATAGAATCCTCTGGCCCGGTTCACGCCCCCTTTTTTTCTGTTGGTGGAGCTATTTTTTACCTCCTGATATATTTTCTGTTTGGCTAATTTTGGCCTTACGGTCTCCCTCCCTTCATGGAGCATTTCTTTGGGACATCCCATATGTAATGACTATGCGCTCTGTGTCCCGTGATGTACGATAAAGAAAAAAGGATTTTTAATAACAGCTTACCTGTAAAATCCTTTTCTTGAAGTACATCACGGGACACAGAGCTCCCACCCCTCTTTTGGGGAACATTGTGTAACCTCAGAGAAATTGCTTGCTACAAAACTGAAGCACTCTGTGGGAGGGGGTTATATAGGGAGGAACTTCCTGTGAAGTTGATTACACCAGTGTCCACACCTGAAGGTACCCATATAACCCATATGTAATGACTATGCGCTCTGTGTCCCGTGATGTACTTCAAGAAAAGGATTTTACAGGTAAGCTGTTATTAAAAATCCTTTTTTTAATCTCTCATTTTCCTCTGATAATTCATCACAACGCTTAGATTTCTCAAGCAAAGCTCCACCAATGGTAACTGCATGCAATTTTAAATTTACTGCCTCAGTGTCTGGTTTTGTAACCTCTGACAAACCTTATGGGTTTTATCAACTTCACTCTGTAACTGCGCAATTTCCTCAACTTTATCATTCAAAGAACTTTCCATTGTTAAACAGCAAGAGAACAAGCCCTGCACGATACAACCCTTTCTTTTACTTTCTGAAATTTTGCTATCAAAAACACTTCTCTAAAAATTCCTTCATTACAGTCCACGTCTGCTTACATTTTTCTGGAATTTCATAAGGACCGCCATGACGCTTAATACATTTTGATACCCATCTGTTAACTTTATCAGAACTGACACTAGCTTCACACTGAGTAAGCATTTTGACTATATTATTAATAAATAAAAAAAAGGAAATATTTTACTCACCGCATTTGAATCCTCACCTTGCCAGTTCGTCTTCTGGTACACGACAGTCTTTTTCTTTCTTCAGTTTCCAGTCTCCAGAGAATAATTCTGGGGTTCCAAACTTGTTTAGTCTTGTATATCACTCTCTTATGTCACAACCAGACAGTCACAGCACAGGTTTTTTTCTTCATTCGACTCCTTGTCCAACTTGCAGGATTTTTGTCATCACGACTTCTGTTACTAAGTCCTGAAAATGCGCTTCTGGTCACTTGCACGGCACCAATGTAGTCTTTAGATCTTTTATCCAATGCAGAACCAAAGGTCCACAGGTCTTTAGATATTTAGCGTGTATCCTCTATAGTATAGTGTCTAGTATGATGTTAGTAGATTGTTCTCGCAGCAAAACACCAGGTCCTCCAGAGAACGCATTTATTTCAACAACTTCAATACAGAATAGTCCAAAGTCCACAGATGATACAAAAATCCAGCAGAGTAATTCAGATTTCTTCCTGCGCCCCCATACTCATACAGAGAGAATACCTGGAGTACCTTCTCTCCTTGACAAGATGAACTGAATGTCAGCCTGTCTTTCTCATATATTGGTATCATACTGGAGGGGGTGGTGGTCAACCAAATATTCCCATTGAATTACTACCCCCCCTCAAGTCTAATTACCATTAATAAATGCTTCCTTATGTACAGTGCGGAAAATAAGTATTTGAACACCCTGCTATTTTGCAAGTTCTCCCACTTGGAAATCATGGAGGGGTCTGAAATTGTTATCGTAGGTGCATGTCCACTGTGAGAGACCTAATCAAAAAAAAAAAATTCCAGAAATCACAATTTATGATTTTTTAACTATTTATTTTTATGATACAGCTGCAAAGAAGTATTTGAACACCTGTCTATCAGCTAGAATTCTGACCCTCAAATACCTGTTAGTCTGCCTTTAAAATGTCCACCACCACTCCATTTATTATCCTAAATTAGATGCACCTGTTTGAGGTCATTAGCTGCATAAAGACACCTGTTCACCCCATACAATCAGTAAGAATCCAACTACTAACATGGCCAAGACCAAAGAGCTGTCCGAAGACACTAGAGACAAAATTGTACACCTCCACAAGGCTGGAAAGGGCTACGGGGAAATTGCCAAGCAGCTTGGTGAAAAAAGGTCCACTGTTGGAGCAATCATTAGAAAATGGAAGAAGCTAAACATGACTGTCAATCTCCCTCGGACTGGGGCTCCATGCAAAATCTCACCTCGTGGGGTCTCAATGATCCTAAGAAAGGTGAAAAATCAGCCCAGGACTACACGGGAGGAGATGGTCAATGACCTGAAAAGAGCTGGGACCACCGTTTCCAAGGTTACTGTTGGTAATACACTAAGACGTCATGGTTTGAAATCATGCATGGCACGGAAGGTTCCCCTGCTTAAACCAGCACATGTCAAGGCCCGTCTTAAGTTTGCCAATGACCATTTGGATGATCCAGAGGAGTCATGGGAGAAAGTCATGTGGTCAGATGAGACCAAAATATAACTTTTTGGTCATAATTCCACTAACCGTGTTTGGAGGAAGAATGAGTACCATCCCAAGAACACCATCCCTACTGTGAAGCATGGGGGAGGTAGCATCATGCTTTGGGGGTGTTTTTCTGCACATGGGACAGGGCGACTGAGGATGACCGGGGCCATGTATTGCGAGATTTTGGGCAACAACCTCCTTCCCTCAGAGCTTTGAAGATGGGTCGAGGCTGGGTCTTCCAACATGACAATGACCCGAAGCACACAGCCAGGATAACCAAGGAGTGGCTCTGTAAGAAGCATATCAAGGTTCTGCCGTGGCCTAGCCAGTCTCCAGACCTAAACCCAATAGAGAATCTTTGGAGGGAGCTCAAACTCCGTGTTTCTCAGCGACAGCCCAGAAACCTGACTGATCTAGAGAAGATCTGTGTGGAGGAGTGGGCCAAAATCCCTCCTCCAGTGTGTGCAAACCTGGTGAAAAACTACAAGAAACGTTTGACCTCTGTAATTGCAAACAAAGGCTACTGTACCAAATATTGACATTGATTTTCTCAGGTGTTCAAATACTTATTTGCAGCTGTATCATACAATTAAATAGTTAAAAAAATCATACATTGTGATTTCTGGAATTTGTTTTGATTAGGTCTCTCACAGTGGACATGCACCTACGATAATTTCAGACCCCTCCATGATTTCCAAGTGGGAGAACTTGCAAAATAGCAGGGTGTTCAAATACTTATTTTCCGCACTGTATGTAAGGAAGTACCAGGCCATCTCACACACCTAGATTGTCTTAGATAAGATTTACACATCAAAGGGTCCTCTGTATCTTTTGATACGTGTCGTTTGGCCACAAGATTTGGTCAGCAAACTTCTTTGATGTGTAATCTTGAATGCCTGTATGCAACACCTAAATACCATACAACACATCTATATTAATATTACTACACCAGTGTCCAATCGCCTCTGGTGACCATACAACCCATTATGTAATGATTTAAGGCTCTGTATCCCATGGTGTACTCCAAGAAAAGGATTTTTACAGGTAAGCTGTTATAAAAATCCAACTTTACTAACTTGGGTTATTTTGGGCAAGGATATGTAGCAATATAAAGTTTAACTTAAGTTTGAGGAATAATTTGATTTGCTAAATTTTATAATGAACACTAAAGTTTGTTTTTTGAGAAAAAAAACTGTGGTGATCAAATGGCACCAAAAGAAAGGCCCCCATTTGTGTGAAAAACACAATTTTTGTTTTTGGTACAGTGTAGCATGACTGAGCAATTGTCATGCAAAGTGTGAGTGCTGAAAAATGGTATGGGCAAGAAGAGTGTGAAAGTGCCCTCTATTGAAGTGGCTAATAACTTTTAAAATTCAATGTTCTTCCTATATAGACTAATTGAAGGTTTTTATTTTTTTTATTTTTTTTAGGTTTTAATTGCTCAAGAAAAAATGGCCACAAACACTGTATACGTCTTTGCAAAGAAAGATTCAAAGTATGCTTATACGGCCGAGTGCAGGTCCTGCTTGGAAAATTCTTCAAGACCAACAAGTTCTATATGGGTCAGCATGCTTGCAAGGGGAGGTCAGGTAAGTGGAAGTTTCTCATGGTATGGAGATGCATTTTAATGGTTTTTAATTAAATCGGTAGGGCTGGGAAATCAATTTTGATTTTAAAATTGAGTTGCTAGGTCGAATCGATTCATATGTTAAATTTTTTTTTTTCAATTTTTTTTTTTTTTTTTTTTTTTTCCCTAGGACTGGGGAGCTGTGGGCAAGAGTTTTTAGGCGAGGCCACAGATTCGGCTTAGTCCGCGAGGCTGGATGCCATGGACTAGGCTGAAGCTGTGGCCTCGCCTAAGAATTCCTGCCCGCAGTTTCTCAGGACCGGCGCGTGGTCCATAAATAAAATAAAACATGATTTATGACTATTTTTATTTTTTCGCAGATTTTTTTAGGGGAACAGATCTCCCAGCTCTAAGCGGTAGGAAGTCTGTTTTTATACTTGTAGCTTGAAGTAAGCCTCACCTGTAGGTACAGCGAATATCTCTTGCATCATTTAGGAGATATTCACATTTGTAGCGGTCAGTGATGATTTCTGAAAGAATAGTATACTTTGTGTGCTGTTCGCTCAGAGCTTGATTGTGACTCGCATACGTGGGAGTGATGTCATAGTGGCTCGGGCCATTCAAATGACTGAAGCCTGAATACCTGGAAGAAAGAGTGGAGATGGAATGGAAGCATTGGCAGCGAAGACAGCGTGCCGCTGGAGGGATCCGTTTTGTCGGCAAGTCTGTTTTTGTATGCATTGCAGTAATCGCAGCTGCCACTCGCCCCCTCAAGACTTCACTACCTGTTTTTAACATGTTCGCCTTTTAAAGCTGTGTTACAAATGTTTGTTACTGCTTTCATTTGAACCATCAAAATATTTCCTTTTGTTTTGCCAAAACGCAAACTGCTAAATTTGTTTTTTTTCACAGGGAGCCAAAAAAAGTGCTATTGGTCAGCGTATTGTTGCAACGTTGCCTTATATTAAACAAGAAGTGCCCATTATCATTGTGTTCAGGGCATTGGGGTTTGTATCCGACAGAGACATATTGGAACACATTATCTATGACTTTGAAGATCCTGAGATGATGGAAATGGTAATATTTTTCTAGTGACTATTGTCATAATCCACCTATCGACTGTCATTTTGTCCATCTTTATACAGTTGGTTGGTATGTTTACCCATATAGGTAGAAGGCTGACACATCTACAGTTGGAATAAAGGTTTTAGACCATAAAAGCACTACAGCTAAAAAGTCGGTTACACACGGGACAAATGTTAGACATTTTCCATTCCAAAAATCATTTATAAAGATATTAAAAAGTAAGGGTCCCAGCAGTGAACCTTAAGGTACACCACTGATAACCTTTAGACCATTAAGAGTAAGAATCATTAACCACTACTCTCAATTCTGTCTTTTAGCCAGTTTTCTATCAATTTACAAACTATTTCCAAGCCTGTAGACGTAAAGTCATTAAACATTGGGAACTGTATTGAACGCTTTTGCAAAATCCGTGTACTACATCCACTGCCACCCCTCTGTCCAATGTTTTATCTCTTCATAAAAATCAGATTTAACAACTTCTCTTTCATGAATCTATGCTGTCTGTTGCTTAACACATTTTTTTCCCAGCAAGAACTTTTTTTTTTTTTTTTATTAAACTCTTCAGTATCTTCCCAACTAACGAACAGGTCTATAGTTGCTTTTGTAAAGACTTTGTTCTCTTTTTTAATATGGGCATCACATTGGCCCTGGTACCATTTCAGTCATTAAGTACCAAAAAAATTGATAAAATATAAATTGGCTGGTCAGGTTATAAACCTGCTATTATGCTTTGTAAATATGGGTGTGATTGCACATAGAGCACTGTATACAATGTTCATAGAATTTCTATATAATTATATTCAAGTTGGGATTTTAGGATAGCGCCGCTTGCTATTTCTTTTCATTCATGTTGTAGGTGCCATACCCAATTATCAGTGGCAGCTGTTCGTTTTTTTTTTTCCCTCTCCTTTTTAGTGACCCCCCCCCCCCCTCCAAAACAGTTGGCTCAGGTATAGCATTTGTTTGTATACCTTTACAACCAGTGACTCGTGCTTGCTGGCCGGCAGCAGGCATGATTCACAGTAGAAGATGCGCATTAAAAACACCAAGTCTTACTGCAGCTGCACTACAATTTCTGAGCACAATTGCACTGCACTAGTGTGAACCTAGGATGGTGGCTATTGAGATGTTAAAGCGGAATTCCACCCAAAAGTGTAACTTCCACTTTACTTCTCGCCCCCTTACATTTGGCATGTCATTTATTTTTTGGGGGGAGAGTGGGTACCTAGTTTTGACAGGAACCCAGCTCCCACTTCCGCTCTCGCCGCCTAGGTGACTCCTTCTCCCCTTGCTCCCTGCAATCTTCTGAGACACGTCACAGGTCCAGAAGATTGCTTGCCCACTAAGGCGCAGTGCGCACCCGGCTGTGAAGCCGCAAGCTCTCACAGCCGTGTGACCACACTTGCAGTGCTGGCGCCACGGAGAGGGAGAAGCGAGGCTTTGTGTGGTTTCATCGCTGAACAGTGGGACAGGTGAGTGTCAAGTCACACTTTTTGTAGCAGCTGACTTTTAATAAACTTAAAAATTACTGGATCATCATATATACCAATGTATACAATTCGTGCATGATATTGGAAAGCTTTTAAGTATGATGCACTTATAAAATTTAACTGCCTTGTAAAGTTTTTTTATTTTTTACCCTTACAGGTGAAACCCTCTCTTGATGAGGCCTTTGTTATTCAGGAGCAAAACGTGGCCTTGAACTTCATAGGTTCCAGGGGTGCGAAGCCTGGTGTTACAAAAGAAAAAAGAATCAAATATGCAAAAGAAGTTCTTCAGAAAGAAATGCTTCCTCACGTTGGTGTCAGTGACTTTTGTGAGACTAAAAAAGCCTACTTCTTGGGGTATGGTTTGATTTTATTAAGCAATTGCAGTTCTATAGCAGTCATTTTAAATACTCTGGTATGAAAGTTGTCCACTATACATGAGATTGTTTGGTACAGCCTGCCATGTGACATTCATCGCCATAGCGGATACTCTCAGGCTAAGTGTTCTCATCGATTACATACGTTTTACAATATGTTAACAAAATTAATTTATTTCCCTCGGAAGCAGGCCCACCTGGGACAAAAATAGTCCTGGGCATTTTAGACTGAGCAGCCCAGAGGGGGTGGGAGGTGGCGGCATTGCTTAATGATGGGATGTGGGGTTCCAGCACCTTGTACCTCTGGACCCCTTTACATTAGTTCGCCATATGTGTATTTTGGCTTTTTTTTTGCTCATTTTGGCATTGATGGGCATTTCGACAGTTTTAACATGCTGTATTAACGCAAATCTTGCAGTGGGTTTTTAATTGTGCATTTTTTTTTTTTTATTATTTTTATTGATTTTTTTAACACCGAAAACAAACACACAAACAAGGTAGGCAACATGCCCACCCCAACAAAGGCCACGCAGGGCCGACACACCTACAAGTAACATTTACAACCTACCACCATAAACCCTCCCCAACCACCCACCCCCACCCTGACCAACCACCACCCCCACCCTGACCAACCACCACCCCATAGCAACTAAACCGTAAAGCACCTTGTGAGATCCAGAAAACATAATGACCCCAGGTAGTTTCAGCTCAATGACTTCGGGATTAGGCCATATCAGGATCCCTTATCAGAAATGTAAAGATAGAAATGCAATAAAATAAACGAAACCTTCCCTAAGCACCGAAGGTGTATAAGTCGTAATAAAGCACATCCATTTAGCATAGTCTTCAGTAGGTGGCGGAAACCTCCAGAAAATTGAACTGTAGCCCTAACCCACCGTGTCTAACCAGGCCTGCCACACCCTCTTAAATTTCTTATCACAACCCCTTGACCTGTAGGTGGCCTTGTACATGTGAATTAGAGTTAACCAACCCTTTCCAAAATGATGATAATGGGGCATTGGAGTTTTTTCATTTTAATAGAATAGCCTTCTTGCCATAAAACAACCCAATATTCAGAAGGGTACGATGTGCCAGGGAGGGAACTACCTCCTTAACCAACCCAATAAGGCAGACCCTAGCGTCCAAAAAATGTGCTCCGAGCCTGCCGGGGAAAAATTACACCGCCAACACTGACCAGTACTAGAAGGGTAAATACGAGATAATCTGGCCGGGGTGTAGTAAATGCGATGTAGAAATTTAAATTGAATAAGGCGATCCCTAGCAGATACCAGATGCTTGAAGGGGTGATCCCACATATCCTCCCAGTCCTCCCCTTGAATGTCAGGAATCTCGCTCTCCCACCTCTCCCTACACCGAGACACCCCAATAGGCACTTTGGTAAATATAGCCTTGTATACCGTGGACAGAGTTTTAGGCAAATCCTCACTTGTTAATAAATTCTCCAGTGCCGAGGGAAGTAGCTCCACCCTGCGGCTCCCCAACTGCGCCTGAAAAGCATGACGCAGCTGTAGATATCTAAAAAAAAAAAGGGAATTAGGCAGGTTATGCCTGGCCTTTAGCTGGTCACATGAAATAAGGTCCCCCTCCCTGGTAATATGTTCCAGCAGTTTGACCCCCCTACAGGCCCAGATCATTGGGTCCGGAAGGGAGCAAAAGTCTGGCAAATTTGGGTTTAACCACAGAGGGGCTGAGGGCGAGACTCCCAAATATGAAGGCGACACCATGGTGGTAGCAACCTCCCACGCCCTGATGGTAGCTTTCATAGTGGCAGTCAAAGGTAAGGTAGATTTAGGGCCTCTAAACAGAGCTAACCTAAGACTTTCATATAAAACCCAAGAGCGCCGCCTCCAGAATAGTGGCCGTGTCCCCCTCATCCGCCAGCAACCAGCGTCTGGCGAACACCATCTGGCCCGCCAGATAATACTTCTGCCAATCCGGGAGTGCCAGCCCCCCCCCTGACCCCAAGGTTCCTGTAGGACCTTAACACCTATTCGGGGTGACTGTGGTGACCAAATAAAAGCCCATATTATACCATTCAACGATGTGTAGAACGATTTGGGAATCCACACCGGGGAATGGCACAGATAGTATAGAACAGGTAGAAATTTCATTTTAAGCAGATTAACTCTTCCAAGTAGTGAAAGGGGTCATTTCTTCAAGGCCTGAACCCGTTGTTTCAGAGTGGCCACTAGCGGGAGAAGATTTAAAGTCCTATAATTGGCAATATTTTGGCAGTAATTTTAACCCCCAAATAAGTAATAGAGGAAACCCACAGCAACGGCAGTGCATCATCCCGCTGCAGCGGGGCCTCAGGACCCAGAGATAATATAGAAGACTTGCTCCAATTCACACACAAGCCCGAAAAGGAGGCAAACGTATCCAGGATCTGCAAGGCTGCTTTAAGCGACATCCCCGGATCTTTAAGGAATAGAAGCAGGTCGTCTGCATAGAGCGCCACACTTTCTATAATTGTTCCAATTCGGACCCCCCCCCCCCGGATTTTTTAGGTGCCCTAGCAATAGGCTCCATCAACGCAAAAAGGACCGGAGAGAGTGGGCATCCCTACCTTGTACCCCTACCAATTAGGAAGAATGGAGATACCTTAACCACTTCATTACCGAGCCTGTTTTTCAGATTCGGTGCTTACGAGACTAAAACAGTTTTTTTTGCTAGAAAATTATTTAAAACCCCCAAACATTATATATATTTTTTTTTCTAACACCCTAGAGAATAAAATGGCGGTCATTGCAATACTTTTTCTCACACCGTATTTGCGCAGCGGTCTTACAAGCGCACTTTTTTTGGAAAAAAATTCACTTTCTTGAATTAAAAAATAAGACAACAATAAATTTGCCCAATTTTTTTATATATTGTGAAAGATAGTTACGCGAGTAAAATGATACCCAACATGTCACGCATAAAAATTGCGCCCGCTCTGGCATGGCGTCAAACTTTTACCCTTAAAAATCTCGATAGGCGACGTTTAAAAAATTCTACAGGTTGCATTTTTTGAGATCAGAGGAGGTCTAGGGCTAGAATTATTGCCCGCCTAACGATCGCGGCGATACCTCACTTGTGTGGTTTGAACACCGTTTTCATATGCGGGCGCTACTCGCGTATGCGTTTGCTTCTGCGCGCGAGCTCGTCGGGACGGGGCACTTTAAAAAAAAATTTTTTTTGGTTTTCGTTTTTATTTTTATTTATTTTATAATTTTTAACACTGAAAAAAAAAAAAAAAAAAAAATTATCACTTTTATCCTATTACAAGGAATGTAAACATCCCTTGTAATAGAAAAAAGCATGACAGGTCCTCTTATATATGAGATCTGGGGTCAAAAAGACCTCAGATCTCATATTCAGCTTAAATGCAAAAAAGAAAAAAAAAAAAAAAAAAAAAAAAAAAGGCAAAATGTAAACAAATTAAATGTCTCTTTAAGAGGCTGGGCGGAAATGACGTTTTACGTCACTTCCGCCCAGCAGAGAGAGGGGGACGGTGAGGGACATTTTTTCCCTCAGTCACATCCCCGGACAGGCAACGAGCGGACCCGATCGCCTCCGCCGCTACCGACGGCTACGGTAAGCGGCGGAGAGCGCGGGAGAGCGGCGGGAGGGGGGGGGCACCCTCTCCCGCCGCCGGTAACGGCGATCTCGCGGCGAATCCGCCGCGATGACCGCCGTTATCGTTAACAGGACCGCCCCACGAAGAAAACGGTTGTGGCCAGCTGCTGCCGCCGATATCCATCTTCAAAAACGTGACTTTGGAGTGGGGCCGGTCACAAGTGGTTAAAACCCAGCCGAACAGCCGTTCGAGGGTTAGCATATAGCAACCTAATCCACTTTCGGTAGCCAGGACCAAACCCCATTACCTCTAAGACTTTGTGCATGTACTGCCAATCAACGGAATCAAAAGCTTTTTCGATGTCGATGGAGACAATCGCGGGCAATCGGCATTATCCAATTGGAGATGCGTGAATAGCCTTCTCAAGTTTGTGTCCGTCGACATACCAGGCATGAACCCTGTTTGGCTGGGGTCATTTCGACCCTAGTGGATGTTGACCAATCTCGACGCCAAGACCTTAGTAAGGATCTTGAGGTCCATGTTGAGCAAAGCAATAGGCCTATAGGATGAGCACTCCATCGGGTCCTTGCCTGGTTTTAATAGGAGCACCATGTATGCCTCCATCATGGACTCTGGTAAAGCCCCCGTCTCCCAGCAATGTCTAAAAAGCCTGTTTAGTCTAGGTGCCAATTGTGATTTATAAGTCCTGTAGAAATCCACCGGGAAACCGTCCGGACCCGGCGCCTTCTGCGGAGGGAAAGCCTGCAGTGCTGCCTCTATCTCGAGAACTGAGATGGGCTTATCTAAAGACTCAGCATCCTCGGTCGACAGACGGGGCATGGCTACGCCCCTCAATAACTCGTGCAACCCAGCTGAATCATATGCCGGGATGGGCAAGTAAAGAGCTGAGTAATAACTCACAAATTCATCTAAAACCTCCGGGATCAGTAACCAAGGCCCCCCCCCCCCCCCACCACAGGTACACTGACTGTCGTTTTTGGGTCCGCAGCAAGATTGGCCAGAAGCTTACCATTTTTGTCCCCTTCTGCAAAGATAATCTCCGCCGTCCTTTTTGCCTCAGTGTGTGCTAGGTCTGAGAAATGCAAGGAAACTGCACGCCTAGCCTCCAGTAGGGACACATAGTTGGCCTCCGATGGAGAGTCTGCGTGTGCTTTAGCACTCTCCCGCTCTTTGGCCGTCAGGAGTTCCCATTCCTGATTATGATTCCCCCTGGCTGACTTAATGGCCGAGATACACTCCCCCCTGGTCGCTGCCTTGAAAGCATCCCATACCACCGGAGGTTCGGCCGAACCTTCGTTGGTCTCCCTATAAGTAGCCATGGAATTTTTAAGGTGTTCCAGTACCTGATCCTCTACCAACCAGCCTGGTGACAGCCTCCAACTCCCCCCTCGTCCCCCGCTCCGGGAAGGCCAAGGTGGCCATAAGTGGGTTGTGGTCCGAAGGGCCCCCCGCCAAGTACTCCATCAAACATACATTTTGTAAAATAGGGGCAGTACCAAACGCCAAGTCAATCCTAGATGACGATCTATGTGTAGAGGATAAGTGAGAATGAGATGACCCCCGGATGCTTCCATCTCCACAGTTCCGTCATTCCCCCAATCGACACCCAAGAACTGAGATCCCCCGAGGCCGTCCTAGCAGCGTTGGAGGAGTCCAGCACCGGATCAAGGATGGCATTAAAATCTCCCATGAACAACGTTGGAACATGCAGATAAGGGCCCAGTGTCACCAACAGGTCATATAGCAATTTAGCTTGAAAGGGGGAGGCACATATACATTCACTAATAGAAGCTTATGATCCGATAAGCTCAAGAGGAGTGCCACGTATCTCCCCCCAGGGTCGGTAAACACCTGATGAACTACACACTGCACGGCCTTACTGATCAGAATTGAAACCCCCCTAGAATAGGTGGAATGAACCGCCCTTTGTATCCAGTGCTTGCGCAGTGCCAGGATCTTACTACCCTCTAGATGGGTCTCCTGAAGGAGAACAACATGGGGCTTGACCTGTTTGAGGTATTGAAATACCGCCGCCCTCTTGAACTTATTATTCAAACCTCTAACATTCCATGATAATATCTTAATTCGACTATCCATTGCGCATTCTAAAACAATACATTCCTAATGACATGACCATTGAATAAGGATGAATGGGCAAGAGAAACCTATAATAGGCTAAATAGTTTGTGGAGTTCCAAGGTGCAAAACATAAAAAAGGTCCCATGGTGTTGGTTAAAAACCTCCCCCCTCCCCCCCCCCCCCCTGCCATTATACCAGAAACTAAAACAAAATCTGTCCGGTATGCAGCTTGAGACCCGTAACAAACAAACCTGTCAGAGTTCCGCCATAGGTGACGAAAGTTCGGCATAGACGTGTACATAGAAAAAACAAAACACAACACAAAGAAAACTCATGCTTAACTCCAGAGCCCGATTGGCTGATCAAATCCGGGTACATTGTGGCCGTGCTATAATGTGAACATAGCGAGGGCCTGGCAACCACGTTTCATAAGCGATCCAGCAGGCTGCGCTGACAATCTCAGCCCACAAATGTCCAAGTCAGTAAACTCAGGTGGTAAGGACCCCAAATAAATGTTCCTCTTCCCCTCCCCCTTTATAGAAAAATGAAAAATAAAAAGTGTAAAAGGAGGGGGGGGGAACTAACAAACCAGCATGAAGAGGCTTCACTGTAGGCAGAGCAAAACTGCAAAAACAAAGAACACAGAACCCGTTGGGGCGCCGACGAATCCATCCAAGGTAACGAACATGGACGTATATCAGACCTCACTGTGACCGATCCAACCATTCACAGGCATCTTGCGGGTTGTCAAAGAATTTCACCGATCCCTTGAACTGCACACGGAGACGGCTGGGATATAGCATGCTGTATTTGAGCTCCTTTTTCTCTGTCGCCTTTTCACATCAGTGAAGGAGCGCCAGCGTTTCTGCGTCTCCGCTGAGAAGTCTGGGAAAAGCATGATCCTAGCAATGTCATACCTCAGCTCCTTGTGCTTTCTCGCCTCGGCAAGCAGCATGTCACGGTCTCTATAATTCAGAAACCGGACCAGAAACGCCCGGGGAGGAGCACCTGATAGCCGAGCCGCAGTGGGTACTCTATGGGCCCTTTCAACTACATAAGTCACAACAATAAAAAACAAAAAAGAAAATAGACTGCTGCACACCCTTAAGAGTTAACTACAAAAAATTGTTTTTTTTTTTTTTATCATTCAAATTTAAGTTTATTTTCAAAACAAAAAAATATAAAATATACAGCTATGCGCCAAATAACACAGTGAATATTACAGCTGAACATACATTTGAGAATAAACAGGTACATTCAGTGTTTATCGTTTCCAACATTTTTAACCCCAGAGGGTAGTACTTATTGAACTGCAAAGAGAAATGAGAACTATTAAGATAAATCAGAACCCCATAGGTAATATAGTTTGTCCCAAATCGCCTCCCTAATCCCCCGAGATCTCATATATCCTATGGTCTGATCCAGAATATTAAAGCAATGAGGGATGTAGTAGACCAATCTTTCATAGACCCCAAGAAGGTGGGTATCCAGGACAATCTCTGCCTCTCCAACACCCCTCTTGGGATCACTCTGTATCCTAGAGGTGGACCTGTCCCCTCCACCCAACCTCCCCAAAAGCAACTTGATCTAACATTTGTCTAAAGAACCAAGACAACATCCTACAAAAAATTGTTTTATTAGAATAAATATCAAAAAAGAACACATGTATGTCAGGTATAAAAACTCAGGTCCACTATGATATGGTAGACCAACCCAGGGATGGTCCCCCTGGATGCCCACTCAAAAACGGCTTTACCAGTAACTAATGCTCGATCATCCCAAGGGGAGATCAGAGTCTACAAAAAATAGCGCCCCCACCCTCCACATAACACACATGGGTCCCCCCCCACACATAATTGCACACCTGAACCCCAACTATTGGCAATATTTCCTAATGGTTCCCACAAATGGCAGTGATTCCCTGTAATTCAGGTGAAAAGATCACTGGCTAGATGGAATATAACATAATTAAATACCTGAAAAAGGGGACATGAAAAAATCCACTGACTAGTGGTAAAAGTAGCACTGATCCAATAGAGACTGATGGAGAGAAAAAAAAACAAAAAAACAATGTAACAAAATGAAGGATATTGAGCCTAATAGCTCACTGAGAAAAGTTCTCCCGTTGAACTCGCCGTGTCAGGCTTAGTATTTCCTTATAAATATATTTTCATTGGTAAATAGATGTAAATCAGATATTCAAGCAGAGACACTGTAATGTTAATCTTCACGATAAAATTCACCTGAAACACAATGATATTGCCATAGATAGTGGGCAAATTCCCATAGCATAAGGGTAGTGTCCATTCAAAGCAAATATATCCATATAGTGCTTATTCATCCTATTAGGCAGCTCACATTCCATGAGATTTGTATCGGCTATTATGGATAGATGATAGGTGATTGGGCATATAATATGCTAGTTTGTAGATGACAGTGTTGTAGTAATATTCCTCAGCAGTGTTAGTGCAGGGTTTACTCACGGTTTTGCTGTCATTCATAGCTCTAAGTAGAAGCTATTTTCTCCAATCACGCACTGCTCAAAGGGATTGCAGCCAAACCATCCATTTATGCATAAAGCTTGAAGCGCTGTTCCTAGAAGTAGCAATATCAGGTGAATTGGTATGATAGTGTCCAAAGTAGGACAGTGATAGTACAGCGTCTCTGATAATGAGTTGTTGATTGCAATGTCCAGAATGAAAATAAAAATAAAATTATTCAATCTCCAAAGACAATGGCTGGAAGCCAAGTGTTGTAATTGTCCTCAAGGTGTGCTTTTCATGTCTCCATAAGGCATCCTTTAATTGATGGTATATCTGCTCAAGGTACAATATTACCGAGCTGATAAAGGAAAAACCGTGAGGCTGAAGTGTGCATAGAGGGGTCCCTGTTCCCCAAAAGTTTACATGTTTCGTTCTGATACCATGCCATCTACGTTGGGCAAGAAAAAGCTAAAAGGAGAGATGGTTGCCTTCCAAAAGGGTAAAATGATGGCAATGAGATGGAGAGACAAAAAGGACGTGTGTCTCATGAGCACCGTGCACAGCACCTCCACTACTATTGTCCGCACAAAATACGGAAAAGATGTGCTGAAGCCACAAGTCGTGATCGACTATAATCGCACGATGGGAGGTGTCGACCGAGCCGATCAGGCAATGACATTTTACCTGGCGATGCGCAAACAGAAAAAATACTACAAAGATTTTCAGGCATCTCCTTGAACAATGTCTTTGGAACGCCTATATTCTTTATAAGGCAAACACGAACACACCTCTTGTTCATTGCGACTTCATATGGAAGGTGGCTGAGCAGATTTTATCAACCACCCGACGCCATCAGTGTCTAACAGACCCGGACGACGCTCTGTTGACAATCCAGAGCGCCTAACAGGTCGTCATTTTGTAGACTTTGTACCGCCAACCGCACAAAAGTTAACGCCTACCAGGATGTGCGTCGTTTGCTGTTCCAAGAAGGATGGAAATGGAAAAAAGTCCGAAAGGAAACCAGGTACTATTGCCCAGATTGCAACGTCGGACTTTGTCTAGTTCCATGTTTCAAACTTTTTCACACCCAGGATGTGTATTGAATTTCTTTGTTTGACTAATTTCTTTATTTTTCTTTGCATTATTGAATAAAATTATATTTATTAGATTATAGTTCATGTGTTTGTTTCAAATTTATCACATCTGGAATGTCTACTACAGTCTTGTTTTGGTCAGGTGTAAGTAATTACTAAGAATTGCAGGCCTATAATACATATCACCAAATTTCCATGCAAAAAATTGTACCGCTTTTGGTACGTAATTCCAGACAGAATCATACCACCAGGGAGGTTAAAGGCTGATTCTCTTCTTTGGTCAAATTATGATGCTTATATTTCTGGGGTTTATCGCAGAGTGTGATCAGATCTTTATACACTGCTTGATAATAGGCTTCTACAGTGCGGAAAATAAGTATTTGAACACCCTGCTATTTTGCAAGTTCTCCCACTTGGGAATCATGGAGGGGTCTGAAATGGTCATCGTAGGTGCATGTCCACTGTGAGAGACATAATCAAAAAAATAAATTCCAGAAATCACAATGTATGATTTTTTTAACTATTTATTTGTATGATACAGCTGCAAAGAAGTATTTGAACACCTGAGAAAATCAATGTTAATATTTGGTACAGTAGCCTTCGTTTGCAATTACAGAGGTCAAATGTTTCTTGTAGTTTTTCACCAGGTTTGCACACACTGGAGGAGGGATTTTGGCCAAATGGTCATTGGCAAACTTAAGACGGGCCTTGACATGTGCTGGTTTAAGCAGGGGAACCTTCCGTGCCATGCATGATTTCAAACCATGACGTCTTAGTGTATTACCAACAGTAACCTTGGAAACGGTGGTCCCAGCTCTTTTCAGGTCATTGACCAGCTCCTCCCGTGTAGTCCTGGGCTGATTTCTCACCTTTCTTAGGATCATTGAGACCCCACAAGGTGAGATTTTGCATGGAGCCCCAGTCCGAGGGAGATTGACAGTCATGTTTAGCTTCTTCCATTTTCTAATGATTGCTCCAACAGTGGACCTTTTTTCACCAAGCTGCTTGGCAATTTCCCCGTAGCCCTTTCCAGCCTTGTGGAGGTGTACAATTCTGTCTCTAGTGTCTTTGGACAGCTCTTTGGTCTTGGCTATGTTAGTAGTTAAATTCTTACTGATTGTATGGGGTGGACAGGTGTCTTTATGCAGCTAATGACCTCAAACAGGTGCATCTAATTTAGGATAATAAATGGAGTGGAGGTGGACATTTTAAAGGCAGACTAGCAGGTCTTTTGAGGGTCAGAATTCTAGCTGATAGACAGGTGTTCAAATACTTCTTTGCAGCTGTATCATACAAATAAATAGTTAAAAATTCATAAATTGTGATTTCTGGAATTCATTTTTTTGATTATGTCTCTCACAGTGGACATGCACCTACGATGACAATTTTAGACCCCTCCATGATTTCCAAGTGGGAGAACTTGCAAAATAGCAGGGTGTTCAAATACTTATTTTCCGCACTGTATATACGGACCTTTTGAATTTGTCGGGGGGGAAAAATGTAGATTTAGGCCTAAACGGGGTGTGTTTAACTGGTGGCTCCAATTGCGATGTGGAAACATACCCTTCATTTCCCTCTGACCACTATTCCTCCAATATTTGTAATGCTTCCTCATCAAGTTCAGTAGAAGACTGGGCCTGGGTAAAATATAATTTTTCACATAATTGTGGAAATGGGTAAGAGGATTTGGGGCATAGTGACGTAAAGATCGGATAAAATGATTAATCTCCTTAAACATGCTAAACTTATTTGGTCCTACTGAAGGGGAGAAACTTGGCCCTTTTTTGTATAAAAGGATATCAGCATGTGTAAGTCTCTGAGGACAGGTTATAGATTTTTATTTTACAAACTGTTCTGTCGTCCTTTTTTTTTTTTTTTTTTAGTCCTTCCGAGAGGTTCCTCCTCTTTGATCACCTAGTTTTCTTTTTTGGCATATGCTCCAGTTTGTAGGTATTATCTGAAAACCCTGGATCTCAATAGATGTATATTAAATATCAGGAGCCAGAACTACTGGTTGACCAACAAGATTCTCTAATATTATGTCTGACTCCCAATTGAATACAACTTTCTAAATCGTGAGCCACTGAAACTAGGGATATTAAGAGGAACAGAAGAATGTTGAGGGGCATGGAATCTGCCCCCCAGTAGAGGTGATGGGAATAAGTGGTTCTAATGCGGTGTAATAATGAGGGAGTGGAGTCCATAATGGTTTCCTCAGATAGCTACTCCAGAATGAGGAAACCAACTGCGGAGAAACAGATCTAGCCATTGGCCCTCGAGGATCAGTAACCCATGTACAGGTGGAATAGACGGTTTGAATTTATTAGATTTATTCCTCCTAGATTTATTTTTATTTCTATGTTCGGTCTAGGTTGTAGGGTAAGTAGATGGTATTAAGTGAAAGAGAAAGAGGGTTTCCCCATGGGGCTTTTAACAGCATATTAGTAGAGGTCAAAACATGAATGGAACAGTGATACTGTAAAACATCATTTAATCGACAGTTGACAAAGGTCACATGGTTATTAAAATCATACAATAGAAGTTGGAACAACATTGCTGATCACACAAAAAGATTCCAAAATGGATGAAAGCATATAAACAGGGTACATGATAGTGTTACGTTGCAAAATGATTCAACACGATCTGGGTTCCCCGACGCGTTTCGACCTGTTATAGGTCTCTTCAGGGGGATAATGCATTCTAAAAAATATATACAATACATCTTTAGAATTCAACATATTATTAGGTGAAACATAAATGTACCAAACACAGGGAACATTTACCGTAAAAATCGCGGATGGATAGTAGTGTGATCAGGGATGAAGCAAACCATAAAAACATAAAAACAATCCAAAGTGGGACCTCGTGGTTGACGCACCAACGCTCATAGGGGGGGGGGGATTTCGCAAGGAGGCTCTTTCTCTTTCGGGGCAGGGAAGTGGATGCTCTGTAATAGATGCCCAAAAATTCTCATATTAAGAGATCATAATATTAGCAGCATGTGGTCTTTCTCTTTCGCGCTCTTTCTGTGTGTGTGTGTAAAATGTAGATGGTATTTCGCAGCACTCTTTCTCTTTCGCGCTCTTTCTCTTTCGCGCTCTTTCTCTTTCGCGCTCTTTCTCTTTCGTTTTCGCTCTTTCTCTTTCGCGCTCTTTCTCTTTCGCGCTCTTTCTCTTTCGCGCTCTTTCTCTTTCGCGCTCTTTCTCTTTCGCGCTCTTTCTCTTTCGCGCTCTTTCGCGCTCTTTCGCGCTCTTTCTCTTTCGCGCTCTTTTCTCTCTTTCGCGCTCTCTCTCTTTCGCGCTCTTTCTCTCTCTTTCGCGCTCTTTCTCTCTCTTTCGCGCTCTTTCTCTCTCTTTCGCGCTCTTTCTCTCTTTCGCGCTCTTTCTCTCTCTTTCGCGCTCTTTCTCTCTCTTTCGCGCTCTTTCTCTCTCTTTCGCGCTCTTTCTCTCTCTTTCGCGCTCTTTCGCTCTTTCTCTCTCTTTCGCGCTCTTTCTCTCTCTTTCGCGCTCTTTCTCTCTCTTTCGCGCTCTTTCTCTCTCTTTCGCGCTCTTTCTCTCTCTTTCGCGCTCTTTCTCTCTCTTTCGCGCTCTTTCTCTCTCTTTCGCGCTCTTTCTCTCTCTTTCGCGCTCTTTCTCTCTCTTTCGCGCTCTCTTTCGCTCTTTCTCTCTCTTTCGCGCTCTCTTTCGCTCTTTCTCTCTCTTTCGCGCTCTCTTTCGCTCTTTCTCTCTCTTTCGCGCTCTCTTTCGCTCTCGTACATCACGGGACACAGAGCAGCATATTCATTACTATATGGGTTATATGGAGTACCTTCAGGTGTGGACACTGGCAATCTCAAACAGGAAGTCCCCTCCCTATATAACCCCCTCCCATAGAGGAAGTACCTCAGTTTTTTTGCCAGTGTCTTAGGTGTTGGTCACGGAATAGCTTTGCCTCCACATCCTTGGGATTAAGGCGGGCTAACCGGATCTGTCCAAGGAGCCTCAGTGCCAAAGTGGACAGTACCCGGGCCCCAAACCGTGGGGTTTTGCCTATAATGCTCCTCTCTAGAGGGCTGGGCCCAGGACTTGGATTTTTCTAAACCAAAAGATCCTGTTTGCCAGGGTGCTGTATAGGTCCAGGACAGCGGCTCCTTCCAGGACCCCAGTGCCTGAAGGTCTACTACGCTACCCACGGAGATGGGAGAAGATTGGACCGTTTTGCAAAACGTCCTGCGGCATGGAGCAGGTAAGAGGGGAGCCTGTGGGACTTGGTTCGACAGCAGGCTCTCCAGGGGAGATCTTAAGGGGGGGTAGCCTGAGTATGCTCTGCATTGGCACCATGGTCACTATGTCTGATGGACAGGATGCCCTGAAATGTTTCCCCCCCATCACTTGATCCCCCCCTACCTATCTATGTATGTTTGCTGGCTACCTGCTGCTCGCTGGTTGAAGATCTTTAAAAAATAAATAAAAAAAAAACAGATCTGTCTCTAGGCTAAAGGGACTCCTTAGGGGCCTGTTTTAGCCTTACCTTGCCGGGATTCAAAATCTGCTGCCTGATGCGTCCTCCAAACCTGCATTCCTGGGCTCCAGAGTGCGTCTCCTCCTGGGCTCTCCTCCCCTGACAGTCGCGCGCGCATGCATATAGAAAATTTTCGCGCCGTTCGGGCGGGAGGGAGGGGGGGGGGGCGGGAAGCGTGACTGCAGTGTAGAGTGGGCGTGCCTTCAATTGCTGTTATACACAGCAGGCGCGTTCTTAGCTCAGTTCAAAGCTGAGCTGGAGAGAGAGGACGTAGAGCTGGCAGCACAGTGACTCCCGGTGGCGTGAAGGGGTACTACATGCTGGAGTCAGCTCCAATACTTTTTGTTAAGCCAAATTCCCCTTGGCAACAGGTTGAATGCTGGCAAACATGTTGGAGGTGGGGCTGTATGTTGTGAATAATATTATAAAGGAAAACATACTGAGCCCCACCGTTTTTGGGCATTAGTGATCCTATTGTCCCCTAAACCTTATTTTTTTGTACTCCTGGCTATAACAGTCTGTTGTTGTAAGCGGAGTCCCTCGGTTTTGTATTATGGCTTCCAAGGGTTCAGGATCAAAACACAAAAAAAAAAAAAAAAAGACAAAGGGGTTCCTCCTCTGGTTCTAATGATATGCCAATACTTTCCCCACAGGTTATTCCTATAGGGGTCACCCTGGATATGCCATTAAGGGGGTCTGGTGCTGAGGCTGGCCCAGGTCGGCCCAACCCTGTGTTATCACAGAGGAGATGCTAGCCGTCACCCTAGGGGGGCTAGAGAAAAAAGTTAACAGCTATGATCGCTGGCTCTTTTTTTCTGGCAAGAAACGGACTAGATCCCCATCGCCAAAAGGGACAGAACCTAGAGGAAGGATCTACCACTGAAGAATCGTTTTCAGCCTCCCAGACGGAGAGTCTGTGGGTCCAGTCTTTGACAGACATGGTCCGCTCGGCATTTGCCATTTCTAGAGCCTCAGGTTCCTGCGGTATCCTCTTTGGGTTCTTTTAAAAGCGCCTTTAAGCAACGCAGCTTTTCCGGTCCATCCTCTGTTAGAGGAATTGGTTTTTCCAGGATTGGGACGACCGGACAGAATTTTTTTCTGCCGCCTAAAGCTGACGAGAGGGTAGTCTTTATGCACGTCTGCCAGGAAATATTTGTGCTTGCAGGCACTCTTTCCCCTGACCAATTGCTCTTTAAAAGGGGCCCAGATGGCTCAGTCGGTAGAGCATCAGACTTTTGGTCTGAGGGTCCAGGGTTCAGGTCCCGGTTCGGGCACTGCTTTTCAACTACCCGTGAGGTCCTTGAGGTCACATCTCCCGGAAAGCGCCCGATCTTGTCTGATCTCGGAGGCTAAGCAGGGTCGGGCCTGGTTAGTGCCTGGATGGGAGACCACCTGGAAGGTTTTCTGTTATTTACCCTACGGAAAAGACATTTTTCTAAGAAAGGGAGCGCTCCCAACGGTGGACGCAGCCATCTCATGGGTGAATAAATCATTAACTGGCCTAAGGGGAAACATACAAATGTTTAAGGTCCCGGTCGATAAACGTTTAGAGACACTTTTTCCAGCATCCTTGGCTACAGCCAGCAGTGGCTGCAATTGGAGTTGTGTCAGGCGTTAAGCATCCGTTTTGTCTGGTTCTTTAAGACATCCCTGCCCAATAGGCAGAGGAGTTATTGGATATTCCCAAAGACTCCATTCAGCAGGCGTCTTGTTGTCACTATTTTTAGTGCATATGAGAAGGCTCTTATGGTTGAACTGGGCGGCCGAGCCCCATGTAAAAGACTGCTGGCAGGTTTGCCCTTCCATGGAAAGATCTGGATAAATACATTCAGACTGTTTCAAGTGGCAAAAGTACCCCCTTTTACCAGTCAAAGGAAGTTCCGGGGTCCTGCGTTTAAAAGGCAGCTCCCCCCTGTTCCGGGGCCCTCAAATTTCCAGGCAGTACGGACCTCCTGCGCAATCAAACTTTTAACAATGGATCGCAAGGACAGGCCTCTGGGGATCGATCCCCGACAGAGGGTCCGATCATCTGTGGCCACAGGCTACAGAATAGAATTTCTAAAATTTCCGCCACAAGGAAGGCCTCAATGCGGGCGGCGTTGGATCATCTGCTTTACCAGGGCATAATGGTAGAGGTACCAGCCCAAGAACAGGGGCTAGGTTTCTATTCCAATCGGTTTGTCATACCAAGGCCCATCGGCGATGTCAGACCAATTTTGGACCTAAAAGGTTTAAATGCTTACCTAAGGGTTCGCTCTTTCCGGATAGAATCCGTTCGGTCAGCAGCCGCCACACTCCAGAAGGATCTGGCTTCTATAGACATAAAGGATGGTTACCTTCATGTACCAATTCTTTCAGCCACATCAAATACTTTTGTTTTTACGCTTCGCAGTGATACAGCGTCACTTCCAATTCGTGGCGCCCCCCTTCGGGCTGGCTACGGCCCCCGGGTATTCACAAAGGTCCTAGCTCCAATTCTAGTCAGTCTAAAGGATCCAAGGGATCTCGGTCCTAGCATACCTGGACGACCTCTTAATCATAGATCACTCGCTTCCTTGGTGGAATGCGTAGTAGCCCTCATGGTTCAGTACCTCGAGAGGTTCGGCTGGGTCCTAAACCGGGGAAAGATCAGCATTTCAACCTACAAAGCAGTTGGAATATCTCGGCATGAGATTAGACACAGAACAGAAGATGGGTGTTCCTGCCCCTGGTAAAGGTCGAGGCTATCAAAAGATTGATTCAGTTGGTTCTAAGCAAAAGAGAACCAACTATTCGCCTATGTATGCGATTACTAGGCAAACTAATGGCCATGTTCAAGGCGATACCACACGCTTCCACACTCGTGTCCT
This sequence comes from Rana kukunoris, assembly GCA_029574335.1. Taxonomy (NCBI): domain Eukaryota; kingdom Metazoa; phylum Chordata; class Amphibia; order Anura; family Ranidae; genus Rana; species Rana kukunoris. The sequence goes on along the minus strand of CM056049.1, from coordinate 406,649,904 downwards.
ACAGACAGCAATTCTAGCAGATTGGTTCTGCCCAGTGGTCTGGAAGGCTGGAGAGCGGCCTTGAACGGGTTCACTCGCCAAGGAACTTGGGCAGAGGCGGAGAGGCAGCTGCCCATCAAGGTCTGGGAGATCAGAGCGGCTCGGCTAGCCCTCCTGGCATAGACATCCAGATTACAGGGGTCCTCGGTGAGAAGTCATTCAGACAATGCCACAGCGGTGGCATATATGTGAACCACCAAGGGGGAACCAAGAGTCAAGCCACTCAGAGAGGAGCTTGGTTTTTTGGTGGGCAGAGGTTTATGTACCCTGCATATCGGCGACATTCATTCCCGAGGTGGACAACCTGCAGGAGTACTTCCTAAGTCGCCAAACCCTGTCGCCGGGGGAGTGGTCTCTGCATCCACAAGTTTTTTTCAGACAATCTGCCAGAAGTGGGGAGTGCCAGACGTGGAGGTCATGGCATCAGGATTCAACAAGAAGCTAGACAGGTTCATGTCTCGAACGAGGGACCCTATGGCCTGCGGAACCGATGTGTTGGTTTGCCCCTGGCATCAATCATAACTTCTATATGCATTTCCCCCGCTGCAGTTACTATCCCGCCTGTGGCGCAGGATCATAGCACAGGCCGGTTATCCTGGTAGCCCCAGCTTGGTGCCGGAGGGCATGGTACTCACTAGTCCTGAAATTGGCAGCGGGAGGCCCTTGGACTCTTCCTCTATGGCCAGACCTACTCTCACAAGGCCCGATCCTCCACCCTGCATTACGGCGTCTAAATTTGACGGCCTGGCGGCTGAATCCCTGATTCTCAGGGGTAGAGGTCTGTCTAGGCAGGTAATCCCTACCCTCATTAAGGCTAGAAAGCCGGCCTCCAGGGTAATTTTGTTACAGGGTTTGGAGGGCCTACGTAGGCTGGTGTGAGGCTAAGAGATGGGTTTCCCACAAGTATACCATTGATAGAGTATTAAGTTTTCTCCAGCTAGGAGTGGATAAGGGCCTGGCATTAAGCACGATCTAGGGACAGATTTCAGCCTTATCAGTGTGGTTTCAGAGGCCGCTGGCCGCCCACTCGCTGGTTAAGATCTTCGTACAAGGGAGTCTTACGTGTTAATCCTCCAGTCAAATCACCACTTTGTCCATGGGACTTAAATCTTGTTCTGTCAACTCTACAGAAACAACCCCTTGAGCCGTTGGCTGAGGTACCTTTGGTTTTACTGACTAGAAAGTCGGTATTTCTGATCACCATAGTTTCGGCCAGGAGAGTATCGGAATTGGCAGCCTTATCTTGTAAGGAACCATATCTCATTTTACATAAGGATAGGGCGGGGTTCCGTCCTCATCCTTCCTTTCTACCAAAGGTTATATCCAGTTTCCACCTGAACCAGGAGGTGGTACTTCCATCCTTTTTTCCAAAACCCACCTCTAGAAAGGAGGGGTTGCTGCATACATTGGATATTGTCAGGGCCTATCTTAAAGCTACAGAGAAGGTTTGGAAAACAGATGTGGTGTTCGTTTTACCGGAAGGGCCCAAGATGGGTCAGGCAGCTGCTTGATCCACCATCGCAAGATGGATTAAACAATTAATCGTTCAGGCCTGCGGTTTGAAGAGGTTGCCTCCTCCTTTGTCGGTAAAGGCCCATTCTACCAGGGCCATGGGCACCTCCTGGGCAGCACATCATCAGATCTCTATGGCTCGAATATGCAAGGCAGCAACGTGGTCGTCAGTCCACATGTTTACAAAATTTTATCAATTGGACGTAAGAAGGCTCTCGCTCTCGCTCTTTCGCTCTCGCTCTCGCTCTCTCTCGCGCGCTCTCGCTCTCGCTCTCGCTCTCTCTCTCTTTCTCTCTCTCTCGCTCTTTCTCTCTCTCGCTCTTCTCTCTCTCTCGCTCTTTCTCTCTCTCGCTCTTTCTCTCTCTCGCTCTTTCTCTCTCTCGCTCTCTCTCTCTCGCTCTCTCTCTCTCTCTCGCTCTCTCTCTCTCTCTCTCTCTCTCTCGCTCTCTGAGACCACCCTCATTTTTACTCTCATTCTTATTCAATACTTCTAACCACTTTTAAAACACACTAGTTTCTTTTTCTAAGGCCTGCTGCTCGTCGTCGCTATTGGACCTATCCATTTTTCAAAATTTCGAATTTTCGTAAGAGGGGAGGAGGAAAGGAGGAGGGGAAGAGGGGAGGAAAAGAAAGGAGCAAGAGAAAGAAAGGAGGAAGAAGAGGGGAGGAAAAGAAAGGAGGAAGAGTTAGAAGGGAGAAAGAGTTAGAAGGGAGAAAGAGTTAGAAGGGAGGAAGGGTTAGAAGGGAGGAAGGGTTAGAAGGGAGGAAGGGTTAGAAGGGAGGAAGGGTTAGAAGGGAGGAAGGGTTAGAAGGGAGGAAGGGTTAGAAGGGAGGAAGGGTTAGAAGGGAGGAAGAAGGGAATTGAGAAATGTGGAGGGTGTTAAAAGAATGGATGTAAAATGAGTGGAAGGATGGGGTGACCGAGAACTTTCTTTACAAATCAATTGATAAATACATACAAATCAATTGATAGATACATACATACCTATCTAGCTTCCATAACTACCTACCTATCTTCCAACATACCTACCTACTTACCTAAACCACATATTATTATTTCACTATATCAAAATTATAAAAGCTGTTAAAATTATAAAATATCAGATGTATTTAATTGAATTAAAAAAAATAGATTTGATAATAATAATATAAAATAAAATGCCAGGCATTCATATGCAAACTAATCACTGATTAGATTAGTTGGGCTGAATGGAAATGCAGGTGGACAGACATTGTTCAAAGTACAACATATAGGTTTAAAATTATAAGGAAAATTTTGGAAAGTTCAATGCTGGTGTTGTATTGCATTATTCAATCAATATATATCATCTCTGAATGATCTAAATCATAAACCATAATTTAAAAAAAATTAAATACAATTTTTAAAGGATATTTGCCTATTAAGTTAAAAAAAAGGGTACCTTTTAAAAACGCTGCTAAACGCGGGTGCCGCGTTTAGATGCGTTAAGCGTTTAAAACGCAAAAACGTTTGTGGCTGAACCCATTTTTTTGCGTCTGAAAAAACGAGCCTAAACTCAACTGCCTAGGATAACATTGAGTTCAGGGGCAGTTGGAAAAAACGCACAAATGCCTCTGAACTCAAGTTTACCAGCGTCTCGTGTGCATGAGTCCCACCATTGGGTCTGTTAATATTCTCTAGCATCCTGCAACTGCAAAAAAGCTTTTCTCATCTGAACCTCAAAAGCCTCTGTATGTGGTGCAGAGTTCACATTGTTCCCTTGGGCTCTGGAGGTTTAGATTGGCTTTTAATAATCCCAATATAATGAATTAAAAATGGCCTGTAGCCGGTGGGCCCTGTCCATTATAGAATTAATACCAACAGTTAATACTAACAATTAGATACACTCAACAATGAATAAACAACAAATATGTAAAGTGATTAATAAAACCTCTGCATCTATTTTAGATATCAGATCCTATTTTGACCAAAGGAGTGGCATTTTTCAATGTAAAACGATGCCTTGCCAGTTCATTACCCATGGGTCCAATACAATCCGTATCATTTCGGGTAAAGAATATGCTATTAAACAATTTGTGACATGTTCTACGGAATTTGTAGTTTGTTCTGCGGTGCCCCTGTGGGTTTTTATACTTGGGTCGCACTATACGAGCGCTATGTGCAAGAATAGGGGATCACCGAAGGCTTAGCCAAAAGGGCTGCGTGGAACATAGTGTACCTCGTAACTTTCAGCGACTTCTCAATAAAAATATTAAACATATGGAGATCTTTGTTTTTGCAATTGTACCCAAATGTACACTTCAAATTAAAGATTGTTTCCCTTTTATGTAAAAGGGAGGTCTTCAGGATCTACATGCTTGACTCCTTGGCCCCCGAAGGGGTTAAACGAGGAGCTTGAAACATGTAGTTTCATTTGACGCTCCCTGACATAATTATTTAATTTTTCATTATTTATGTGGTCTTATCGCGTCATTTTATGAAATTGGATATTATATATGTATATTAGTTGGGATCCATATTTTAATGGAACGGAAAGAGGTTATTCCTGTCTGTTCAGCATTATCCCCTTATGCTATGCCCTTCCCACTATTTAATTACCCCACCCTTCCTTAATTGGCCTTGCCCCTTTTGTCCTTAATCTTTCTGGGTGTAACTTCACTTCGACTGTGACATCGCTTGAAGCGCGAAACATGTTGTCGACGTCACCCGACTACTTTTCTCAGAGACCTGACCCCATTGGCAACAGAGTGCTACTGATCATTATTTCTAGCAAGCATGGTGGTCACCACACTCATTGCAGTGTGTTACAAGAGAAAGTTCAATGTGTTATCTTCCCAGGACGTGACATTTTTCCATCTGTCACTTTACCATTGCAATCCTGGCTTTAGGAAACCTTCTTCCGGTGTCATTGCACTGCTGTTCTGGTCTACACTTCCTGCTTCCTCCCGTCAGCATCGCAGCTGGTCTGTTACTAGCGGGTGTAATCCGGCTGCCCCTATCACTCATTGTTCCTATTTTTCCCCTCTGTCGAATCACTGCTTACAGATTTACTGGTGCATCAGCCAGTCTGGTGGCTGCCTTTTCTCCCGCTCGTTACAGGTACATATGCTGATTGTTTCACAGACCTGGTTTCAGCCCCGTTCCGCAGTGGATGCCAAGTTCATATATGTATATTTTCATTCATCAAGTTCCTTGTTTTTCATTCATTAACCTTTTTTATAAAAAAAAACTTATTTAACTGTTTGAACTTGTGGAAACATAATAAAGGGCTATTTGCCATTTTTATAGTCTGCATTTCATGCCCATTGAGCGCTGGGTGTTTGAGGTTTTTATTAACAATGGCACCGCAAGCTTATGCATTTTGCATGTGTTTTCAGAATGCACAAAAAAGCAGGTAAAAAATGAGCCAAAAATGCACGTTGAAGCACCAAAATGCATATAAAATGCGTTTTTAAAAAAGCAAGCCAAAATGTGTGTTAAAAAAGCACCAAAAGGTGCACCAAAAACAATGTGCGTTTTGACATGTGTATTTGTCAAATGATAAAATGTGTGGCAAAATGCATGTCTGCTTACTGCATTTGGGGTGTCATTAACAATGAATGACACCCAAAAGCGCATTGTGTATTTTGACACAATTTTACAGCAATTTGGAATCGTGACAAGAATTTCGCTATTCTGACATCAATTCTTAATTGCTCAGATGTAAATGGGTCATAAAAAAAAAAAAAATACATTGAGAGAGCGAGCTTCTTCCCCACGTCACAGAAGCTTCTCGCCTATGTTCTCCACCTCTGAGCTGGAGAATCTGGGATGCCGCCATCCGGTGCTTCTCCGGGCCCTTCCGTGCCATCGGGGGCCCGGAGAGCGAATCGGCCGGCGCTCGTTGGTGAAGCATAGAGATGACTGGTGACTAGATGGTCACAGTCATCTCTATGACCGTCTGAGGACCGGGCGCGACTTTGACGTCACGCCCAGTACCCGGAATGTAAGCATTAGATCAGTGAATTTTTTTTCATGATCTAATGCTTTCCAGCCTGGAGGAGAGATGTGGGGTCTTATTGACCCCATATCTCTCCATAAAGAGGACCTGTCACAGTGATTTTCATTACAAGGGATGTTTACATTCCTTGTAATATTAATAAAAGTGATCAATTATTTTTATTTTATTTTTTAAAGTGTAAAAGTAAAAAAATGAACTAAATAATAAAAAAATTAAAACGTCCCGGTCACTCGAGTGCAGAAGTGAACACACATGCAAGTCCCGCCCACATAGGTAAACACCGTTCGAACCCCACATGTGAGGTATCGCGTGCGGTAGAGCGTGTGCAACAATTCTAGCACTAGACCTCCTCTAACTCAAAAAAAGTAACCTGTAAAAAAATTTAACCACTTGTGACCGGCCCCACGTCCAAAGACGTCACGTTTTTGAAGATGGATATCTCGGTAACGGCAGCAGCTGCTGCCACAACCGAGATATCCATCTCTTCGTGGGGCGGTCCTGTTAACGATAACGGCGGTCATCGCGGCGATTTCGCCGCGAGATCGCCGTTACCGGCGGCGGGAGAGGGTGCCCCCCCCTCCCGCCGCTCTCCCGCGCCCTCCGCCGCTTACCGTAGCCGTCGGTAGCGGCGGAGGCGATCGGGTCCGCTCGTTGTCTGTCCGGGGATGTGACTGAGGGAAAAAATGTCCCTCAGCCGTCCCCCTCTCTCTGCTGGGCGGAAGTGACGTCAAAATGTCATTTCCGCCCAGCGTCTTAAAGAGACATTTAATATGTTTACATTTTGACTTATTTTTTTTTTTTTATTTTTTTTTTTTTTTTGCATTTAAGCCTGAATATGAGATCTGAGGTCTTTTTGACCCCAGATCTCATATATAAGGGGACCTGTCATGCTTTTTTCTATTACAAGGGATGTTTACATTCCTTGTAATAGGAATAAAAGTGATAATTTTTTTTTTTTTTTTTTTTCAGTGTTAAAAATTATAAAATAAATAAAAATAAAAACCAAAAGCAAAAAAAAAATTTTTTAAAGTGCCCCGTCCCGACGAGCTCGCGCGCAGAAGCAAACGCATACGCGAGTAGCGCCCGCATATGAAAACGGTGTTCAAACCACACAAGTGAGGTATCGCCGCGATCGTTAGAGCGAGAGCAATAATTCTAGCCCTAGACCTCCTCGTCATCTCAAAAAATGCAACCTGTAGAATTTTTTAAACGTCGCATATCGAGATTTTTAAGGGTAAAAGTTTGACGCCATGCCACGAGCGGGCGCAATTTTTATGCGTGACATGTTGGGTATCATTTTACTCGGCGTAACATTATCTTTCACAATATATAAAAAAATTGGGCCAAATTTATTGTCTTATTTTTTAATTCAAGAAAGTGAATTTTTTCCAAAAAAAGTGCGCTTGTAAGACCGCTGCGCAAATACGGTGTGAGAAAAAGTATTGCAATGACCGCCATTTTATTCTCTAGGGTGTTAGAAAAAAAAATATATATAATGTTTGGGGGTTTTAAATAATTTTCTAGCAAAAAAAACTGTTTTAGTCCCGTAAGCACCGAATCTGAAAAACAGGCTCGGTAATGAAGTGGTTAAAGCGTCACCTATGGAGATTTTTAAGTACCGAAGTTTGGCGCCATTCCATGAGTGTGCGCAATTTTAAAGCGTGACATGTTAGGTATCCATTTACTCGGCGTAACATCTTTCACATTATACCAAAAAATTGGGCTAACTTTACTGTTTTGTTATTTTTTTAATTCATGAAACTGTTTTTTCCCCTAAAAAAAAGTGCTTGAAAAATTATTGCGCAAATACTGTGCAAGAAAAAAAAGTTGCAATGACCACCATTTTATTCCCTAGGGTGTCTGCTAAAAAAAATATATTATGTTTGGGGGTTCTGATTAATTTTCTAGCAAAAAAAATTTGATTTTTACATGAAGGAGAGAAGTGCCAAAATAGGCCTGGTGATTAGGTGGTTAAAGACTGAATTTGTCTGAGCTGCGTGGCTGGAGTGAGATCATTGATTATAAGCCTTTAATGATCCCCTGTCATAAGGGATCATGGCAAGTTGGTAAGCAGCCATTAGTATTGATTGGAGGATTTCTCACCTTGTCTGGATACGTTTTCTATCAGATGTTGGATTTTGGCACAGAGCATGGGTGTACAGCATCTATTGATTAAGCACTTATGGACTATACATTTCAGTTTTTCACTATTTTTGTTCTGGTATTCTTAATTTGATTCTTTTAATTAAGTTTGTCACATGGTTAAGGGGTAGCGCTCCCAAATTGAACATATTGTAATTTTGTTGGTTCTCTTTAGCATTTTTTTGCACAGTTTCTTTCCATTTTCCCAATGTTAAACATGTGCTAAGAAAGTTATTTTTATGGTCTTCGGAGGCCTAGGAGCTATAACCAGATCCATACCTCGGGATGATATCAAAAGCCTAAGATGGGTGGTACCTGGGCCTCGTGTAAAGAAGAAACCAGGTTTGCCTGCAATACCTGGTGTATTCTTGCATAGCCATCCAGGACACGCTCAGTTGAACACCACTCACCACCTCCGCTGCAGACTCTGCCACAAAAACGCATACCCAGGACCCCCCAAAAAAAACAGATATAGAGGGAGGGCCGTGGTTGCCCATGCTTGGGCACGGCGCACCCAGTGCAGGCGCCAGGAGGCCGTTTTAAAAAGCCCATCACGCCAGAGCTTCTGTAAACAGCATGGACAGAGCTGTGGGCTGAACCAGCCAAACCTAAAGACTCCTACTCGGCATCAGGTTGTGCAGTGAGCTGATGGCACAACAGTGATTGAATTTTTTTTTTTTTTTGTGGATAGTACCTTTGCAGTAAGGACTTTGTCCCCCAGAAGAGGCACCAAGAAATCCCTGCTTATGGCAAAGTATTCTGAGCTTGCCTGCAGTTTACCCATCCCCCTTTCTGGTAGCAGCCTCACAGGATGATCATGTGCCCCTGTCTGGTTTTTAAGCTTCTCCTATGGCAGCTCCTGTATATGTCATTGAAGTCGCTTTGAAATTGGCTTTGGATGGCTTAGAAGGAAAGATTGCTACTATAGTTGCAACCTCAAAAGATAGCAGAAAACTAGGTAGACCCCCCCCCCCCTTTATCTGATCTGGCTTTTAATCAGATGAGCATTCTGAGAGTGAAAAAAAACCTCTGGAGATGAGAATCATGTGCAGTCTGAGAGGATTCATTCTACCTCAGTCGCTAAAGATGCAGGTGCAATATTATGCAGAGATGGTGTGTGCCTCTTACAAATTGCCTCATGTTGAAGCTTCTATGTTCTCTGCTAATTTGGGATCCCGGAAATCCCCCACATGCTGCATGCTCCTTTCCAGTGCATCCCTTGCTGTATGAACTGATGTATGATAACTGGGTTCATCCAGATACACTGTTTTCTCTTCCTAAGCAGTTTTTGTTTTTTTATCCTATGGAGGAAGGTTTCACCAAGAAATGGGGGGGGGGGGGGGGTACAGGGCTTTAAGGATCCAACTGATAAGAAGCTGGAATCTTTATTGAAAGCCTCCTCTATGGCCGGTGCTGTAGTACTACCTGCAGTTGCAGCAATTTGGCATATGCCAGTTCCTTAAAGCGGGGGTTCACCCTAAAATAACTATATACCATTAGATCCAGCATACTGCTGACATCTGCAGTATGCTGATGTCTCCCCCCCCCCCCACCCCTTTACTTACCGTTTTTATCATATTTTTAACCCAGCTTCCGGGTTCTCTCTGCCCCGGGGAATAGGCGTTCCTAAGACCAGGCGTAGATGATTGACGTGCTGGTAAAGCGCGTCACGCCTTCCGAAAATACCCGAAGTGGGACTCTGCTTTTTACGGCGCCTGCACAGTCAGCTCTACACTGCAGGCGCCGTAAACAGCCGAGTCTCACGTCGGCTATTTTTGGAAGGCGTGACATGCTGTAGGCGCACGTCAATTATCTATGCATCGTCTTAGGAATGCCTATTCCTCGCGGACAATCAGCTCTGAGCCGGATTAGAACTATAGATAAAACGGTAGGTACAGCAAAAAAAAAAGACATACTGCAGATGTCAGCAGTATGCTGGATCTATTGGTAAATAGTTGATTTTCAGGGTGAACCTCCGCTTTAAGGAGCAAATAAAGCAGATCGTTAACCTCCTCCCTACAGAGGAGATTGAGGTTTATGAGGTCCTTCCTTAGGCCACGTTTTCCGATCTATGCAATTATGGACTCTGTTCAGCAAGCATTCCGCTTGAATCTCCTGCTGGTACACATGCGCAGGTCCCTTTGGTTGAAACATTGGGAAGTCGAGGTGTCTTGCAAAAGATACTTGGCAGAGTTCCCCATTTGGGGGAGGATACTTTTTTGGGGATGACTTGGATAAATACAGCCAAAAGATTACCGAAGGCAAGTTTACTCTGTTGCTGGTTAAAGAGTAAACATCCTTCATTCAAACGTTCTCTCCCCCAGCCCCTGGAACCTCGTTTTCCAGGCAGTGGCGATGGCCTCCCCTGTCTAACACTAGGGGAAAGGGCCAGAGCCAAGCCCAAGGGCAAAAAAAAAAAAATAGCACTCTTAAAATGTTCATAAAATGCTCTCCATGCATCTCAATGGACCCTTTCACACTGAGTCCTACAAGCAGCATCTTTGTAGCAGCTTTTGAGCGCTGAAAAAAACGATCTAAAAACGCCCCTCTCCATTGAAATGAAAGCACTGTAAAAAACGCCTTACCCTTTCACACTGAGGCACTGCAAAAAACTCCCTAAAACTTTAGGGTCTTAGGGGTGCTTTACCAGCACATTGGAATTGCAGATGAGGCTTCGCTCGAATAACGCTGTAATAAGGCTCATACGCCCCATTTTGAAAGGCGCCTTAGGCAATTCATCTGGCCCTCAGTTTGGTCTTACAGACTGCAGGGTTGGCCTGTTCAGTTTCAGTCCAACAATGCTACAGCCGTGGTCTATATCAATCACCAAGGGGGCACCAGAAGTCTGGATGCTCAAAGAGGTGAATCACATCTCATCATGGGCAGAAAAGGCATATTCCTTGCCTATCTGCAGTCTTCATTCCAGGGGTAGAACATTGGCAGGCAGATTTTCTAAGCTGCCAGCAGCTGAGGCAAGGAGAATGGTCTTTACACCTGACATAGTTCAGATTACATGTCAAAAATGGGGTGCCCCAGATGTGGACCTGTTGGCTTTCAGGTTCAACACAACTGGACAGCCTTGTGTCGAACAAGAGATCCTTTTGCTCAAGGCTCAGATGCCCTGACAATTTTGCGGGGTCCAATATTTCATCCTACCTTACAAAGTCTAAATTTGACAGTTTGTCTGAGGCCCACATTCTGAGAAAATGTGGGGTCTCGGGGCCAGGCCTATCCACTCTGGTTAATGCTAGGAAGCTGGCCTCCAGGCTCATCTACTACAGAATCTGGAAGGCATATGTTTCCTGGTGTGAACCCAGAAGATGGCACCCTAGAAAATATGCCATTAATGGGATTCTTGCCTTTCTTCAGTTGGGTTTAAATATGAAGTTTGGTCTTGAGCGCTACAGTATCAAGGGCCAAATCTCTGCCTTGTCATTTATTTCAAAAACTGCTTGCCTCTCATTCCCTAGTCCGGGCATTTGTTCAGGGAGCACTATGCCTGATTCCGCCGACCATGGGATTTGAATTTGGTATTGTCTGTCTTACAGAAATTACCCTTTGAACCATTACACCGTGCTTCAAGTCTTTTGACAAACTGTTTGTTTTTTCTTGTAGCTATATTCTCAGCAAGCAGGGTATAGAAATTGGCGGCTTTCATGTAAAGAACCATATATAATGCATGATGACAGGGTGGTGCTGTGTCCTCACCAGACTTTTTCTTACCCAAGTTGGTTTCAGGATTTCATCTGACTCAAGATATAGTCCTACCGTCCTTTTTTTTCCCCAGATCCGCAGTCTGTGGAGAGAGAGTCTGCACTCTCTAGATGTTGTAAGAGCGGTAAACGTTGATCTGCAAGCTACGGCTCAGATACGAAAGACTGATTGTCTGTTCTGCCACAGGGCCAGGCAGTGTTGAAATCTACTATTTCATGTTGGAGTCAACAAGTCGTTACTCAGGCCTATGGTTTAGAACAGGTGTCTCCAAACTGCGGCCCGAGGGCTGGATGTGGCCCCTTACTAGCCTTCATTCGGCCCTTGGGGCAGTATTGCTCCCAACTATGAGGCACTATTCCTCCCAATGACACCAACAATGGGGCACTATTCCACTAATAGCAATGATGGCGCACTACTCTTCCAACTACTGCCCACCAGCACTGGGGCCATGTTTATTCTCACTGATGCTCAGCCCTGGGGAATTTTCTACCCCCACTGTTCAGAATCCAGCCCCCCTTAAGTCTGAAAGACAGTAAACTGGCCCTTTGCTTGAAAAGTATGGAGACCCCTGGTTTAAAAGATTCCTCCTTTTCAGGTGAAAGTGCACTCGACTAGAGCAGTTGATGCTTCATGGGCAAGTGCATCACCAGGCCTCCATGGCTGAGATCTTAAAGGCTGCTACTTGGTTTTCGGTCCATACATTTACCAAGTTCTACCAGGTATATGTGAGAGGGTATGAGGATGCTGCCTTCGGGCGTAGTGTACTGCAGGCAGCAATATAGATCATTGCTATGGGACATCCCATTAAGTAATTAAGGCTCTGTGTCCCATGATGTATGAGCAAGTTTATTTTTTTTACCTTTTCTTGGGAATACATCACAGAACACAGAGCTCCCGCCCCTCTTCGAAATTGAACGTGGGACACATATTTTTTTGCAATAAAACTGAGGTACTCCATTTGGGAGGGGTTATGTAGGGGAGGAACTTTATTTTAGTTGTGTTTACCAGTGTCCAATCACCTGTGGTGACTACATAACCCATTAAGTAATTAAGCCTCTGTGTCCAGTGATGTATTCCCAAGAAAAGGATTTTACAGGTAAGCTGCATTAAAAAAAATTCTATTTTCTGTTAACATACATAGTTTTATGTAGTTTAAAGTGACTCTTTCAAATAAAATATTTTGGTTTTGTCTAGGAGGTGAAGGTTACCTATTTATGGAGTAACAGTCTCTGCTATCCCCTTCAGTTCATGTGCCTAGACTTCTGTCACCTGGAGCTCCCTGGGTTCCTTCACTGAATACAACCTGTGTTTATACGAATGGTTGGCATTACATATGAATGTGTGTGTGTGTGTGTGTTTAGTCTGTCTCTGACCTCACAATTCTCAAAGTATTTTATAGCTCTATGCAGGGGCGTTGCTAGGTGCCAAAAAGACCAGGGGCTTCAGCCCGAAGCCACGCGGTTTGTCGGAGTGGTGCGGAGCAGGGTGACCTACCTGACGCACATACCCTGACCTACGTGAGTGTGTGTGTCAGTACACGCACACACACTGACATAACCTGCATACACTAACCTGTGAGCTGAGCTGGCTACAGTGAGCTGAGCTGGCTACAGTGAGCTGAGCTGGCTACAGTGAGCTGAGCTGGCTACAGTGAGCTGAGCTGGCTACAGTGAGCTGAGCTGGCTACAGTGAGCTGAGCTGGCTACAGTGAGCTGAGCTGGCTACAGTGAGCTGAGCTGGCTACAGTGAGCTGAGCTGGCTACAGTGAGCTGAGCTGGCTACAGTGAGCTGAGCTGGCTACAGTGAGCTGAGCTGGCTACAGTGAGCTGAGCTGGCTACAGTGAGCTGGCTACAGTGAGCTGGCTACAGTGAGCTGGCTACAGTGAGCTGGCTACAGTGAGCTGGCTACAGTGAGCTGGCTACAGTGAGCTGGCTACAGTGAGCTGGGCTACAGTGAGCTGGGCTACAGTGAGCTGGGCTACAGTGAGCTGGGCTACAGTGAGCTGAGCTGGCTACAGTGAGCTGAGCTGGCTACAGTGAGCTGAGCTGGCTACAGTGAGCTGAGCTGGCTACAGTGAGCTGAGCTGGCTACAGTGAGCTGAGCTGGCTACAGTGAGCTGAGCTGGCTACAGTGAGCTGAGCTGGCTACAGTGAGCTGAGCTGGCTACAGTGAGCTGGCTACAGTGAGCTGGCTACAGTGAGCTGGCTACAGTGAGCTGGCTACAGTGAGCTGGCTACAGTGAGCTGGCTACAGTGAGCTGAGCTGGCTACAGTGAGCTGAGCTGGCTACAGTGAGCTGAGCTGGCTACAGTGAGCTGAGCTGGCTAATCTACATGAATAGAAGATGAAGGAAGATCCCATTTGTCAGCTAACAGCACCTCTATGCTAAGCTGCAGTAACTCAGCAGACTCAGCATAGAGGTGCCTATAAACATATCCACACTGTAGTGCAAGCTGCAGAGCTCACCTCCAGTAACTTTCAATCCACTCCCTCTGCTCAGCACTGCAGTTGGTCACACGGCTCCCTCTTCCACATGAGCAATGTGATCTCCAGAGAAAAGACACATCCCCCACCCCTCCCACTCTAGCTGCAGCCTGCAGGAGAGAGGCTGAAAACTGCTGTGGGAGGTACAGGGGGCGGATAGTGCAGTCCGAGGTTTCTGAGCAGTTTCTCATGCTGAGAATGGCTGCTAAGTATACCGTGGCTACATTCGGGGCTAGTAATTGTATCCTTAATGGCTGGGACTCAGGGCTTTTCGGGGACCCATTCGGGGCTCCAGCCTCCTCAGCCAGCCCCTAACGCCCCTGGCTCTATGTATTTTTTAGAAAGTTCAGATCATGTTGGAGATTTTCTCTTCCTTTTGAGCACTGGAAGTTTAGTCCGGTCATACAGCTAAGACAGCTGATTGGAGGAAAGGCACATACCCCCTCTCCTTCATAGGTAGAGACTTTCAGAGTTGTTGAATATTTCAGCATTCTGCTAATCTATAGCCTCCCCAACACAAAACTCTTAATAAAAAATAAATCAGGTTCGTCTGACCACTTCTGTCTTACAGGAATCCATGCTGTCACTTAAAATATTTTTCTCTTATCGTCCATGGATGGACACGGCTCCTTAAATCTTGACAAGTGGGTTATGTTCCCTGTTTACAAGAGGACTAAGCAGTAATATGTTAGATAATTAAATTGATGTTACATTAACAGTTTTGAACAGCCCTGCCCAGGGGGCGGTCCCTCCAGACATAACCCTCCTCCCTGCAGTATGCAGCCTCAGTTTTTTTTTCTGCCTACAAAGGAGGATGACGTATGGCTTCCTTTGGGCCCAGTGCTCTGAGGAAAATTTGCCGCCATTTTTTGGGTGATTTTCAGTTACTATTGAAAATCCCATTGGCGGCAATTTTGTTGTAGCCGTACTATGGAGCAGGTTACTATTGTGGTCGGCCATCTTGTGCTGGTCCTTACGGCGCGCAGAACAGTTTCCTCAGTTTACCTTATTTTTGAGGTGCTCTACACAGCTACTAACAGACCCCCCCATGTTTGTTTTTCAGGGTAAAGCTGCAGACAAGTATAAGAGCCTCTATGGCTCTAAAAAAAGCATGCCCCTGTAGGACCACGTTGGGGGATACCTAGACTTAAGTGTTATGCAGGGAGTGCATAGATGCATTGGTCAGAGAAAAGTCATCTGAGCAGGATATCTATTTGGCGACCTCAGTGAAGTAACTTTCCTTCACTTTCCAGTCATTCAAAATGCTTTTTAAAGGTTTCCAGCTCCCACAGCCCTCAGCGGTCCCTTTAACAGCATCAGCTGCTCTACCAGCGCAGGGTTCAGCACCAGGTCTGCCGGTCATCCTTTCCAGAGATAAATGGACTCCAGGGAGAAGGGGGAGAAACCGAATGGTGTGGCCTCAGGCTCCTAGGCAGTGTCGGAGGGGGAATAACTGGTCTGTGAGTCCAGTAGGCCCTCACAATACAAACCCTAGGCGAGGGAGAACTCTTGAGGTCTATTTAAACCACACTAGTAATTCAGGCTGACAAAAAGCCCTTGACGCTCCATGATCTGATGTATTGGCATGGGCGAACAGAAGAGTAAGGTTTTTCCCTGTCCATGATGTTCTGGTGGATACAGCCAAAAAAGGGGGCTTGATCCAGAAAGAAATCCCTTCTCCAGGGCCTTGAAAAGGAGGTTTCCATTTTCAGAGCATCCAGCGTTTGTGTGGAACAAGAATCCAAAACTGGATGCAGCCTTTTCCCAGGTGTTCAGGCATGATCATCTGGCGATACAAGATGCTCTGGACAAAAGGATCGACTCCTTTTAAAGAACTCTT
Source organism: Rana kukunoris (assembly GCA_029574335.1). Taxonomy (NCBI): domain Eukaryota; kingdom Metazoa; phylum Chordata; class Amphibia; order Anura; family Ranidae; genus Rana; species Rana kukunoris. Next base: position 406,634,193 of record CM056049.1, on the reverse strand, counting down.
GGGAGTCATCCATGGGAAATTTGAAGCCGGCAATGGCCGTTACGGTGGTGGCCTGTAATTTTAAAATACTGTCTTTCCCAGATGTAGGCACACATAGAAGCAGGGACCTCTAAGGAGACCATTTGATCTTCCTTTCCCATGCTGCTTAGAGGGGTGGACTATATAGCGGATGCATCGGCAGAATCCATCCATATCTCTGCCAGATCATTGCCCCTAGCCAATTCACCAAGGGCCTTGTTGCTTAAGACTTGGCAGGGAATTTACATTTTTGGATCCGGTCTAGAAGACCTGCTAAATCGCACAGCTGATAGACATCTTTTCCAGACAATCGCAAACTCTAAGTTCAGCCAAAGGGGTTTTTCACTGAAAGGCACGTGGGGGTCCCTAAGTCGGAGGGTCAGAAAATACCCTGGTGGCAAAGGGGCAAGGGCAAAAGGGGAGCCATTTTTCGCCCTCCAGACCAGCCCCGCAAAACTTAATGACAGTCTGGCTGGGGTGGGTTCCTCCCAGGCGGTCTCCTCCCATACAGTTTATTCTGGGGATTGTAAGGAGGGTATACCATTTGGAGTTCTTAAGATCTCCTCCACGCAGACTCCTGGTCACAGCTCTTCCCAGGTGTGTGGAGAAATCAGAGGCCCTGTTGGAGTCAGAGTTGGAAAGCTAGAATGTGATACACCGGGTCCCAGCAGACAAAATAGAGGGGTTTTACCCGCACATCTTCGTAGTACGAAAACCTTTAGGGAAGTGGACTTATTTTGAACCTAAAGCCCTTAAACCAGTCTGGTTTACCGAATATTCCACATGGATAACATTTTCTTGGTCATAGCACTATTATCTCTAAATCGCTACATGTCATCTATAGACCTTAGAGATGGCCATATTCATATCCCGATTGCAGAGGGGTTTCAGAAACTTCATTAACTGGCAGTATGATTTGGATGAGAAATGGTCCACTTTCAGTTTCTGTCTATCCTCCTCGACCTGCATTTTTATGAAGGTCATGGCAGAGTCCCTGGCTTTTTCCGTCTGAGGCATCGCGATAATCCTCTTTTGTGGCTTCCCCAGAACAGTTAACCTGGATATGGAACCGACAAAGGACTTTTTGAGAGGCCTCAGGTGACAAGAAGGGCAATGTCATCACTGGGGCTAATAACTTCAGCTATTCAATTAGTACAGTGGACGTAACTACACTTTCATTCCCTGCAGAACTTCATACTGGAGGTGTTAAGGCCACAGTCGGGCATCATTGGACGTCCCAGTGAAGATAACCACCACAAGTAAAAATATCTTTGGTGGTAGAGTGGGATGGCAAACCTGTGCCAGGGTCAACTGTGGATTTTTATGGTCGCCAAGATTGTGACCACGGATGCAAGGGAATAGGGTGCACGCCTGGGGCCCCTGCAAACACAGGGTGCCTGGAAGGGAGAGGAACTACAAAGGTTTTCAAACTGGATGGAACCAAAGGCTGTGTCTTTAGCACCCAACGTGGATCTTTTCGCATCAAGAGACTGCAAAAACTATTTTCACTGAACAGGAAGGCACTCTCGGGGTGGATATGCTAGTGAAAATTTTCCAGTTGCTATATATTTTCTCAAAGAGGTTCGATACTGTGTCTCCAGGTGGAGTTGTGGAACCTCGCGGCCTGGTTACTGAGGAGCTGCTAAAAAGCCAAAGGTTTTTCAGAGCGGTTGGTCTCCACTCTGCTCCATAGCAGGAAAAAAGACATGACTGATATACCGGAAGACCTGTAGGCGCTTTAATGACTGGTGTACAGAAAGCTCATTTGAAGTACGAATTACCATCACAGTTTTGAAATTCCTACAGTGTGGGGCAGACAAGGAGTGCCTTAAGCACTTTGAAAAGCCAAGTATTGGCCCCAAGTGCATTTTTGGAAAAAACACTGGCCTCCAATCCTTGGGTGGTTAGGTTCTTTAAGGCACTAAGTAGGCAGAGGCCACCTTTCCCGAAGTTGGACCTGTCTTTAGTTTTGCAGGCCCTAGTGGGGGTTCCCTTTGAACCTCTGGAAGAATGTTCACTAAATTTGCTAACTCTTAAAACGTAGCGATAACAACCACCAGGAGGATTAACGAGCTTGAAGCTTTGTCAGTTAGGACCCCCCCTTTTTTGTTCAGGATCAAATAGTCTTCCAGACTGATCTGGCCTTTTAGCAGGCAAGGAGGTTCCCAAAGGCATTAAGGCACGCTCCACTAGAGCTATGGCGGTTTCACAAGTGGGAAGGGCTGGAGCTACGCCAGAGCAGATCTGCTGAACGGGAAACGTGATCCAGTTTTGCCTACTTTGTAAAACATTACAGGGTGGACCTGGGCTTGGCAAAAGAGCAATCCTTTGGAAGTCATAGTCCCACAACAGTGAGTGCTTGTTTATCCTCAAGGTCCTGAAAGACCAAACTTTTTTTTTGTGAATTTTAATCTTTTTTTTTTTTTTTTGGCAATTACTGGAGAGCTGGTTGATCACAATCTGTTTTTACAGAAATTTTAATACCTGCACTGTATTCCATTTCTCAGATGTTATGGATGTTTAAAATATGGTCTGTATGTAAGGTTTTTCTTTACCATTACTGCAGTAGGTACCGTATTTATCTGGCTAGAACGCGCCCCGGCGTATAGCGCGCACCCCCAACCTAGAAGGAAAATTCCTGTGAAAAAAAATACTTGGTGTGGATTCCCACTCGTCTGTGTCTTGCCTGCCGTCCATCGGTGGCCTTGTCCGGTCTGGCGTCCTTCTGCGGCCATCGTGGTGTCCTCCCCGCTCGATCCCCGCTTCCCGTGCTGTTTGAACCACTCCGCCGACATATACCGAGCGCAGTACACTCGGGTATAGTCAGGTAGGCTCGGCTCCTCTCGCGTAAAGGACGCACAGGCTGCCCGACTATACCCGAGTGTACTGCGCTCGGTATATGTCAGCGCAGTGGTTCAAACAAAGCTCGGGTATCGGCGTATATCGCACACCCACGATTTTGCCCTGATTTTCAGGGCAAAAAAGTGCGCGGTATACGCCGATGAATACGGTATGTATCATATGAGCAATTACGTTTTTGATTAAAGTTTTTTTTTTTTTTTTTTTGCTGCTTCAGGTACATGGTGCATCGACTGCTGCTTTCTGCTTTGGGAAGAAGAGAGCTTGATGATAGAGACCATTATGGAAACAAAAGACTAGACCTCGCAGGACCTCTGCTTGCCTTTCTCTTCAGAGGGTATTATAGGCCATCTTTAAACAAGCTTGTTGAATAGTTCTATTTATATGTCTTAAAGCAGGTGTTGTACATGGATTTTTTTTTTTTTTTTTTTTATAGAATGTTTAAAAACTTACTAAAAGAAGTAAGGATCTATGCACAGAAATTCATTGATCGAGGAAAAGACTTTAATTTGGAACTGGCAATTAAGACGAGAATAATTTCAGATGGCTTAAAGTACTCCTTGGCTACTGGAAATTGGGGCGACCAAAAGAAAGCCCATCAAGCTAGAGCTGGTGTTTCACAGGTGAGTTAATTTAGTGCTTTAGAAAACGAAATCAGTTTAGTGTTAAATCCCTACATGCAAACAGAATGCTAAAGTATTTAAGTATAGTTGAGCAATGCTCATGATCCAGGCACAGATGGGTCCTGGATCACCCTTACACTACCCCATTTTTAAGGTTTAAGTTTTATGCTGGCCATACACTATACGAATAATCGTCCGATGGCGCTGTCGAAAAACGAACATACGATCGTGGGTGCAAACGATCGTACCATCATGAAATTCCGATATTCGAACGATAAATCGTTTGGAGTACATTAATCCACCGTTTATTTGTCCGGTTTTTGCATCAAAAGAAGTGACAAAACATCCTTGACCTTTGCTTCCTGACTTCCTGTGCTCACGTATACGCCCAGAGAAGCAACGTACGTTCGTCAGAGCGTTCCTTGAGCCTAGCATCTCTACTACATCACCTGCATCTCTACTGCATCACCATCAGCACCACCTTCACTATGGATGTTGATGAGAGGACCATTGCCATAGTAATGCTCGGAGTGATGGCTATAGAGCAAGATGAGCAGCCCCCTCAAAAAAGTCGAAGGTTATGGAGTAAAGAGTGGCTGAAGAACCGTTGGTGAGAGAATTAAAGGAAAACAATCCTGAAGATTACCGCAATTATCTGAGGATGCCTGATGAGTCCTTTCAGCTGCTACTCAGTCTAGTTTCCCCTACAATAACCAAAAAGGAAACCGTTTTAAGAGCCAGCATCACAGCGGAGCAGAGACTGGTAGCAACATTGCGTTTTATGGCAACCGGCCGTAGTTTTGAAGATCTGAAATTTAGTACTGGAATCTCTGCCCAGTCACTCGGCCGCATAATACCTGAGACCTGCCAAGCCATCATTAGAAATTTACAAGACGAATATTTAAAGGTAATAACTGCTTTTATTTTAAAGTCTAACAAACACTGCTTCCTTGAACATTAAAGATGCAAATGTAACTGTAAAGAAATAAGTAATAACAAACAAAAAATCAACAATTCTTGTATGTTTTTCACAGGGATGTGTAGTTATAATCATTGCCCCAGTGGCCTTGGGGACGATCCTGTTGGGTTTGATATGGGCCGGGCCACTGATTAATTGGGTGATGTTGTTGGGATGGTTGGTTGTTGGTGGTTTTATGCTCAGCTAAATGGGTGTTGGTAGTCAGCTCCCCTCTTAACCCTTTATTTAAAAGCTAAAGAAGTAAGGGTTCCACCAATTGTTTCTGTTCCTCTGTCATACGACGTATCTTTTTGGCCGTCAAGCCACCTAGGTCATCACACATCTTTTTTTTGGTTGAGGGCTGCAGTTGCTTGTAACAGAAAATTCCCTGTAGCCTGTTGTGATGTTTTCCTTTTTTTTGGTCGATTCACTGCTGGTGATGACACGGTCTGCGTCTCATTCCCAAACCGATCCTGTGTAATATTCAAAAATAAAACAATGTTTAAATAATTGCATACTGAAATTTCTTTTTTTTTTACCCTTTTCAGCTCCCAGCATCTGTGCAGGAATGGAAAGCTACAGCCAAACAATTCCACGACTATTGGAATTTCCCAAACTGTGGCGGTGCCATAGACGGCAAACGTGCACATAACCCCCCCAGCAAAATCAGGCTCCTTTGATTACAATTTTAAAGGCTACTTTAGCATTGTCCTAATGGCAATCGTCAATGCTAAATATGAATTCATGTTTGTGGACATTGGAAAAAATTGTAGAAATTCTGATGGCGGAGTGATTGACAAAACTGTTTTTTCTAAAAAATGGACTCCTCCATCCAATCCAGCAAACATTGGAAGGCCTCAATTTTGTGTTCGTAGCGGACGACGCATTTGGATTATCTGGATTATCTGGATTATCTGGATTATCTGAACATGTTTTGAAACCGTTCGCCCTTAAAAACCTTACCACTGATCAAAAAATCTTTAATTATCGGTTATCTCGTGCTAGACGAGTGGTCGAAAATGCTTTTGGGATTATGGCCAACCGCTTTCGGATCTTTCATACGCCAATCAATGTAACCCCCCCCCCCCCAAAAATTGACCTTATAGTTCATTGTTGCTGTGTGCTCCATAATTTTTTGAGACGTACCAGCTCCACCTACATATCCCAAACCATGATGGACCGGGAAGATACTCTGTCTGGGGATGTCATGCCTGGTGAGTGGCGTCAAGATTCTGAAGGACTTTCAGACCTAGGCCGTGCCCCCCCACGTCTCGCTAGTCAAATAGCCCGTCAGAATCGGCTGGATTATATGCAATACGTTCTTGGTCCTGGTGCAGTAGATTGGCAATAAAATCTCTAAATGTTCAAAAATAATGTCAGTGGCTGCAAAGTGATATTGTTTTTTTCAGTAAATATGTTTATTTTGATAAAAGGAGAGAAAATAGCAGTTGTCCATAAAAACCTTTGTGGTGTGATTGTGTTAAATATTATTATTGAATAAATATTTTTTTTTGGTGTGTGGCAATGTGAATAATAAAAAAATTGTGATTAAATTACCTGACTGTTATCAAGTTCTTCAATTGTCTCATCTTCCTCATCTCCAGAATTAGTAGCACTCACGCTGCTGTCCAGACTAGATACAGAGGCTCTGGCTTCCTCATGTTCCGTCAAATCTTAAACTCTCAAAATACCACAGGCGTGGCACGTATTTTGGATTTTATTCAATTCCTTCTTAAAAATGGTTCGCAAGTTGGATATTTTTTGTTTCACATAGGCCACATCTGCTTTTGAATACACCACAGTGCACAGTTCAGCCAATTTACTATATGCTTCATTGCGCTTCTGCCTGTCGGAGTACTCCTTTAGAGTGCACTTTCCAAAGACATGACAGTTCCCTGTACATATCTATAAATTGGGGGAGGAAATGTGGGGATGGAAATTTGTCCACCATTGCTTCTGTAATATAAAACAATACAGCATGGTTTAATAAACATTCTACACTTATCTCATCATTCACATATAATATTTAACAGGTCTGTTTTACCTTCAAAAGTAAAGATTTTTCTGGATTTTGGTCCGTGTGATCGTTCGTTTGCGAGGTTCTTTCCAAAGAATAATCTTGCCAACGTTCTGTGTGTCGGGTCAGAGTGCACCGCATTGCACTGTGGGAGTTTATCATGTGAGTTTACATGCTCCGCCCCTCTTCTTTCGGCGCCATCTTACCTATCAGAATGATGTCTGAAGAGGAGCATGCCCTTTCCAAAAGGATTACAGTGGAAAATTTTAAGAAAAAGGCAACACCTATGTCCCTGGAAGAAATGACAACTATGGTGAAGATTTTGGAGAAAAATTATTATGATGGGAGACACAAACTATCCTCGGCCTAATAGAAGAAAAGATGACATCATGCAGAAGGTTATCCATGTGCTTGGGAAGAAGTATGGTGTGGACAGATCAAAAGACCAGCTGAGGAAGAGATTAAAACATAGAGAGGAAGCACAGTTGTGTAAAATACAAAAGTTGATCAAAAAAGGTAATTAAAATTATTTTGTTCTCTTAACTAGCTATGCAATCACTGTAGTCTGGCTGCAATGTGTTCATGTATGAAATGTTTCTTTAGCATGCCATTAATGTTTGCCATTTTCTTTTAAACACAGGAAAACCCAAAAAAGCGGTTAAAAACAGCTGAAGTTTGCACTAAATTTCAACTGTTTTATTTTACTTATGGATAACGAGAATTTTCGTTTGTTTGCAAGTCTTTTTCAAATTTTTAAAGTCACGCCAGGCATGTAAAGGCATGTAAAAACATGGTTAGAGCAAATCTGTCGATGAGATTTGAGCTGACAGTCACTTTTACTGTAGGACAGTCACTTTTTTAAACTGTTGACATACACTATAGTATTGATGACTGACATCTCAAACCTCAAATAGATCCTCCAACCATGTTTATTCTGCAGGTCAAGAACTAAAGATATTTTTGTTACCAAAATATTGCACTTTCAAAAGCATGAGAGCTAATTTTACAAATATTTTAATCAAAAAAATGATGCTCTCCTTGTTAATAAATAAGAATTATGTTCCCCTGTGTAATATACAAAATGATGCTTCTCTATAAAAAAAAATATGCTCCCCTGTGTAATATAGAAAATTATGCTCTTCTATGTAAAACCAAATTATGCTCCCCTGTGTAATTAAAAATACTACTCCCCTGTGTAATATAGAAAATTATGCTCTTCTATGTAAAACCAAATTATGCTCCCCTGTGTAATTAAAAATAATACTACTCCACTGTGTAATATAGAAAATTATGCTCTTCTATGTAAAACCAAATTATGCTCCCCTGTGTAATTAAAAATAATACTCCACTATGTAATATAGAAAATTATGCTGTTCTATGTAGAACCAAATTCGGTTCTACATAGAAGAGTATAATATTCTATAATACACAGGGGAGAAGTATTATTTTTAATTAGACAGGGGAGCATAATTTGCTCCCCTGTGTAATTTAAAATACTGCTCGCCTGTGTAATAAAGAAATGTATACTGTTATTTAAAAAAAAAAAAAGGATTAATGTTTAATATTATGTCTTGTATACAAAAAAATTAAGGACAAGAGATATTGAACAGGATTACTTTATTTTTGTTGCTAAACAATACATTTTGCAATAAAGTTTTACTATTGCATGTTTTGTGTACACAGTGATTTCTTTACAAAACATAAAGGTTTATCACATTTAAAGTGATTGCAGGTAGTTGGTGAAGTGTATATATGACCTTTTGACGTGAACATTCTTTGATACAAATATTTTTCTTCCGGGTTAGTGTTTTCATACATGCGCAGTTAAAAGCATTCATTTTTTTTTCGGACGAACGATGCATTAACCTTACGATTAATTTTTCGGCCGTCGAAAAATTTCCAAACCAGCTGATCGTTTTTTTTTGGCCAAAAACGTCACGAACGATTAACGATTTGGCCCCATTAACTAGACGAAAAACGAATGAAGTGTCTCCATGAAAGTTTTTCGTATTATGTATGGCCAGCATAAGAGTTTAAAGCTGATGTCCATGTTTACTTTCACTTTGTTTGGGCCATGCTGGAACACAGTGATGTAGCTAGATCATGCTCAATGGGTGCACATTGGTGAAATGTTTTTTATACTATTCCTGTATAGTGCTATCCTTACAAATGTAAACAAAATTCCAGTGCTTGTGACCAATGTGCCGTTAAGTCATCCAAAAACTTTATTCCCAATATTTACCAAATAGTTTTTGAAATAAACTGGGATGGCATAAAAATATGAAGAAAGGAGATTTAAAGAGTAGTTTCATTTACTAACTACAAAATGTAATATAGAGAGATTGATGGTGTTTAAAAAAACAGGCTGAGTTTATTCAGATAAAAAGTTTCTTTGTGATAAAATTTAGCAAATTATTATTCATAAATTTTTGGCCACAATTTATACTGCTACATATCTTTGGTAAAAATAACCCAAATTAGTGGCTATTTGGTCTGTGTGAAAGTCTACAAGCTGTGGTGCAAGTCATAAAAAAAAATCACACCTGATGTACTGGTGGCCTATCATTTCTTGCGACCAGAACACGCCAGGAAAGTACAAAAACCCCCAATGACCCCCTTTTTTTTAAAGTAGACATGCACGGTGAGGTTTTTGATGTAATTTTTTTCTCACAATTTGCAAAATGAATATTTTTTTATTACAATGACAAAATTGTCATTGTAATAGGTTATTTCTCACATTGCATGTGTGTACCACAAATGACACCCGAAAATACATTCTGCTGCTACTCCCGAGTATGGCGATACCATGTGTGTGGGACTTTTTCACAGTCGAGCCACATACAGAGGCCCAATTTGCAGGGAGCACCATCAGGTGTTCTAGGAGCATAAATTACACATCTAACTTGTTGACTACCTATTACACTTTTGAAGGCCCTGGAGCACCAGGACAATGGAAATGCCCACAAAGTGACCCAATTTTGGAAAGCTAACACCCCAACGTATAATCTGAGGCATAATGAGCCTTTTCAACGGTTCATTTTTTTCCCCAGACGTTTTTTTGGAAAATTTAGAAAAATTAAAACGCTATTATTTTTTTTTATGCAAAGTTGTCCGTTTTATAAGATATTGCCAACACATAGCGTGTACATAACAAAAATGACCCCAAAATACATTCTGCTACTCCTCCTGAGTATGGCGATACCACATGTATGAGACATTTACACAGCCTGGCCACATACAGAGGCCCAACATGCAAGGAACACCATCCGGTGTTCTAGGGACACATAGCATACACATACCAAGAATTAAACCCCAAAATACGTTATGCTGAGCAAAGGGTAAACAAAAGATTACCTGTGGTTTTACGCAGTTACTAAATCACGCAGTTGTCCACAGGCAGCAAGCAGGGATACTGTCCATATACAGTCCAGGGTCTGTGCAGGCTGAGATTGTCAGCTGTGTATTGGTCCTGGTAGTAGGCAGGTCCATGTGGTGTGGTCAGTTCAGGCATAAGTCCTACAGGCAGAAGTAGGGCCTCGTTCAGGACAGAATGGGGACAGGGGTAGAGGCTTCTCCCACCCAAATCTCTTTGAAGCCTCCGAGTCTCCCAACCCTAATCTAGGCATGAGAAAACAAAAACAATTGTTTCCCCTTTCGTCTTCCAGGACAGCCCTGAGATATAGCTCCTCCCTCCGGGACAGGAAACACATCCAATGTAGTTTATAAAAGTAAGTCCTCCAGGCCTTCACCGGGGGTCCGACTCTCGCTGAGCTACGACAGCGGTGGTCCCAGCTACGCTCTCTACCCCTAGGGCCAGAGAAGTGCTGCAGGAAAGGTAAGGGACAAAACTTTGTGTTTCCTGCTGGATGGGAAGGAGCACATTCAGGAACGTGCCTCTTTGGAGGTGTTTTACCTTATGCTTCAGGGCCGGGGTAGGAGACCTCTCAGGACTCTCCTGTTGGGCACTTTCTAGGAGCCATGCACAGCGGTGAAAAGGCTTAAGCTGGTTGTAATTGGGTTTATTTTTCTCTGTCTTCTTAACAGGTCAAAACCCACCAGATCCCTAGAAAAAAGTGTGCCGTGTGTGGAACAAAGTTAGGCCCCAGTTGGGATAAACCTTTGTGTCCAGAGTGCGTTAGTAGCTTGGTGGAGGATGACTCTGTAGCTACTTGCCATAAAATTTTGTCACCTGTAAAGGATGAACTTGCATCTACATTTCAGTCTTTTAAAGGACTGATGGATAGAATGCAAAGTCCAGCCCCTCCCTTACCCAGGGCTTCCAGCATGCCCTCCTTTACTCACGCTCAGGAGGAAGAGGAAAGGGAAAGGACTCCCAGGTCTGTTGCTTCCTCACAGGCAGGTTCAGCCACAGAGTCAGAGGGAGAGGAGGATTCCTCCAGGAGGGCTAGGTACAAACTATCCTTAGAGGATGTAGGGGACCTACTAAAAGCAATCTACCATACACTAGATATTCGGGAAGAACAGGTTCAGCTCTCCAAGCACGAGCTTATGTACCAGGGGTCTTGTGCAAGTAATCCCCGAGCCTTCCCGGTTCACAAATCCTTGGTTGACGTGATTTTGCGGGAGTGGGTGCAGCCGGAGAAACGTCCTTTCTTTTCAGGCAACCTTAAACGTAGGTTCCCATTCGAGACGGATGCATCTCAGCCCTGGAATAAAAAACCCAAGCTGGATGCTCCATTATCCAGGGTCTCAAAGACAGATCTGGCTTTTGATGACCCTAAGGGACCCAATGGATAAAAGAGGTGATCTACTGTTAAAAAGAGCATGGGATGCCTCTTCCATTGGTCTAAAGCCTGCGCTGGCAGCGTCTTGTGTGGCCAGAAATCTTGAGTGTTGGCTCAGTTACAGGCCCACATTGTTGCTGGTACTTCTAGACAGGAGCTGGTAAAATCTTTTCCGCTTTTATTTAAGGCAGTGGGGTTCTTGGCGGACGCTTCAGAGGAATCTGAAGCTGGCGGCCAGAACGACAGCTTTGGTAAATGCAGCTAGAAGGTCAGTTTGGTTGAAGACGTGGGCAGGTGATGCCGCTTCCAAACTAAAATTATGTGGTTTACCTTTTTCAGGAGACCATTTGTTCGGTTCGGGCCTCCAGGAGGCGCTAGAACGAACACAGGATAGAAAAAAGGCTTTTCCGGAGAAAAAGAGATCAGAGGGAAAACGCTTTTTTCGGGGGTTCAAACAGCAGAACCAACAAAAAAGCCAGCCCAAGAAGCATTGGGCCGGACACAAGGGGCGGGGTAGAGGAGGAATCCTGTTCAATCCTCCTCAACCCACCCCAAAAACTCGGTGACTGTTGTGTCCCAGTGGGAGGAAGATTAGGGCAGTTCCTCCCACAATGGACCAAGGCGACTTCAAGTCCGTTCATTTTACATCTAATAGAGAGCAGATACAGGTTGGAGTTTGCATCAACGCCCTCCTCCACAGCTTCCCAGAGAGAGAGTGAAGGCAGAGGCGTTAAGCTTGTCTCTGCGGGAGTTGGTAGACCAAAGGGTACTGATTCAGGTGCCCCAGAGGGAACAAGGGCAGGGAGTATACTCATGTTTTCGTGGTCCGAAAGCCATCAGGCAAGTTCAGGATGATCCTGAACCTCCGACCCCCCTAAACAAATTCCTCAAGTACAAACGATTCAGGATGGAGTCCATCTTCACAGTAGCAAGGCTCCTTTTCCCCAAGTATTACATGGCAACCCTGGATCTCAGGGATGCATACCTACACATCCCAATCCATCCAGATTTTCAAAAGTTCCTCAGAGTAGCAGTGAGGGGGAACTCGGATATTCGAAACTACCAGTTCAGAGCTCTTCCCTTCGGTCTGGCCTCCTCACCGAGAATTTTTACGAAGGTGCTGGCAGAAGCCTTGGCCCCATTAAGAGACAGGGCGATAACGGTAATCCCTTATCTGGACGACCTCCTGTTTGTGGCAGGGTCAGCCCAGAAGTTTCTGTCCTCGGGTGGATAGTCAACCGAGAAAAGTCAGTTGATCCCATCCCAGGAGGTTCTATACCTGGGGTACAGGGTTTCCTCAGTGGAAAGAAAGATCTATCTCCCCGAAGAAAAAATAGAAAGGGTAAGCCATGCAGTTGCCCAGTTACAATCTACCCAAAAAGCTTCGGTCAGGGAAGTAATGAGGGTTCTGGGAATTATGACGGCATGTTTTCCAGCTGTGCCTTGGGCGAGGTTCCGTCAACGTCCCTTGCAGGAGCTCATGCTTCACTTCTGGAACGGCCTAAGTCAGGGCTTAGAGGAACAGATTCCAATCTCTTCAAGAGTCAAGAGGACCTTGTGGTGGTGGCGAGCGCACCAAAACCTAAACAGGGGACTAGATTGGGTCATACCGGTGGAAATTGTAGTCACCACAGACGCCAGTGCCTGGGGGTGGGGAGCTCACTTGGGGGAAGCAGTGGCCCAGGGGTCATGGTCCCCAGAAGAAGCAAGCCGCTCCTCAAACTAAAGGGAACTTCTAGCAGTCCTCAAAACGATCGAGGTGTTCCGAGAAAAGATAATAGGTCGACACCTGCAAGTACGCAGTGGCGTACCTGAACAAGCAGGGGGGGGACAAGGGCCCTGCCCTTCAGGGCATATCCAACAAGATTCTTTCCTGGGCGGAGACTAACTTGGCCTCACTAACAGCGGTTCATTTAAAAGGGGTACAGAACACTCTGGCAGACTACCTGAGCCGCCAGCCGGTGAGACAGGATGAATGGGTGCTCAACGAGGAGGTCTTTGGGCTAATAGTGCAAAAATGGGGTCTCCCAGAAGTAGATCTTTTTGCAACAGAAAAGAACAGGAAAGTAACCCAGTTCTTTTCAATCCATCCTGGAGACCAGACCAGGAGGATAGATGCGTTCTCCAGCCCCTGGAGGTTCAACATCAGCTACGCATTTCCTCCAGTGAGGATGATTGCTGCAGTTCTCCAAAAATTTTGGTTAGAAGAGACGGATTTAATTTTAATAGCACCCTTTTGGCCGAAAAGACCATGGTTCTTCACCTTGAAGGAACTGACCATTCTCCCACCATTTCGACTGCCCACCAGGGAGGACCTGATATCTCGGGGGCCCATTCCTCACCTGCAGGTGGACAGATTGAACTTAACGGCATGGTATCTGAGGAACAATTATTAAAGTCTCAAGGTTTCTCAGCGAAAGTAACTGAAACCCTGTTACAATGTAGGAAGCCAGTAACTAGGGCTAGCTATAATAAGGTTTGGAAGAGGTTTTGTTCTTGGGTAAGAGAGAGAGCTCTATCTTACCCAGGGATACCAGCAATTCTTGAATTCTTGCAGGCGGGTGTAGACCTGGGTCTTTCACCAAGCACCCTGAAGGTACAGGTGGCCGCTCTTAGCGTGTTTCTCCAATGCTCCCTTCAGCAAAATCGTTTTATCAAGAATTTTTTCACAGCCCTGTCAAGGTCCACACCAGTTAGTGTCATCCTGTCCTTCCTGGGATCTTTCTGTAGTACTTAAAATCTTATCAGGAGGTCCATTTGAACCTCTGGAGGAATCCAATCTGAAATGGGTTACCCTTAAGACAGTACTCTTAGTGGCAGTAACCTCAGCTAGGCGGGTTAGTGACCTAGAGGCTCTTTCTATTAGAGAGCCGTTTTTGTTAGTTTTTGAGGATAGTTGTTTTAAAAACAGACCCCAGTTTTCTCCCCAAGGTGGCGTCAAAGTTCCACAGGACACAAGATATTGTCCTGCCTAGTTTTTGTTCCCCTTCGGGCCCTAAGTCATCATCTCCCAATGAATGTATTGGACGTCAGGAGGTGTATTTTGTTTTATTTGGATGCATCCAGAGAACTCAGAAAGTCGGATTCTCTTTTCGTTATTTTTTTCAGGGGTTAGAAATGTACGTAAAGCTTCTAAAGCTTCCATAGCCAGATGGATCAGGATGGCTATTCAGAAGGCATATGAGTTAGAGGGTTTGCAGGTCCCGTTTGTGAAAGCACACTCTACTAGGGCGGTCTCGAGTTTGTGGGCAGAGAGGCCCGGTGCCTCACCAGAAGAGATTTGTAGAGCGGCGACTTGGTCCAGTTATACCACGTTCGCTAAGCACTATCGCCTGGATTTGATGTCTGAGAAGGATCAGGCATTTGGCCGAAGGGTCCTCCAGGCAGTAACCCCACCATAAGTAAGTTTCTTTCTTGTTTATCATCTCAGGGCTGTCCTGGAAGACGAAAGGGGAAAACCGGAGTTAGGCTTACCGGTAACTTTTTCCAGGAGTCTTGCAGGACAGCCTGGTTTCCCACCCGGTGTTTTTTTTCTAAGTAACTGGAGTTGGATGAATGTACTAACGGTGTCTTAGTATGTTATGTTTCTCAGAGCCTTCGGGATTTCTTGGATGAACTGAGAAGGCCTGGAGGACTTCCTTTTATAATTTACATTGGATGTGTTTCCTTGCCCCGGAGGGGGGAGCTATATCTCAGGGCTGTCCTAGAAGACTCCTGGAAAAAGTTACCGGTAAGCCTATCTCCGGTTTTTCTTCATCCAGAAAAACAATTCTGGAGCCCCTCACATATGTGAGACCCCTGTGCTATGAATCCTACTAGTCCACTGGCGGGGTAAAAGATCAGTCCAAGATGCAGGCAAAAATCATGGTCAAACAGTTCAGGGTCGGTTCCAGATCAGGCAGAGGTATATACAGAATCGGTAGGCAGAAGCGTGGTCAAATAACAGTCCAGAGTCAGTTACAGAGCAAACAGGCATAAGGGGTGTGAAGGTAAATGGCAGGAAGTGAGGGTTATGTTCACCATACTTCACTAATAATTTAGTGAGGTATGGTAAAGGCGGAAACTGTCAACTACGCAGAGGCCTGGTTGGGCACAATGATCATTGAGCACTAAGTGGTGTCTCTTCTCACTCCTCCTCCTGGAGCACACCCAGCATTTTTTCTGACTTGGACCTGTTGGTCTGGGAGGGATTTTATCTGGAAACTGGCGCTCGCTCGGCTAATCACATCGGATCGAATGTTTACTGGTGGACTGTTCATGTATAAAAGGTCTGTGGTGATTTCCTCCTGGTAGAAAAGGAAGGATTTGGGTCTTTTAGTGGATTTCCGATTACATAGGTGTTGTACATGGCCAAATTAAACAAATTAATAAATTGAAACTTTTTTTATGCCACTGGTATGTTCGTCTTGTTGAAAGGTAGGGTTTCGAGCATTTGGTCGTTGAAGTCGACGCCCCCCCCCCCCCCATAAACTTATTGTATTCGTGGATACATGTTGGTTTTTTGGATTCGCCCATTCCTCCTGCTGATCTCAACGAATGTATTGTTGTGGATGGAAGAAAGCACGTACATATCCCTTCTGTCCCTCCACTTCACAGACAGAATTTTCTTATTCCGTAAACTCGCTGTCTTCCTTCTTAATTTGTTGACAAAGCTTTGAGGAAAGCCCTTACGGGTCGTCCGTACGGTGACGCATGCTGGAGTGTTCTTTCTGTGAAAGTTTCGGAACGGGCAAGCTTGTGTAAACATTGTCCACATACAAGTGGTAGCCTTTCTCCATGAGTGGGTTTAGGAGTTCCCAAACGACTTTCCCGCTGGTTCCTATGTAGTCTGGGCAATAAGGGGGGTGTATTTGGGTGTCCTTGCCTTTGTATACAATGAAGGCATACCTATACCCTGTCGCTCAGTTGCACAATTTATAGAGCTTCACCCCATAGCGGGCCCTTTTGGTGGGACTAAATTGTTTTATGCCCAACCTGCCAGAAAATGTGATAAGGGACTCATCAATGCATATGTGTTGGTCTGGAGTAAACAACTGGGGGAAGGTTTCAGAAAAATGTAGTAGTGGCCGAATTTTATAAAGCTAATCAAAATTTGGGTCATTTCGGGGAGAGAGGGCACTGGGTATTGTCATTGTAGTGTAGAAATCTCATAATCATTAGATATCTGGTTTTGGGCATTTCTGAGGAAAAGATGGGCATGTGGTAGATGGGGTGGGATGACCAATATGAACGTAATTGATTTTTTTTTTTGTTTAGTCCCATACAGAATGTGAGGCCTACATTATTTTTTTAAACTCCTCCACTGTTGGGGCTCTTCATTAGTAAGGACGGGCATAATAGGACATTGGGTTACTTGCTATAAATTGTTGTGCATAAAGGTTGCGCTCAGTAAAAATTTAATTGAAAAAGTCAATTGGGAGGAAAATGTTCTGTCCCCACCTGGACTCCTGGCTGGGCAGTGAAAGGGGGGAATGTTGGCTTCTCCTGAATTAGGAGGAAGCCACAACAGGTTCTGAAGGGAATAGGGAAGGCTGGCATGGGACCTAACCCTTTGGGACTGAGGTGACACCCCATTGGTACGTGACCTTGCTTGCCAAGGTTCTGCAGTGTTGGTGGATGGCACTGCCTCCTCAGCAGAACGCCTTCATCTGGTGGGTCCTCCCTCCCTTCCTCCCTCCCTCCCTTCCTCTCTCCTGTCAGGCACCCATGTGGAGTCAGTGACCTCATCCCCGCCTTCCTAATCTAACCTAAACTGTAGCAAACCTGCTGCAACTGGGGGAACATGACTGCCAGATTGCTGTCCTCCTTGGGCACCCCCTCTCTCTTGGCTCACATTACTGCCTTCCTCTAGCTGGGTACCATCATTGGAGCCTTTAAAACACTGCGCATCCTCCTGTAGCATGTACCCAACACTGTGTTCAAACAGTTCGGGGGACTCCCCAGGAGGACATGGTGAAACTAGCGAAGGAGTGACTGATTTCATTGAGCAGAGGGAAGAGGCTGCGTTGGCAGCTGTTTTGCCAAAGTACCCTCAGCCTGGGTGAGAGGATGAGGAGGGCTTGGTCATCCACTCTACCAACTGTTAGGCATGTTGCAGCAGAACACGGCCAGCTGCTGAAAAAAGGACAAGCTTGTCCCACGGCACGTGCTAATGAGCATGCAGAGTATCCACGACCAGCACTGTTGCCTCTATATGCAGAGCCTGCTTGCCCTCTATTATCGGCTTGTGACTCTGCCTCTCCTTGTTTTCCTACCAGATATACTTATGGCCTGCAGGGAGATGGGTTTAGGAGTTCCCAAACTACTTTCCCGCTGGTTCCTATGTAGTCTGGGCAATTAGGGGGGTGCAGCTAGGTCACACACCTGCCTTGTGGATAAACTCGAAATCCATCCAATCATCGGTATCCGTCTTCAGGAACACAGTGGGTGTATTGGAATGGCTGGCCAAGTAGATAAGATTCAATATTTTAATAGTATTATCACAGGCCTCCCGAGTTGGAATAAAGCCTACCTGGTCTGGATGTAATGGTGCTGTCAAGTGTGGTTGGAGACGTGTAGCCAAGATTTTTGTAAATAACTTAAAGCGGGGGTTCACCCTCAAAAAAAATTCTAGCATGACATGGAGCCAACCCATCCGACCGACAGTATGCCTGTGTTTTTTTTTTCCAGTACATACCTTTTTATGGCCTCTTTTTACCTCCGGCTATCCCGCGGGACTGGGCGTTTCCAATCACAGGCTGTGATTGACGTTCCCTATACCGGTGCATACTGCTCGTCACGAGATGGCGAAAGAAAACGTCGGTGCGGCTCTATACGGCGCCTGTGCACCGCATTCGGGTTCTGTCGGCAACTCGTGACGCTCAGTATGCGCCGGTCGGAAGCGTGTCACTCACAGCCAGTGATTGGGAACGCCCACTCCACGCGGGAAAGCCAGGGGGTGAAAATCGGGCTAACGAGGTATGTGCTGGGGAAAAAAACATCGGCATACTGTCGGTAGGATGACTCGGCTCCATGTGATGTTAGATTTTTTTTTGAGGGTGAACCCCCGCTTTAAGATCTACGTTTAGTAATGAGATGGGGCGGTAACTGACACATACTGATGGGTCCTTATCCGCAGGTATAACGGTAATATGTGCTTTTGGTGTTTCTGGAGTCAATCCTGTCTCTTGCCCCATTGCATTAAATGTTTGTACCATCTGCTTACCCAACTGGTTATGTCTGATATTTGTGTAAAGCCATCTGGGCCTTTCCCGGTTTGGATGTCCTAATGGCCTCTTGCACTTCCTCTAAGGTAACAGCAGTATCCAGATCTTCATGAATCTGTTCTGTTAGCTGAGAAATACCTGAAGAGGAGATTTATTCCTCCATGATATTTTTTGAGGTTGTGATCTAGTAGGCAAATTATATAGAGATTGGTAATATCTACGGAAGGTCGAGACAATCTGGGAGGGGAGGTGTACCTTTCTGCCTTGAGTCCACGAGGTAGGGGATGTAAGATTGAATTCTGTTCCTGTAGGGCTCTAGCCATTGAAGGGCCACATTTGTTTCCTGAGTGATCATAGTTCTGGCATCCCCGATGTGCTGCCTTAGCTCTATATTGGAGTAACTGTCACTTGTCTATGCAATTTAAGAATTTGTCTCTCCCGTACACCCCGGATTCTGTTTATGTTGGGTCTCTAACACCTGTATGTCTGTCAATAATTGACTCAGTTGGGCCTCCTGTAACGGAATGACCTGTGACACCCAGAGATTTTTGAGGGATGGGGGGTACTCCTGTGCCAGCGTCACTAATGACTCTTTGGTCTAAGGTCACCCTGTGCACCTTTTGGGCATAGGGTGACTGATAAATGATTCATGTTTTGCAGGAGATCTGGACATATTACAAGCTGTAAAGGTCAATGTTTCAAGGTGGGGACACATGCTTTGAGGTGTTAATTGCGTCAGCTCCTAAGACCTTTCATTGTGTGATTCTAATAACACTGTTTAAAGCCTATTGATGATCTGGTGTGAATAGCTTATTGTCGGAGACAGAACGTCTGACATAGGAATGTGTATTCTGCAGGTGAATCACTTATTGGCAGAGTCGGGACGTCTGGGGGATAATTAACGCACCTGAATGTCATTATCTAAAAATGTGATTGAAGCCCCACTGTCTGAGGGGGGTGGAGAGTTTTTGTTCCTTTGATAACTGTAACATGGTTGTACTGGTATATAAGAAAGCTAACCATTAAAGAGTTCATTCATACATTTTGAAACTAGAGAACAGAGCTGAGCCTCGTTGTTTTGGGAAATGGAATGGATCGTGTCTACATGGATTGTCGGACTGCCGTATAAGCTGTCTTGGGTTGATGGAAGATCGTAAACGGTGGTGACCGTTACACCTCCCTTTTTCTTTCTTTTTTTTTTTTTTTTTTATTCAGGAGCCATGCTTAATGATTACCCCTCTTATTACCATTTTGTGCGCTTCCCATCTTTCTTCTATGGTATTATATTGTAAGTAATACTGCAGTTCCTTAACCAGTACAGATCCGCGCTATTAACAAGACGTCAACAGCGCGGACCTGAGCTGCCGGGGTCACGTCTTTGGATGTCAAGGTTGTTGTAATTCCCCGCGCACGGGGAAAAACAGTGCCATCGCATCGCCGAGGATTCGAAGCGTGTACCCGGTGTCTGCCAGGTACATGCGATCGGCAGTGACAGAGCAGGGACGTGGAGCTCTGTGTGTAAACAGAGCTCCACGTCCTGTCAGGGAGAGGAGACAGATGCTGTTTCCCTTGTACATAGGGACACAGCATCGGTCACCTCCCCCCCACACAGAACACACCCAGGGAATACATTTAACCCCTTCCTCACCCCCTAGTGTTAACCCCTTCACTGGCAGTCACATTTATACAGTAATTAGTGCATTTTTATAGCACTGATCGCTGTATAAATGTGAATGGTCCCAAAAATGTGTCAAAAGTGTCCGATGTGTCTGCCATAATGTCGCAGTCCCAATAAAAATCGCAGATCGCCGCCATTACTAGTAAAAAAAAAAATATATAAAAAAACATAAATCTGTCCCCTATTTTGTAGGCGCTATAATTTTTGCGCAAAGCAGTCGCTTATTGCGATTTTTACGTATCGGCCTTTACTGAGAAAAAAATATTTCAAAAAATAAATAAAAAATTGGGATATTTATTATAGCAACAAGTAAAAAAAAAAAAAAAGCCTATATATAGATATATATATATTTAAATTGTCGCTTTTTTTTGTTTATAACGCAAAAAATAAAAAATTGGTCAATTCGAGAGTATACCGTGTGGCACCGAGTAAAAGGTATTCATCTGGATGATACGCTCTCCATATATCAGTAAGTTGGTAATTTGTATAATGTTTGTAAAACTTGTTTAAGAAGACCTGTAGCTACCGAGCAGCTTCCACTGGATGTATCCACCTTCGGGTCTGGGGGAAGATTAAAATTGCCCCTTCACTATTAATAAGCTTATGAATAAGCACTATTAATAAGCTTATGAATAAGCACTATTAATAAGCTTATGAAATTCACCAAAGGTAAAACTTATAGTTTTACCTTTGGTGAATTTCATAAGCTTATTAATAGTGAAGGAGACAAATTGATCTTGATTATTGTTGGGAGCATAGATCGTTGCCAAAGTCACTTTTATGCCACCCATCGTCCAGAAATCTGCCCTCTATATTGGTTCTTTTGTCTATTTAGGCTCAAAGGTATTCGTCTAGAAACCCCTCTAGAAAGCCATGTTAAATGCATGGTATGCATAGGGATAGAGGTTAAGAAATGGTAACTTACCCTTTCTGAAGTGAGTTTCCTGAATGTATGCCTGATCAGAGTGTGGTGGTTTCAAATCTTGAATCCGCTTTGGGTGCTATGACCACTCTTTTTATTTATTTTTTAATAGCGGGCGTCGCGTAGATTCCGTGTCTGCTGAAGTCGTCCCCGCCCATGGGGGACATAACGCTTACGGATGTCAGGTTAGCGTCCCGCAGCCATCGCTCATTCAGGTTTACATGTTCAAGCTAGCACTTTTCAAGTGCTTTGTAAGTTTTACTGAATATCATGCCACATCAGAGTGTACCATCTTCTGTGATATAACTGCCTCCATGGACGTGATCTGGATACACTGTACATCACCTTTGTATACCTGTATGGGAAGGCTGGTTTGACCCTTTTCACCATAGGGTCCATGCTGTGAGGTTGAGCGGCCATCCTTTTTCATATTGGTGGAGGTGTCGCATTTATCACAAAGATTTCTGCATGTTCATCTTATTCCATATATCTGCACTGAAGATCCCACGGAGGGTGTTCTACTGTTATGTGGACTTGTTGTTTTTAGCGCTGCTTTTATATTTATATTATCTGAGGGATTTGCAATTTTGACCCAGGTGTTCAGCAGCTCTTATCTGGGTCTTTTTCATATTGCACTGATTTGTTATCTTTTATATATTATGCTCTGACATGTTTCACCCAGATTGGGCTTAGTCACAGAGCAATTGGGCCTAATTTGGATGAATAACAAAACCTGAGGAATGCCCAGGGAAAAACCAAGCCTACTTACCGACCAGCTTGCAGACAACCAATTAACCTGTCCAACAGTATGCGTTAAACAGGGGTTTTGGCTGAACGCAATTGCATTCATGAACTGCAGAGCCGCGCCAAGGTACCCAGTAATCGGTGGTCCTAACACTAAACAATGAGTGTCCCCAACAATGGAGACACGTGCATTTTGATGGATAGATAAGGGCAGGTTGACTGAGGAGGAGCCACCCCTCCTTAAAGGTGCAGGAGCACATCAAACACCCAGCATATAGCACACTGGCTGCAAAGGTGTTGGTGCGCTGCTGGACCAATACGAGCACCACAGGTGAAACCTAAACGTGTCCAGAAAACAAAAATTTTGGGGAAAAATTCATTATGGAGTAGGTTTACGAATTGGAGGTCGTTTTATTACTGGAAACGTGAAATGCAGTGTACATAAAAGTAGTATGCTTGAAATAAAAGCTTATTCAGTGAGTAAATCTTTTTGACATTTTATATTTTTCATACATCATGGGACAGAGCTAATATCCTTTACCTGCTGGGTTATACCTTCATCAGGTGAATGGGCACTGGTAGCCCAAAGTTCTTCAGACAGGAAGTGATCCCCTCCCAATCAGGAAGCACATCAGTTTTTTTACGAGTGTGTGCACGGTTTGTTTGAGCTCTCTGAGCTCCAGGTCTCTAGTACCATAAATGGATCTTAAATTAATCAAGGGATTGACTGATCGGATCCATTTGAGACAGCCTTTATATGCTTAGATAAATTGTAGCTAAGCCTTGCAAAGAAGACTCAAGATACTGCAAGGTTTTGCCTGTAATGTGGCCTCTGGATGCTGGATCCTGCAGAGTTGAAATCCCAGACACTACATCGCTAAGGCATTTCCTGCAGGGTGCTGTACAGGTCCAAGGAAGTGGACCCTTTTTTTTTTTCCCCCCCACATCAGGCTTAACCCAGGGTTAAAAGGTGTTAGAGGGGTTCATCTTTATTCCGCCCATCATATTACCACCTCAGATTTGCATCATTTGTGGGTGTTTCTCTATTTTTTCTATATTTTATCTCCTTTTTTTTTTTTTTTCACTTGTTTCTTTTGTTTTATTGTTATTATGAGTTTTTTTTTTTTTTTTTCCTTTTATATTCCTCGATATATTAAAAATAATGATTACAAATGACTACCCATACTTCTAGTAGATGGAGCAGCCATTTCTCCCCCCTGGACCCACCTCCCTGGATCTCTGAGTATATATTTATTCCCCCCCCCTCCCTATTGTTGAAGCCCCCCTCCCCCCCCTTCATTCCCTCTTTTCCATATTGGATCGGGTCGAGTCATCTGCTAATTTATTTCAGAGAGTATTTCAATAACTTTTTCCGATGTTTTATAGATTCTCCACTGATCCCAAATCTTTCCGTCTCTTCCTCCCGCCTCCTCCCCCAGGTCGACCCTTCTTAAATGCTCCATCTCTGCGATATGGTCAACCCTGTGTATAAATTCTTTTAGAGGAGGTTTTTGAGGGTGGAGCCAAAATTTCGGAATTAGGCCTTTTGCTGCATTTAACAGCACTGGGACCAATGTTGAGGCGTATATTTTTTTTTTCCCTTTCAGTAGACCTTGTCTGTGAAAAAGACAGGTCAGAAAATCTAATGATATCTTTTCTCCTGTAATTTCCTCAATCATTTTGAGAATTTCAATCCAAAATTCCTGAATTATCGGGCAATCCCACCATATATGCAGAGGAGTTCCTACTTGATTACAGTTCCTCCAGCAAAGGGGGGAATTAGCTGATGATATTTTATTAAGTCTGACAGGTGTCAAGTGCCATCGCATCATGCATTTATAATTAGCTTCTACTGTTATATCTTTTGCGTAGGTGAATGTCGCTCTGACCATTTGTGTCTCATCTATTCTTTCTCCGATTTCTTTCTCCCAAGCATCTATACTTTGTAGCGTATCTTTTGTCCCTATTTCTGTAAGGATTTTGTAAGTCAACGCGATTCCATGTTGTAATGGTTCTCCCCTGGTGCAAAGTTTTTCTGTTGAATTTTGTGCTGTGTTATCTCGTATTGGTGCTGGGAGTGTGGTTACAAAGTGCTTTAGTTGTAAATATTCCCAATCCGTTATCTGTTGTGTCCCTTCTTCTACTTGTATCTCTTCTTTATTTTTTATTTTTCCCTGTGCTACTATATCCCCAAGTCTTTTACTACCTAGTTTTTTTCCTAATTTGGTCCTATTTCCCGGTGCAAATAAAGTTGTGTTTACTAATGGGATTAATGGAGAATTATATTCCCATTTTTCCCGCTTGTGTAACAGATCCCATATCTTATAGACCTGTTTTGTTATACTATGTGAATTTGGATTGACTATTCTAAATTTAGGTGGTATCCATATATTTGTATTTAAGTGCTGTTTACTAATCTCATTTTCTATGTGCGCCCATTTTTTTAGTGATTTCTTGTTTGACCATTCAACTAGTCTCGCTAAAATTACTGCTTGATAATACCTTTTTATATCTGGGAGAGCCAAACCCCCTCTTTTTTTTGCTCTAGTTAGGGTTGCATAACTTATTCTTGTTTTTTTGTCTTGCCATATAAAGTTTGAAATTATATTTTTTATTACCTTTAAAGAAACTTTGTGGGATATTTATTGGGAGCATTTGAAATTTATAAATAATCTTTGGTAGAACTGTCATTTTAAATAAATTAATCCTCCCCATCCAGGTAATCTGTTTGTGGGAGAAGTTTTTAAGATCTCGTCTTATTTCGTTAAGTAAAGGGATGTAGTTTGCCTCGAAGAGGCCTGCCACTTTAGGGGTTATTTTTATTCCCAGGTAAGTAAGTGATTTTTGTTCCCACGTGAAGGGAAATGCCCTACGAAGTGCCACCTCTTCCTTTTGTTCAATCCCTATATTCATAATTACCGTTTTTACTGGATTTATTTTAAAATTAGAGAGTCTACCGCATCTTCCTATTTCCACTAAAATATTAGGTATTGATGTTTTGGGCTTGGTCACGTACAGGAGGACATCATCGGCATATGCTGCCAGGTTCTGTTCCTCTTCTCCCACTCTTACCCCCCCCTATCTCTGGATTATTCCTAATCATGCACAACAGTGGTTCCAAAGCTAATACATATAGGAGGGGGGAGAGCGGGCATCCCTGCCTTGTTCCGTTCATCATGTCAATCCCCTGAGATTCCCTCCCATTTACCTTAACTTTTGCCGAAGGGGACTTATATAAATTTCCTACCCATTTCATGAATGTGGGACCCAGTCCTATATTTCTTAAGGTCTCAATCATGAACCCCCAGTCGACTCTGTCAAACGCTTTTTCAGCATCTAATGACATGAGTACGGCTGGAGGTCTATCTTTTTTCATCTTGTAGCAACAAGAGTGTTCTTAGGCTATTGTCCCTCCCTTCTCTGCCCCTTACAAATCCTGTCTGGTCTGGACTTATCAGGTCGGGCATATACAGTTTTATCCTTGTTGCCAAAATCTTTGCAAAGATTTTTATATCGGCATTTAACAATGCGATTGGGCGGTAATTAGAGCAGAGCGTCTTATCTTTTCCTGGTTTGGCAATGATAGCGATATTGGCCAGAAGGGATTCTTTCCTCACCTCTTCTGTACCCCCTAGTTTATTGAAGTATATACACATTTCTGGAATTAATAAGTCATTGAATTTTTTATAGTATTTTATTGGCAGACCGTCTGGGCCTGGGCTTTTCCCCCCTGGGGTTCCTTGGATCGCTTGACTTATTTCTTCATGAGTTATTGGCTCTTCTAGGGTTTCTACTATTTCGTTTGTTATTTTGGTAAGTTGGATTCCCGTAGATAGTCTCGTATTTTTTCCTCTGATTGCCTTTTCCTCATGTGTCTCTCCTTTTCTAATTGAGTATAATGAGGCGTAGAACGTCCGGAAAGCCTCTGCTATCTCGGACGTCCTAAACCGCATTTGCCCTGACTGATCTTTTATTTTTTCTATATAGTTTAAGTTTCTTTTTTCTTTTGAGATCCTGGCGAGGTACTTTCCTGGTTTATTTCCCCAAAGATACCTTTCTTTCATGACGTTTTTGAATTTATTTCTAGATTCAATCTCCATTAGGTCTCTTAAATGGATCCTCTTTATTAACATTTCCTGATATACTTCTTTATTATTTTTTTGGTTTTTATGTTTTGTTTCTAAGTCTTGTAACTCTTTAATTATCTTATTTCTGTTTGAATCTCTTTCCTTTTTTTTTTTGCTCCTAAGGAAATTAATTTCCCTCGAATATTCGCCTTATGAGCTTCCCAGATGGTAGCAATATTTACATTAGGGGTATGATTTAACCTAAAATATTCGTCTATCTGTTCTTATGTCTACAACTTCAGTATCTTCTATTAAGTCCTCATTTAATCTCCAAGAACCCCTTCTCTCTTCGATTTCTGGAAAGTATATGTTCAGTGTGACCGGGGCATGGTCCGATATTGTCGCTACCTCTTGCAGCATTATCCACAAATTCTAAGGTTTCGTGATCTACCATTATGTAATCCAGCCTCGAGTACATGTTATGGACTGTAGAGTAAAATGTGTAATCTTTTTTTGTTGGGTTATAAACCCTCCAGGGATCTATTAGTTGGCATGAAAAAAGTTTATTTTTAACTATTTGTTGTTGCTTCGTATTACCTATGTTAACTATTGATGTTCTATCTAGTTGTAAGTCTAGAGTGAAGTTAAAATCTCCAGCTAAGACCATGTTTCCTTTTTTAAATTCCATGAGTATGTTCAAAATTGATGTTAGGTACCTCTGAGGGAGTTTATTTGGTCCATAGACATTGGCCAGCGTATATCGTTTACCGTGTAGAAGACCTCTTAAAAACAAATAACGGCCTTCAGGATCAACCATCCTATCTTCTACGGAAAAACTTAAATTTTTCCCTATACCAATAGCTACTCCTCTTGATCCTCTCTGCGGAGAGTCTCCGTAATACCATGTTGGGACTGCCCGAGAATTAAGCCTCACTCTTGAATCATGGGTTATGTGTGTCTCCTGGAGGAAAACCACCCCAGCAGAAAATCTCTCGATTTCTTTTAGGATCATGTGTCTTTTACGCGGAGAACTAAGGCCCCTTACATTATAAGTAATTAGGGTTACTTTGGACATATGGATGATTCTGGTCGCTTACAATCTTTCCCTCCCTATTTCGTCTTCTCTTTATATTCTGGTAATCCCCCGATCCAATAATCTTTTGTCTCTTCTCCCTACCTCCCCCTTCCCCCCCCATCCCAATTTTCCCCACACCCCCCTCTCCCCTTCCCCCCCCCCCCCCCCCCCCCCCCCCTCTCGCCCTCCCAATCCTCCCCTCCCCCCTTTCCCTTGATGGACTCTTGACCCTATGGTCTTGTTTCGAAGCATCTTCTCTAGCACTTCTTTGTGCAGGAGTGCTCCCTCTAGTGTTGAGGCGGAGTACAGTTCGGCGACTCCTCTATTCCCCTGAGCTCAGGGGAAATTCCTTAGGCGGTCAAGTGCTCCTAGGCCCCGGAGCCCCCGCAGCGTCATACCTAGTGGCCCTAGGGCATACTTCAAATTTAATTATCTGTAATTATTACCCGCCCCTCCCTCCCTCTCCCTCCCCCTATAGTTACAGCTCTGTTCTTCATTATTTATTTCTTGGAATTGGAATTCCCAGTCTTTGACAAAACTCAGGTATTTCATCCAAGAATCGTAGCTTCGCAGTAACCCCCTCTTTTCTGGCTATCAAACAAGCCGGGAATCCCCAATTGTACTGGATTTCTAGATCTTGTAAGACCCGTAGTAATGGCTTCAAATTCCTTCTTCTTCTGAGTGTCTCTTGTGACAGATCTTGGTATATTTGGATATTATGATCTTCGAATTTTATTGGGGACTTCCCTCGCAGATTTTTCCATAGTTGGTTTTTTTCCTCCCAGCTTTCGAATCTTATTATAATATCTCGAGGTTTATCTTGGGGAATTTCCCGGGGCCTCCTTATCCTATGAGCACGTTCTATTTTTAACGGAAGTGATATTTCTCTGTCGAGTATTGGATTACATATCTTCCGAATAATTTCTGATAAATTTTCTGCTGGCGAGGAGTCGGGGACTCCACGTACCCTAATATTTTTTCGTCTGTCTCTATTTTCCTGGTCTTCTGCTGTATATGCGTGTTCCCTTTGCTCATTTTTTATTTCGATTAGTTCCGCTTCCATTTTTCTGATGGTATTAAAGTTGAGGTCTGTTTTCTTTTCAACGTCCTCCAATCTTTCTAACATGTGTCCCATATTTCTCTCCATTCTCTCCATTTGTGTTGAGTACTTTTTCTAATGCGGCAAACATTTCCTGCATTTCAGTTTTTGTTGGTAATGCCAAGCCTACGAATTGATCTTCTACATTCAATATTGAAGCTGAGGCTGTTTCATAATCGCATTCAGCTACTATCTCTGGTTGGAGTTGGGGTTCTGGGTTTGCAGAGCTGTTTGTTAGTTAGAGTAGGTTGTGTCTTATCTTTTTTTTTTTCCCTGTCTCTCCCGTCTGTTCCTTGTGTAACATATTTGCTCATTGGCCCTGGGCTTTGACTCATCCGGGGGGTTGAGGTAGGGCCCCCCCTAGCACCCCTCGCCCTAGTACTCATATCTGTAATTTATTACGTCTGGGGGCGTAATTGAAAACAAAGCTGATTTAGTGCTGACTGCCTTCCGACAAAGAGGCCAACTATGTTTACCTTCCGTTATATTAGCCTGTGACGCTCCTCCTGTAGCACTCTCATCAATGGGTTTAACACCATAGGGAACACTTATCAGTGAGTCTCACACAAAAACTCACACAAAAACCAAAAAAATAAATAAAATATTTTTCTTTTCTTTTTCTTTCCCTTTCTTTTTACCGGCAGCAGGTAATGTCCACCTCAGAGGGCCCGTGACCCACAACCATAGGTCCAACGATCCACTCCACCTATGACCTTGTGGCACCGGTTGTCCTGATATAGTGTTATATTAATGGTGATTGCTTAGTGTGTATTAACTAAGAGCTTAGAATCCACTATATAGATTGGCTAATATGTATTCGCTATGAATTATGTCAAGTTATAGTGTAATTCATTCACCACAAGGTAGGCAGAGGTATATTTTTTTCCCCTGCGGCACAGCACAATTTCATCCAGATTGATCAGGGTTAAATAAAATACCTTACAGTCCTCGCCATGCCAAACCAAGAAAAAAAAACAGCAGGGAATCGAGGTGGAATAGATCAATACTCACAGTCCGTAAGTCCTATTCGCATGTTCCATGTCGAAGTCAAGTTTGATTACTGAGTACTTACAGGTTTAGTTAGTGAGCCGCTTCAAACTTTACCATGGGTGTGTAGTTCTCCGAGTTCTACTATTTCCAGCTTCCACTCATCCGGCTTCCTCCCAGCACCGCGATCCTTACCCCAGCCTGCTGCTGCCCCACGCAATGAGGTCCTGGGTGCCAGGTATCCGAGGTCCGAGGACAAGGACAACCGTCTCCTCCTATCCCCCAACTCACCCCGCCGCCGACAGCGCTTCAGTAGTAAGGAAGCCGCTCCAGCCCAGCCCGGGAAGGATCCGAGATGTGGGTCGGCTCCGTACGGCAAAAAACGGGAGCAAGCAGACGTGGGCTGGGGGGGGGGGGGGGGTGGTGGATGGTGGATGTCAGCCCAGTCAACTCTTCCTGAAGGGCGGGGGACCCAACAGGCGGCCGGTATGGACGGCCGGTAGAAACGGCACTACAAACGAGGAGCGGGGGAGCAGATGAGGGGCGAGTGCAGTGGAGCTGCTTCAAAGGGGGGCGGCTGCCCAGGGCAGATGGCTTAACGGCTAGGCTACTAGGATTCTAGATGGCAGCTGGATTCCAGCCATCTTCGCTACGCTGCGGGGCCTCTCCTGGAGCTCCGTCCTAACCGCCCTGGTGTGAGAAGCACGCCATCATAGACTCCTCCCTCCAGCTGCAAGGAAGTGGACCCTAAACATGAAAGGGTACCCAGTCCTTCAAGGTCCTGTGTGACCTTGAAGGTACCCAGTTTTCGGGGTCCCGTACGCGGCTAGGCTCCCAAAAAGTCCCACATGTGGTATCCCCGTGCTCAGGAGAAGCAGCAAAATGTATTTTGGGGTGCAATTCCACATATAACCATGGCATGTGTGAGAAATATATCATTTAGTGACAATGTTTTGTAATTTACTTTTTATTTTTGGCCATTCAATCACTTGGGGCAAATTTTTTTTTTATATTCCATGGACTTAACATGCCTCTCAGCAAATAGCTTGGGGTGTCTTCTTTCCAAAATGGGGTCATTTGGGGGGGTTGTGTTGCCATCTTGGCATTTTATGGCTTTCAAAACGGTGATAGGTAGTGAGGAGTGAAATCAAAAATGTATGCCCTTAGAAATCTTGAAGGCGGTGCTTGGTTTTCGGGGTCCCATACACGGCTAGGCTCTCAAAGTGCCACACATGTAGTATCCCCGTACTCAGGAGAAGCAGCAGAATGTATTTTGGGGTGCAATTCTACATATAGCCATGGCATGTGTGGGAAATATATCATTTAGTGCCAACTTTGTGCAAAAAAAAATCAGTTTGTCATATTCCCGCAACTTGTGTCAACATATAAAATATTCCATGGACTCTACATGCCTCTCAGCAAATAGCTTGGGGTGTCTACTTTCCAAAATGGCGTCATTTGGGGGGGGGTTTGTGCTCTTTTGGCATTTTATGGCCTTCGAAACTGTGATAGGTAGTGATGAGTGAAATCAAAAATTTGTGCCCTTAGAAATGCTTAAGGCGGTGCTTGGTTTTCGGGGTCCCGTACGCAGCTAGGCTCCCAAAAAGTCCCAAACATGTGGTATCCCCGTACTCAGGAGAAGCAGCAGAATGTATTTTGGGGTGCAATTCCACATATTACAATGGCATGTGTGAGCAATATATCATTTAGTGACAACGTTTTGTGAATTTTTTTTTTTTTTTGTCATTTAATCACTTGGGACAAAAAAAATTATTCAATGGACTCAACATGCCTCTCAGAAGTTTCCCTGGGGTGTCTACTTTCCAAAATGGGGTCATTTGGGGGGGTTGTAATGCCCTGCCATTTTAGCACCACATTTTAGAAAATGTACCCTAGTTGTGTAGAAGCTATAACTTTTGCGAAAACCAATAAATAAACACTTATTGCGATTTTTTTTTTTTTTTTTACTAAAGACATTTTGGCCTAAATGTTTGACTAAAATTTAGTTTGATATTTTTTACTTCTTGTTATAAGAACATTTTTTTTTCAAAATTTACGGTCTTTTTCCGTTCATCCTAGGGGTAGTCTTCCTCTCATTTCCTGTAGGAGTCGTTTGTAAGTTGGATGTTTGAAAGTAGGGGCCTCCCATATATACTCTGCAGAAAGCCCTCAAGGTTTGTCTTGGTGGGTACTGGAACGCCCTGCTGTGAACTATTATCTTAAGAATTGTATTTGCATGCCATTGTTGAAAAGTGGTAGAAAAATTGGGCCTTTGGTGCCACAACACTGTAAGCCCTCAGTTACTCTTGGTGGGTGCATGAATGTGCTGTGAAATATTAGATCAAGAATTGTAATTGCATTTTCTTGTTGAACAGGGGCAGAAAAAATTGGGCCTTGGGCACTGGTTCCACAACACAGCAACCCCTTACAGATACTCTAGCTGGAGCGCAGGAAAAATTGGGCCTTAGCCACTGGTGACGGTGCACAGAACTAAAAATGTTACAAACTATCAGCATGATCATTGAGGAGGAAAAGGATAGTCACTCAGCATAACAGGATAGTCACTCAGCATAGGCAGTCTTGAAGCGATCTGACATTTCCAAAAAAAAATCACATCGGCATCAGGTGCTTGATAGCTGGAGGTGATCCAAGCCTGATTCATATTTATGAAGGTCAGTCGATTGAGTCGGTGGAGAGGCGCACCCTGTGATCGGTTACAAAGCCTCCAGCAGCACTGAATGTGCTTTCCGAAATAACGCTGGGTGCAGGACAGGCCAGTAGCTCAATTGCATACTGTGCAAGCTCTGTACAGCCACCTTCTTCACCGCACCTTCTTTGACTGATGCCTCAACAACACATTGGCCAAGACCAGGATTTTGTAACCTCCCAGTCTCTGGGAACGCGTTGCACATACCTTTCTGCAAGGCCTCCCGAAGATGTTTCATCTTCTGCTCCCTCTGCGCCAGCAAGAGAAGGTCTGCAACCGTACTCTTTTAACGTGGATTAAGGAGGGTTGCCAGCCAGTAATCCCTCTCCTTGATGGCATGAATATGAGGATCCTTGCAGGCTTTGCAGGATCAGGGAGGCCATGGAGCGTAGGTTTGCTGAGGCATTTGGTCCGGAGTCCTCTGGGTCACGCAGGATGATGTGATCCGCAGCCACATACAAGTCCATGGGTTTCTTTGGACTGTAATTGATCCCTTGAAGACTGCTGCTGATGCTAGGCTCCACCTTCATGCTGACATAATCCTCCTCCTTGTGGTCCTCGTCCAGTGTGATAGGTGGGCAAGCAGGAACACTGTCTGGATAAAGGGGGCCTTGAGAGGTAAGTTAGTCCTCCTCCTTCCTCCCTCTGTTCTGCCTTAAATGCCCTGTCCATTATTCCACGCAGAGTGTGCTCAAACAGGTGTATAAGAGGGACAGTGTCACTGATGCATGCACTGTTACTGCTCACCATCCTTGTGGCCTCCTCAAATGGTGACGGGACAGTGCATGCATCCCTGATCATGGCCCACTGTCTTGGGGGGGGGGGGGGGGGGGGGAATCAAGCCCCCCTCTGACCCTGTCCTGGTGCCATATTGACAGATACCCATTGATGGCCCTCAGCAGCCACTGCAGCATGGCCAACGTAAAGTTTCACCTGGTGGGCATGTCACAGATTAGGCAGTTCTTGGGCAGGTTGTATTCCTTTTGGAGGTCAGCCAGTTTCCTGGCCTGCTTCAGGACATCCTGTAAGCCTGGGTACCTGCCCAAGAACCTCTGCACCACCAAGTTAAGGATGTGAGGGAAACGGGGCACATGGGTCAGTTGTCCTTGTCTGGGGGCGGAGAGGTTGGTGCCATTGTCGCAAACTACCATTACTGGCTTAAGCTGGCGTTGCGTCAACCACCTCTGAGCCTGCCCCTGCAGAGCTGACAGAACCTCTGCCCCAGTGGGGCTCCTGTCCCCCAAGCACACCAGCTCAAGCACTGCATGGCATCTTTTTGCCTGCGTAGCTTTTTGAACGCCTACGGAGCACCGCTGGTTCCGAGGACAAATCGGCACAGGATGAGGCCACAGAGGAAGAAGAGGGGGTGGAGGAGAGGGGTGTCGCAATCACCAGTAGTAGCATTTATGGCGGGAAAAACCTCCAACACTACTGTATCTTATCCTGCATCCTTCCCAGCTGCCAGCAGAGTCACCAAATGCGCCGTGAAAGATGGGTAACGTCCCTGTCCATGCCTGCTGGACCATGAATCGGTGGTAATATGCACCTTACCACTGACCGCCCTGTCCAGCGAGGCATGGACATTGCCTTCCACATGCCGGTAGAGAGCCGGAATCTCCTTCCGTGAAAAAAGTGGTGTTTGGGAACCTGACACATTACACAAACTGACAGAAGGGGACAAACTCACAGAAGGGGGCCAAGTCTATCAACTGAAAAGGCAGCAGTTTAAGTGCTAGCATTTAACCGCTGGGCATGTGGATGGCTGGGAGCGAACTTCTTTTGTTGCTGCAGCAGCTGGGGCAGGGAAATTTGCCTGGTACAATCTGACGTCGGTGTATCGATTAGTACATTGCCCACGAATACTTGGCTGTGACACACCTAATTCTACACCTTCAGTCCTGTCTGTGCAGGAAGGTATAGTGGGGTTGGAGATCCCAGCTGAGGAGGAGCAAGAAGAGGTCCGCTTTGTGCTTTGCTGTGGTTCTGTGAGGTACACTTGCCAACGAACTGCATGGCAGGTCGACATGTCTGGTCAAGCAGGTTGTGCCCAAGCGGGTGATGTTTTGGCCACGTGATACACTTGTGACATGTTGCAAATAGCGGTGCGATCTGATTCACTCGTCTCAAAGACCCACACCAAAGAACTTTTTTTGTTTTTTTGTTTTGCTTTTTTAATATTCTTTGTGTTTTTCAAGAACAAGATACATCTATCAATACAATTATATTCCATTATATCTCTAAACATAGTACCTTTTCTTATCCTATTACATTTTTTAAGTCTGTTTAGCTATCTATATGTTCTTCTATCTGTCCTACTACAGAATAAAAGGGACTAGTTATGTTTCTCTTGCTATTGATTATCCTTATCTTTAATTTCTGTCTACCTCTTTTAACATTTTATATCCCACCCCCCCCCCAAAAAAAAAAAAAGAAAGAGGGAAAAAAGAGAAAAAAAAAACATACAAAATAAATAAATCCTCACCCTACTTCACTCTCTCCTCCTTCCCACCCTCCTACCCCCTTAGTTGTTACTTGCTGATCTCTATTTTCCTCATTTCTCGGGGGGGGGGGTTTATTCCTCAACTATATTTCCCATCGATCTCTTCCCTTTCTCTGATTGCACAAATGTATTCCATTTTGCCCAGGTTTTATTTATTGTTCTTTTCTATTTTGTGCCATTAATACCAAGTCTCCTAAGATCCCCAGGTTTCTCACCTTATTGAGCCATTCCGCTATTGTAGGGGGGTGGGAACTTTTCCAATTTTTCGCTATACATGCTTTAGCCTCGTTAACCATATGACATATTATCGAGTTTTTATATGTCTGTATCGATAGTTGTGAGAGGTGCAACAGGAAAAACTCTGGTTCGTCCAGTATTGGCCATGTTACCATTTTTTGAATGATTTTTTGTACATCCTGCCAGTATTGCCTAATTTTAGGGCTTGTCCAATATATATGATATAGAGTTCTTTGTTGCATCTCCAGCATCTATCCGAAGCTTCAGGGTAAAACCTTTTTATTTTTACTGGTGTATAATACTACCTAGTCATTAGTTTGTAGTTTGCTTTTTGCGATTTAGTACATATTGATGTATTTAAGGCTCTGGGCCAGATTCTCAGCGGCGCTACGACGGAGTATCTCAGATACCCCGCCGTATCGCCGTTTTTTTTTGCCTCGTATCTATGCGAGTGATTCCTAGAATCACTTTGGCATAGATACGGCTGAAGATCCGACAAGTGTAATACCATTACACTTGCGGATCGTAGTTGTAATGACAACTCCGACCACTAGGTGGCCTTTACGTTTTCTCATTTGCCTATGCAAATGAGGCTACTACTCCGATTGCTGATCGCTTTTACGCCGCCCCGTCGTCGCATACGTCGTTTACAAACGCATAAGGTTACCCCTGCTTATATGAGGGGTAACCTTACGCAGTACCGTCGGATGCCATGTTAAGTATGGTGTCGGGTCAGCGTCGGCTTTTTCTGTCGCTTACGTCGTTTTACTAACTCGTTCGCGAATAGGGCATTGCATAGTGTCTATCACGTGGTTTTGACGTCGGTTTCCACAACGCTTTCTGACGTGAGCTGGAGCATGCGCACTGGGCTTTTTCCCTGGCCGGCGCATGCGCAGTTCGTTCGACGCGGGGGCGCGCTTAATTTAAATACAAGCCGCCCCCTTTGAATTACGCGGGCTTACGATGGGCGATTTACTCTACGCCTCCGCAAACTACGGAGCAAGTGCATGGAGAATACGGCACTTGCTCTGTTACGTTGCGGCGGCGAATTTGTATGAGAATCTGGCCCTCAGTGTAAAATCTTTTGGGATTGGGCAGGTGTGAAGGTCCTATTAAAGTCCCTCCCCCACTCAATAATTGCTTGCATCTCATAGTTCTCTGTTGGAGCTATTAACAACGTATATAATTTTGATATTGTTAGATCGAGGGATTCCTTTTCATTACAGTAGGTTTCAAATTTAGTCGGTTCCCGTTTAAACCCGTTTATTGGTCCCAGTGACTCTAGGAAGTGTCGCAATTGGACTGCCTGCCAGTATTTTATTTCAAATACACCCCCTGGTTGCGTCAAAGCCGATATTGTAGGCCATGTTTCTGATACCAAAAAATGTGATACCTGGCTATATCCTCTCTCTCGGAGTGTCTGAAACGCTCCTACTTCCATCCCCGGTCCAAAACATGGGTTTCCCAATATTGGATATAGTGGGGGAATATTTTTACTAGATTTTGGGATTTTGGCAGAGCTTTGCACTTATTGCCATCGTAGGTCCTATAAAAGGATGTTTTTTAATGTGTTCCGGTATGTTGACGTAGCACCAAGGTGTCCCATTCAGAGGTTTATGGCTCATCCCCTGTTCCAGTTCTATCCATAATTTAAGATCTTTATGTTTATGCCAATCTGACTCTTCCCAAGTGAACCGCTTGATGGTATTTAGCCACATCTGGGACCGCTAGGCCCCCATGACACTTGGGTAGAGTCATTTGTCTTCTATTTATCCTTGGCCGTTTGTTTGGCCCAGATACATTTTGTAAAGATCATATTTACCTGCCTAAAATAGGCTCTCAGGATTTCTTTTGGTATGGCTTGGAATAGGTACAAAAATGTTGGTAATATATTCATTTTAATTGCATTACAACGACCGAACCATGAATGGAACCCTTGGTGCCACTTATCCAGTAGGGAACATACTACTTTATATATTGGTGGAAATTTTACAGCAAACACTTTCTCCAGTTTTGATGGTATATTTATCCCTAGATATTTCAGGGAAGATTCTACCCACTTAAACTTAAATTTAGGTTGTATGTTTTGCAACATTTTCAGTGGGAGTGCTACCCCATTGCTTCCGATTTTGCATAGTTAATCTTCAGGCCTGCTAATGTCCCGTATATTTCAATTTCTTTCATCAAGTTAGGTAGTGAGACCTGGGGGCAGGATAATGAAAACATTAGGTCATCGGCAAAAGCAGATATTTTATATTTCTGATTACCTACTTGAAGTCCTTGTATGTCCTGGTTTTCCCTGATCCACATCGGAGATAGTGGACACCCCTGGCGCGTTCCATTTGAAATTTCAAACGTTTCCGAGTAAATACCATTTACTTTTATCGACGCCCGGGGTGTTGTATATACTCCTGCTAGCCATTTCCGCATTTGCTCTCCTAGACCCATTTGTTTCAGTACTTCAAACATAAAACTCCAGGTAACCCTATCGAATGCTTTTTCTGCTCAGAAAAATAGAGGGTGTTTTTTGTTTTTATTGGCGTGGTATACCAAATTAAGGACCTTTGTTGTATTGTCCCTTGCCTCTCGGGAAGGAACAAATCTGACCTGGTCTTGATTTACCATTTGTGTTAGAAAGGGCTGTAAACGCGTAGCAAGCAGTTTTGTAAATTATTTTATGTCTGTATTTAACAGGGAGATTGGGCGATAGCTCC
This sequence comes from Rana kukunoris, assembly GCA_029574335.1. NCBI lineage: Eukaryota > Metazoa > Chordata > Amphibia > Anura > Ranidae > Rana > Rana kukunoris. The sequence goes on along the minus strand of CM056049.1, from coordinate 406,597,038 downwards.
TGCACTCCACCGGGTCCTTCCCCTCCTTTGGAATTACCGAAATATATGCCGAAATATATGCCGAAATATATGCCGTAAGTGCCTCCGGCGGAAATGCAGAAGCTCGGCCAATCTCATTGAAAACCCTTGTCATATAGGCCCCCAGTATTGGGAAGAAATATTTGTAATATTGGATCGTGAATCCATCTGGACCCGGGGCCTTCCCATTTTTAACTGTTTTTATTGCTGCCTCCACTTCCTCTACTGAAATTGGTATGTCTAGTTTTTTACGTTCTAGTGAGGATATCCTAGGTAGCTGTGTTGAAAGCAGGTATTCCGTTTTGTCATGGTTTCCCAAAGTCGAGGTTAAGTTATAGAGAGATGAGTAGTATTCTCTAAATCTCTGGGCTATGTCTTTGGGGAGTGAAAGTAACTGTCCATTTTCCTTCTTAATGTGGGGGATATATACCGTCTTTCCCTTTTCTCTGAGTTTTACCGCCAGGATTTTGCTGCATTTTTCTCCTAATTCATAATTCATAAAGAACTTTTGGAATAACACGGAGACAGCAGCGACCTGCACATGCAGAGCTCTGCGGTGTGATGCAGTCTGTGTGCTGCCCTTAAGCTGGCCCCTGCAGGGCATCCTGCCTCGACGATCCTCCTCTCCTCTCTCCTGTCAGGCACCCACGTGCAGTGGGTGACCTCATCATCCCCGCCCTCCTAATCACTGTAGAAAACCTGGCAGTATCCTGCAGCTGGGGGAACATGACTGCCAGATTGCTGTCCTCCTTGGGCACCCCCTCTCTCTGGGCTCACGTTACTGCCTTCCTCTAGCTGGGTACCATCATCGAAACCTTCAAAACTCTGCACATCCTCCTGCAGCATGTACCCAACACTGTGTTCAAACAGTTCGGGAGACTCCTCAGGAGGACATGGGGCTCGGGAAGGAGTGACCGATTCCATTGAGCAGACGGAAGAGGCTGCGTTGGCAGCTGTTTTGCCTAAGTACCCTCAGCCTGGGTGAGGGAGGATAAGGACAGCTTGGTCATCCACTCTAGCAAGTGTTCGGCATGTTGCGGCTCAACACGGCCAGCTGCCGAAAAAAGAACGAGCGTGTCCCAGTATCCACGACCAGCACTGTTGTCTCTAGAGGCAGAGCCTGCTTGCCCTCTTTTATCCGCTTGTGACTCTCTGCCTCTCCTTGTTTTCCGTCCAGATATTAGTATATATGGCCTCCAGGGAGATGTAGCTGCAAAAATACTGACAATACTTTTAGATCCTGGCCTGTGGTATTAGTATGAGAACACCCAGCAATTGTATTCACGTAGCTTTAGATGCACACTGTGCAAATGAAATTAAACTGAATACTGTATGTCCCTGACCTGCCTTTATTTGTATGAGAACACCAGCAATTGTATTCAGGTAAGCTTTAGGGAACACGAAGTGAGTGAAGCAAATCCTTGGCTAGACAAGACTGTTGCCACAACTACATGTTTCGGAGGTGGAGCCTCCTTCAGATTACGCCCTTGACTCCTCTAGCCTGCTTTTAAGTGAACCCTCCAGCTTTCTGTAGCAATACTGTCTGGATTGTCAAATACCCACACTAAGAACTAAATGTTTTTTACAGTTTGGTTCACGCTAAGTACCAAGTAAATTTGAGTATTTTTAAACCCTAGAATTTAATAAACTGGTTGTTTAAAAAGAATAAAGCACTGTCCAGCTTTCTCCATTTGTAATTTGGGTGAATGGAGACCAAGTGTTAAAAAAAAAAAGGGGGGGGGGATTGTTTAATCTCAAGATTGCCAGCAAAGGATCAAGACCGCACAACAGATCCAGAGGGGGACAAAGGCCACAAGTGACGTCACGCAGCGCCGGCGGGCACGTGCTCGAAGTAAAACACAGCCTGACATGATGAGGAAACGGAGATCGCAAAAACACACCACATCCACATACAGGCCAGGAAGGGAGACATCTATTTCTGTACATGCGACTTTTCAGTTCCACCTTCTTTTAATTTGATCTTGCATTTAAACATTAAATCATCACACTAGGGTAGCCTTGCGCTCTTTCTTTTATATATTTCAGACCAAGTTCGCTACCCAGTGGTTTGACAGAGCTGCAGCATCTAGATCTAAGAACTTTTATTTAGACTGTTGCAATCTGAATGTGTATAGCAGGGATATGCAATTAGCAGACCTCCAGCTGTTGCAAAACTACAAGTCCCATCATGCCTCTGACTCTGGGTGTCATGCTTGTGGCTGTCAGTCTTGCTATGCCTCGTGTGAATCTTAGTTCTGCAACAGCTGGAGGTCCGCTAATTGCATATCCCTGGTGTATAGGGACAGCACTAGTTTGGTTTTTCTGTTTCTTTTGACTTTTACAACAGAAAGCGCTCTATTCGTGCCTCAACGTGACAACAGACCCTAAGGGAGGGGCCAGTCTGTCACGCTGAGGCACACATCCATATATATGCGGCTGTCTTCTCAGAAAATGTAGCTCATAACTGTAAAGTTATTGGTTTACACCTTCTTTTTATTTTTTTTACTTCTAGTTTTTGCATGTACTTTATACAGCAGCGGATCCTCAACTTTTGTAATTTTTCATTGGCACCTGCTTATACAGTATACTGTAAAGTTTTCTTTTCCCTTTTGTGAAAAATTTATATTTTAATCAAGATAAACTAAAATCGACACACAGGACCACAAACGCATCAAAACATATTGAAGCAGTAGGTTTTGAAAGAGGTTTTTTTCTATACCCAAAAACACAGCCTTCGGTGTAATGCTGCAGCTGTCCCATGTGGGCTCTATGCCTGCTGATCACTCGGTTTTTGGTCTGCTCAGAGCAGAGAGCATTGACTATCGCTGCTCTCAGCTCTGCTCCTCCTTTGTTTACTGGAGTGTTGGGAAGGCGGGTGGGTGCAGCTTATTCAGCTGTCAGCCGTGTGTTGAGAGACATAGACAGCTGTCAGGCAGCTGGGTGGAAAGGCTGCCGCGTCGGCCTGCTGTCGGTTAACTTTAGGTCTCAGGAGTGCAAAAGAAAGTGTAGACCTGTGACACACGAGAAGTTTGACTAAAAAGCTTTGGCCACACTTCTTCTTCTCTTTTAACCCTTTCACGCCGAGCGAACGCATATATGCGTCGTCGGCTTTCGGGGGTTATACCGGGATGATAGCTGCAGGCATCATCCTGGTACCGTTGTTTAGAGCTGGCGATCAGCTATCCAAACATAACAACCGATGCGGCTAAAAGCCGCCCGATTGTTATGCCGGAGGAGTGGGAGTGGACATACCCCCCCCCCCGCCACCTCTCGCCACTCTCGATCCGGCTCCTCCATCGTCTTTGCGCGGACTGAAAGTCTGGTGGTCCGTAGGCGTTCAAAAAGTCGTAAGCAGCTTTGATTCAGTATCCGCATTGAAAACACAGAAGCAACGTCATGACGTCACTTCCGGATTTAAAAAAGTAACCGTATTCAGAATCGCAGTTTTCGGCGATCGAAATACTTTGTAGTGCAAAGGAGGGACTGGGGGGTCTTTTAGACCCCTGATCCCTCCATAAAGAGTACCTGTCACCACCTATTACTGTCACAAGGGATATTTACATTCCTTGTGACAGCAATAAAAGTGCTCAAAATGTCGTTGTGGGCCTGACTTCTGTTATAAATTGACAATTAAAAAAAAGTGCATACGGAAGTCGCGCCCGCATATGAAAACGGTGTTTAAATCGCACATGTGAGGTATCGTCGGAGTAAGAGCAATAATTCTAGCCGTAGACCTCCTCCGTAACTCTAACCTGGTAACCGTAAAAAAAGTTTAAAGCGTCGCCTATGGAGATTTTTAGGTACCGTCGTTCGTCGCCATTCCACGAGTGCGTGCAATTATAAAGCGTGACATACTTGGTATCTATTTACTTGGCGTAACATCTTTCACATTATGCAAAAAAATTGGGCTAACTTTTCTTAAAATGTTTTTTTTAATTCATGCAACTTAATTTTTCCCAAAAAGTTGCATTTAAAACACTGCCGCACAAATACCGTGTGACATAAAATATTGCAACAAACGCCATTTTATTCTCTAGATTCTCTGCTAAAAAAATATATATATATATGTTTGGGGGTTCCAAGTAATTTTCTAGCCAAAAATACAGATTTTAACTTTTAAACACCAAATTCATAAATAGGCTTAGGCGTTAAAGTGTTAAGCGACTTTAGTTTTACATAATTAACCACACAACCCATTGTCACAAACCTTTTTGTTCCTGTTAATATTTGTTTTTTGTTTTTTTAACAATTTTGAGTTTCATTTCATGTGCACAATTTATTCCTTTTTTTTTTTTTTTCCTTCAGGTTTTGAACAGATTGACATTTGCATCAACTCTTTCGCACTTGCGGAGATTAAACTCCCCTATTGGCAGAGATGGAAAACTTGCCAAACCTAGACAATTGCATAACACATTATGGGGAATGGTATGCCCTGCAGAGACTCCTGAGGTAAAACCAATACTTATGCAAAGGCATTTGGAGCACACAAAGGAGATTCATATCCTTTGTGGGTATAGAAAAATCTAAGTTTTTTTTTTTTTTTTGTGTGGCAATAAAATGTCACCATTTAATCTTTTTTTCTTTTACACCCTTTTTCAGACTTTCTGTCCTGCCAATAAATGAATAGGCAACCTGTGAATTTGCAGTCTTTGTCATTCACAGTTGGGGTCAGCAAAGAATGTAGAAATTTTAAATGTTTCAGCTGGGCATCTGGGTAATATAATATATAGGGATATTGACTTAATTGTGTGTGTAATATATATATATATATATAGAGAGAGAGAGATTATTATATTTTTTATAGAAAATATTTTTATCACTGACAAGTGATTAGTCTATCCTTTTTTAATGGTAGTTTTTTTTAACAGACAGAATAACAAAAATATTCCGAAAATTTCGAAAATTATAAGTTGATTTGCGTTTTAATGTGTAAAATAAGTATTTGACCCTGTCGCAAAACATGACTTGGTGGCGAAACCCTTGTTGCCAGTCAGAGGTCAGATAGATGTTGTAGTTGCACACATCTCAGATTTTGTCCCACTCCTCTTTGCAGATCCTCTCCAAGTCATTAAGGTTTTGAGCCTGACGTTTGGTAACTCGAATCTTCAGCTCCCTCCACATATTTTCTATGGAATTAAGGTCTGGAGACTGGCTAGGCCACTCAAAGACCTTTAATGTGCTGCTTCTGGAGCCACCCCTTTGTTGCCTTGGCTGTGTGTGTGTTTGGGTCACTGTCATTCTGGAATACCCATCCACAATCCATTTTCAATGCCCTGGCTGATGGAAGGAGGTTTTCACCCAAGATTTGATGGCACAAGGCCCTGTCCATCGTCTTTTTAATGCACTGAAGTTTTTCTGGACCATTATCAGAAAAATACCCCACAAACCACCACTTCCATGTTTACACCTCCCTTGTTTGACGGTGGGTTTGACATATTTTTTGGGGTCATAAGCACCATTCTTCTTCCTCCAAACACGGCGAGTTGAGTTGATGCCAAACAGTTTGATTGTAGTCTCATCTGACCCCAACACTTTCACCCAGTTCTCCCCTGAATCATTCAGATGTTAATTAGCAAACTTTGGATTGGTCTGTACATGTGCTTCCTTGAGAAGGGGGACCTTGAGGGCGCTGCAGGATTTCAGTCCTTCACAACGTATTGTTACCTGAGCTGATTCCTCACTCTTCTCATGATCATTGAAACTCCACAAGGTAAGATCTTGCATGGAGCCCCAGACCGAGGGAGATTGAGTTATTTAGTGTTTCTTTCATTTATGAAATATTGGACCAACTGCTGTAACTCTCTCACCAAGCTGCTTGGCGATGGTCTTGTAGCCCATTCCAGGCTTGTGTAGGGCTACAGTCTTATTCCTGCCATCCTTGGACAACTTTTTGGACTTGGCAATGGTGGAGAGATTGGAATTTGCGACTTTGGACAGGTGTCTTTTATACAGGTTAGAAGCTGAGAATAGGAGCAGTCCCTTTCATACCTGTATAGAAGACATCTGGGAACCAGAAATCTTGCTGATTGGTAGGGAATCAAATACTTATTTTACAGTGCAAATCAACTTATAGCTTTTTTTAAATGCATTTTTTGGATATTCGGTCTCTTAATGTTAAACTAAACCATCCATCAATTATCTGTGTGTTTGTGCGCACACACATATATACACACACACATATACACACACACATATATACACACATATATACACACATATATACACACATATATACACACATATATACACACATACACACACATACACACACATACATACACATACATATGCACACAGTGCCTTGCGAAAGTATTCGGCCCCTTTAAACTTTGCGACCTTTTGCCACATTTCAGGCTTCAAACATAAAGATACAAGACTGTAATTTTTTGTGAAGAATTATCAAGTGGGACACAATCATGCAGTGGAACGAAATTTATTGGATATTTCAAACTTTAACAAATAAACTGAAAAATTGGGCATGCAAAATTATTCAGCCCCTTTACTTTCAGTGCAGCAAACTCTCTCCAGAAGTTCAGTGAGGATCTCTGTATAATCCAATGTTGACCTAAATGACTAATGATGATAAATAGAATCCACCTGTGTGTAATCAAGTCTCTGTATAAATTCACCTGCACTGTGATAGTCTCAGAGGTCCGTTTAAAAGCGCAGAGAGCATCATGAAGAACAAGGAACAAACCAGGCAGGTCCAAGATACTGTTGTGGAAAAGTTTAAAGCCGGATTTGGATACAAAAAGATTTCCCAAGCTTTAAACATCCCAAGGAGCACTGTGCTAGCAATAATATTGAAATTGAAGGAGTATCGGACCACTGCAAATCTACGAAGACCTGGCCATCCCTCTAAACTTTCAGCTCATACAAGGAAAAGACTGATCAGAGATGCAGCCAAGAGGCCCATGATCACTCTGGATGAACTGCAGAGATCTACAGCTGGGAGACTCTGTCTATAGGACAACAATCAGTCGTATACTGCACAAATCTGGCCTTTATGGAAGAGTGGCAAGAAGAAAGCCATTTCTTAAAGATATCCATAAAAAGTGTCATTTAAAGTTTGCCACAAGTCACCTGGGAGACACACCAAACATGTGGAAGAAGGTGCTCTGGTCAGATGAAACTAGAATCACTTTTTGGCAACAATGCAAAACTTTGCCGTAAAAGCAACACAGCTCATCACCCTGAACACACCATGCCCACCATCAAACATGGTGGTGGCAGCATCATGGTTTGGGCCTGCTTTTCTTCAGCAGGGACAGGGAAGATTGTTAAAATTGATAGGAAGATAGATGGAGCCAAATACAGGACCATTCTGGAAGAAAACCTGATGGAGCCTGCAAAAGACCTGAGACTGGGACGGAGATTTGTCTTCCAACAAGACATTGATCCAAAACATAAGCGAAATCTACAATCGAATGGTTCACAAACATATCCAGGGATTAGAATGGCCAAGTCAAAGTCCAGACCTGAATCCAATCGAGAATCTGTGGAAAGAACTGAAAACTGCTGTTCACAAATGCTGTCCATCCCACCTCACTGAGCTTGAGCTGTTTTGCAAGGAGGAATGGGCAAAAATGTCAGTCTCGATGTGCAAAACTGATAAACATACCCCAAGCGACTTACAGCTGTAATCGCATCAAAAGGTGGCGCTACACAGTATTAACTTAAGGAGGCTGAATAATTTTGCATGCCCAATTTTTCAGTTTGAAATTTCCAATAAATTTCGTTCCACTTCATGATTGTGTCCCACTTGTTGTTTGTTCACAAAACATTTGTTTTATCTTTATGTTTGAAGCCTGAAATGTAGCAAAAGGTTGAATACTTTCCCAATGAATAAATATGTACCCTGGCAGAATTGGAGTTCTTGGCCATTTTTAAAAGAATATGAATGATGACACAAACTTTTCTTTAACTCATGGTTAGTATTTGGCTGAAGCCATTTATCAATAAACTGCTTACCCCCCTCCCCCCCTTTTTTTCATTTTTTTTTTTTTTTTTTTTTTTTCCAAAAGAATTTTATTGATAAGAATGATAACATTACAAGCAATGTAGTGCACCAAACAGTACATTAGTCAGTAAAGTTGCGGTCGCAGCCGCCGTACCACAGATAGTAAGTTGCGCAGAATATAGATGCAGATGTGTAAACAGTGGGGTACAGCTGGGTGGTGTCACAGAGTCTAGGGGCTTCTCGTCCGCCCTGCACAAAACAGCGTTAACAAAGGTGTGAAGTAGAAGACGTCTATAAGAGAAACACAAACATGGGGAGGGAAGTGGGTACGGGAGCTGAGTTATATAGGTGGCATATGGTAAATGCTTGGACTAACGGGGAGCCACCCTTTCGCCGCCCACCCCTATAGGGAACAATCTGTGGGCGGGGGGTACAGAAACCTATAATTGTGTAAGGGTTGACTGGCGTTGTCCAAGGAAGGGGAGGATACTCCTCAGCAAAGGGTAAATCCAGGGGACAATGACATCCACCGGTTAGGTGGTTAGGTGTATCCCTGGAGTCTTCCTTCCGGATCCGCAGGGGGTGGGTTATCCCCATGGGGAGGTTGCAGGATAGGTGCACCGTCTGGTAGAGGCGTTCGTGAGTCAACGTTGGGGAGGGGGTGGGAGCGTTGGAAGTGGGAGAGAGGAGTGCGAAGGAGAGGGGTTGACGGATGTCAAGATCATTGGACGCTAGCATCTGTTGGCATGGTGGAAGAAGTTGGGCCGACGTGTCCCGGGGAGGGGCCGGAGGAGTTCAAAGATGATCTGTAGTGGGTCCAGCAGGCCCACGTTTGTCTGTGTTTGTCCTGGGTGTCTTTGGCTTGGTGGATAAGCATTTCCATCTCCTCTATTCTGTCGACTCGGGACCGCCATTCGGCTACAGTGGGGGGATGTGGGTCGTTCCAATGAATCGGTATACACTGCGTAGCTGCATTGATGAGGTGTAGGGTCAATGATTTGCGATATGTCGATTTGGGCAAGGATGTGTGATGTAGAAGGTATTGTGCGGGGGTGAAGTCAGGTGTATAAGTGGTAATTTGGGATATGAGGGTGTGTATTTCCGTCCAGAACGTTCGCAGGACCGGGCATCCCCACCATACGTGGAGGAGTGTACCGGAGCCCGCTTTGCATCTCCAGCACGTGGGTGCAATGGAGGGGAATATTTTGTGGAGTTTCTCGGGCGTCCTATACCAACGGGAATAGAGTTTGAATCTGTTCTCCTGGGCCGACACGTTTATCGATCCCTTGTGGGTATGTTCCCAGATCGTTTCCCAGTCGTCGCTGGAGAGTGAGATGGATAAATCACTTTCCCAGGAGTGGTGGATATCGGTGTTGGGTTGGAGTTTGGAGGTCAGCAGGGAGTACAGGGTCGAGATTAGGTGCTTCTGTGGGTCTGGTTGGTTGCACAAGCGCTCGAAGGGGGTGAGGTCCCTGGACCAAACCCGGACTGTCGGCGCTTTGTGGAGGAAGTGTCGGATTTGGAAGTATTTAAAGCGTGGGATGGTGGCTCCTGGGAGCCTCGAGAGTACGGCCTCGTGTGTGAGCATTGTTCCCCTCTCGAGGAATTGGTGGGCACGTATCGTTTGTTCACTAGAGGGAGCGGGGCCAGCTAACACTTGGATGCCTGCCGGAAAGTCTGGATTGTGGGTAAGAGGTGTCATGGGGCCTGGTGAGGGCGTCATGTCCATGGCTCTGCAAGTTTTCCTGAAAGTGGATATGGAGGGGCCGATAAGCGGGTGCGTCTTGCCTGCGCCAGGGACGGAGCGGGGGTCTATCCATGGTAGGTGAGCTGACCGCATTCCCAGTATTGTGTCCTCTAAGGATACCCAGTCCTTGCTGGTCTTATGGACGTGCCAGTCTACAATCCTAGTGAGGTGGCATGCTGTGTAGTAGAGAAGTGGGTCTGGGAGGCCTATGCCTCCCTTGTGCTTAGGTAAGGTCAGTCTATTCCAGCTTAATCTAGCGGGGCGGTCAGCCCAAAGGAATGACCGGCATGTCTGCTTAATGGAGGTGAAGAAGGATGGGGGCAGGCTGATCGGGACCGCTTGAAATAGATACAATAATCTCGGGAGGACATTCATTTTGATCACCGCCGCCCTGCCAAACCAGGAGAGATTGCCCTTAGTCCAGTTAAGCAGATCAGTTTTTATCGTGCAAAGGGCAGGGAGGAAGTTGTTAGCGTAAAGGTCGGTCAGCTTTCTTGGGAGTTTTATGCCCAAGTATGTGATGTCTCGATCTCCCCATTTGAACGGAAAGTCCTGTTTGCAAAGGGCAACCATTGCTTGGGGCAGGGAGACGTTTAGTGCCGTCGATTTGTGGAAATTGATCTGGAGGTTCGAAAGGATCTTGAACGTCTGGAGGTCTTTGAGGAGGTTAGGGATAGTAACGAGGGGGTTCGTCAGAAACATTAAGACGTCGTCTGCATATGCAGCAATTTTATATTGTCGTTGGCCAATCGTGACGCCCCGAACATCTGGGTTGTCTCTCAGCCGGCGGAGGAATGGTTCGAGGGATATAATAAAAAGTATGGGTGAGAGGGGGCATCCCTGCCTGGTTCCGTTGTGGACGGAGAAGGCGTCTGACAGGCGGCCGTTCACCCTCACCCTAGCGGTCGGTGTAGAGTATAGTGCCATGATCATTTGGAGGAATCGTGTCGGCAAGCCCGTCATGCGTAAGGCCGCCAACAAGTAATCCCAGGCCACTCTGTCAAAGGCCTTCTCCGCATCCAGGGAAAGGAAGAAGCCGTTCACTCCATGCGTTGAAAGCCAATGGTGAACGTTGATGGCCTTGGTGGTGTTGTCCCTGGCTTCCCTACCAGGAACAAAGCCTACCTGGTCAGTGGAGATCAAGTCGGGCAGAAAGGGGAGGATCCTGTTGGCCAGGATTTTGGCGTACAATTTGACATCTACGTTAAGTAGAGAAATGGGTCTGTAATTGGAGACTAAGGTGACATCTTTCCCGGGTTTAGGTATTAGTGTGATGTGTGCCTCTAGTATGTCTCTGTCAGTGTGGGGGGGGAGTGGGATATCATTGAATGCTTTGATGAACCTGGGAACAAGTGTTGTAGAGAAAGTCTTGTAATAGCCTGAAGATAGACCATCTGGGCCCGGGCTCTTCCCGGCTTTAGTTGTTTTAGAGCCATGAGGGTCTCTTCCGTCGTAATTGGCGCGTCAAGGGGGGACATGTCTGGGGCAGGGGACGGGGGCGAGCCGTACATGGCGAGGAAGTCGTCTATGAGCCTAGGTCTCGGTGTCGCTGTGTTCGGTATAGATGGTTTGGGCAGGTCATATAGCGAGGATAGGTAGCGAGTGAACTGTTGTGCTATGAGATCTGTCCTGGTGACCTCGTCGCCGTTTGCCGAACGTATGGAATGTATTGTGAGGGCTGCTTTCTTTTTTTGCAAGGCGTTGGCTAGGAGCTTCCCCGACTTATTACCAAACTCGTAGAACAATTTCTGGGTTAGGGTAAATTTATGTCTCAGTCTGGTTTGGAACAAGTCCAAGAGGTCCTGCCTAGCTTTCAGGAGCGCGTCGTGGGCATCAACAGCAAGGGAGCGCTTGTGTGTTTGTTCAAGGGACTTGATTTTGTGCGTCAGTTCGGCGATATGGGCCATCCTATGCTTACGTCGTCTAGACATCAGAGAGAGTATTTCACCTCTGATGACACATTTGTGGGCAGCCCACACTGAGGCGGGGGCTACTTCTCCCGATTCATTGTCCTCGAAGTAGTGGGTCAGTCTAGAGGTCAAGGTGGCCACATCCCCAGGGTCTAGGAGGATGGAGTCGTCCATTCTCCAGATCCCTGATGGGAGGCGTTTTCCCTGCCAGGTCAAGGTCATTGTGATCGGGTGATGGTCCGAGATTAGCATGGGTTCAATAGAGGCACCCGAGAGGAGAGCGAGGTCGTTTTGGGTGATGAAAAGGTGGTCGATGCGCGAGTATTTATTATGCAAGGGGGAGAAGAAGGTGAAATCTTTGGTATTGGGGTGTAATGTGCGCCAAGAGTCGTGTAGGGACAGGAGGCTGAGTTGGGATTTAATGGCCTTGAGTGCTCTGTATGTCAGGCAGGATGTGCCGTTCGAAGTGTCTAAGAGAGGGGATAGTGGGACGTTAAAGTCCCCTCCCAGGATCAATATGCCGGTTTGGAAAGCGGTCAGGTTGTGGAGGGTGTCTCGAACGAACTGCACCTGTCGCGTGTTGGGGGCATAGATGTTCGCTATAGTGATAGGCGTTCCTTGAAGTTTCCCTTTAATAAATAGATATCTGCCTTGTACATCTCTCGAGACGTCCTCGACCTGTAATGGGCAATGTTTTGAGAGGAGGATGGATACTCCTTTAGCTTTCGATTCGGCGGTAGTTGCGTGATATACTGTGGGGAAGCAGCGATTGTGAAGTTTAGGGACACTATCTGACCTGAAGTGTGTCTCCTGCAGGAGGACTATATGTGGTTTATCTTTTTGCAGGGCGTATAGCAGCTGGGAGCGTTTCTCGGGCTTGTTAAGTCCCCGAGCATTCAGGGAGTACAGTCTGAGTGTTCGAAAGGTGTCGTCCATGTCGGAGGTACTGGGGTCCAAGTTATTTTGGTCCGTCATGGTAGTCAAGAAGGGGGGGGGGGGGACGGGAGGGGAGGTGTGTGAGGGGAACAGTGGGGAGGGTAAGTGATCCTGTGCACCTTCAAAAGTGGGTGGGTGCCCTGATGAGGGCGGTGTCTAACAGAGGTGGAAGGGTATCAAAACACGAGTGAGTTTTCCCCGTCCGGTGGGGGGGGCACTCGGAGGCGTACGGTGTACGCGGGAACTGCGCCCACTTCGCACAACCGCTTGGGGGTTGGGCGGAGCACGCCAGAAGGCGAGTGTGGTTAGTTACCAGGCTAAGTGTAGCAGTCAAGAAACTAAAACTAAACTTAACAATACTAAAATACATCACGCCACCTCAGAGCATGGAGAACCACTAGGTCCAGCGTCTTTGGGGAGATTTGGGTGCAGAGTGGATCAGGCCACGTTATGAAGTCAATCTATGTCCTACCTTGAGGGGAGTGGTCGCCGATAGGGCCGGACAACCAGGCGGTGGATCGAGAGGGCGTCCCCACCCGGTCTGTGCGGTCCGTCAGGCCAATCCCCCCTCGGCTACTCAGCCGCCGTCCCTGCCTCCCCGCCGCTCGCCGCCTTCGCAGTCAGGGATGCGGCACTTAGCAGGGGAGGGAGAGGGCACCCAGTGTCACCGTGGCCCCACCTGAGGGGCCAGATGGTGTTCCCAACAGGGAAACATGTGAGGCTCGACACAGGTAATATGCAGCTGTGATATGAATTAAGGTATAAGCTGAACACAATGTCCATCCCCCAGAATACAAACCCGTTACAATGGAAATGCGGGAAGGAGGCGAGGTGTGGTCGCAGCATCAGTCCGCGGTAAAGCAGAGAGTCCAGGAGTTGGTCCGACAGCCTTTGGCGGCCCTCCGAGTGTGGCGTCTGTAAGGATGCAGGGCCGCTGTAATCCTGGGCATGTCTTGTAGCAAAGGCAGTATGGGTGGCAGTCCTACGGTGGTCGGCGGTAGTGGCGCATGGGAACTGGAAAGACGCGCCAGCCGGGGGAGAGGGGTGACGGGCTCGGAATGTCCAGGAGATTGACATCCTCGCTACATACTGGCCGTTTTCATCGAGGGCCAATCCGTGTGGTGGGTGGTGCTGTCGTCTCCTGGCATGGTACAGCGGAGTAGTAAGTCCCGTCAGCGGGGCGTAGTCGTCTGGGCCGTGTGTGGTGAATCCGAAGGTGTCTGGAGGCGGCCCGGTCACCCTCAGTGAGCCGGTCATAAACAGCGGACGGCCACGTAGTGAGTCGCTTCCGGCGCTGTGGGATGGCGCAATGTGACGGTGGCATTGCCACTTCCGGGATCGTCGCATCAAGACGCCGTCGAGCTTGTCGGGAGATGTAGTCTGCAGGAGACTGCAATAGTTCCACCTCTCTCCAGGCGGGCTGAAGGCTGTCGTTCACCGCATTGCACTCTGGGCATTGTAGGAGACAGGGAGAGGTCCGTTGTAGTTCAAGGACAGGCGTGTTTCAGCGGGGCGGCCTTCTAGTCATACGTTGAGAGGAAGGAGGGAGGCATGGGTTATCTCACAGAGCCGTGCATCATGCCGACAGGGCCTTCACATGTCCATTGAGAATCTCTGAGGCAGGTTGAGTGCGGGCCATAAATAAAAGAAAACAGGCAAACAAAGGCGTTAAACAACTGGCGCCAGAAACAAAGTGGCAAATAAAGTGTAAAATAAAAGGCAGGGCGGACCCTCGTGACACGTCTTCAGTAATCCCTCCGAGCCCGTCTAGCTCCCGGGGGGGGAGCGAATCGCGATCAGCCCTGGGGGCATGCTGGCCTGGGGGAGGCCGGGGAGGAGACGGGGACCTTTGGCGCCTGGCTCGGGAGGCCTGGGTCTCCATCGGTTCTTCTTGTGTTTTCGGCCACCTATTCACAGACTGGCGGTAGGCCGCGTACCACTCAGGGACCGCGACAACGGGCATGCCCAGCGTCTCACAGAAGCGGGGTAGATCCTCCGGGACCCTCAGCAATGCGGTACGGCCTTGGTGGGTGGCCGACAGGCAGAACGGAAACTTCCACTTGTAGCGGATGTCACGGTCACGTAGTGCATCCAGCAAAGGCCGCAGGTCCCTACGGTGCTTCAGAGTGATCCCCGAGAGGTCTTGGAAGATGTGGATCGGAGCACCCTCATGTATCAGTCGCTTGTTGCGCGCCATTTTCAGGATGTCTTCCTTCATTCTGTAATCTGTGAGGCAGCAGACTACATCTCGTGGGGGGTCCGTGTCTCGTCCCCTAGGCCGCAAAGCTCGGTGGATTCTGTCCATGGGGACAGGCGCCTGTGGTGGTCTGTCCAGCACCGAGTTGAAAAGGTCTCCAACTACCCTGGGGACCTGTTCCCCTTCAATGGTTTCTGGTAGGCCCCGTACCCTTAGGTTATGCCTGCGTCCTCGGTTGTCGAGGTCCTCGAGATGGCGATTCATGTCTCGGAGCTGCAGTGTATGGTCGTCCACCTTCTTTGTCGAGCGTTTGAGGATGAGTTCATGGTCTTCTGTCACTCTCTCTGTCCGCGAGACCCTGTCAGTCAACGATCGAATGTCCAGCCGGAGCTCCGCGACTGCAGCCGACAGAGCGTCCTTGATGTCGGCCGCAACGGCCCTCAGATCGGCTATGCATAGCGGTTGTTGTTGAGAGAGGGCCGGGGGTCCGGTCTGGTCGCCCTCCGGTGGGCATGCACCCGGCTGGGACAGGAGTATTATGTCTGATGGTCCGTGAGGAGGGGGTTGTAGGGGGTTCGGGGATGAGCCGTGGCGGGAAGGCGCCATGTTGCTCCTTTGAGAGCGGAACATGTCCGGTATATTCTGCGAAGCTGCGCCGGCGTTCTCCCTGGGGGATCGCGATCTGGAGGCGGAGGATGTTCTGGAAGCAGTGCCCATGGTTATCGAGAGAGATTGATCCAAAATCTCCGGTAAATAAGTGAGTTTGCTCTGAGGTGGCGGGAGCTCAGGGATCACACGTCCATCTTCTAGCTAGGTCCGGCCACGCCCCCCCCCCTTTTTTTCATAATGGAAACAAAATGCCCCAATGACCCTGATCAAAAGTTCACATACCCTGGTGATTTTTGGCCTGATGACACGTACACAAGTTGACACACAGAGATATGAATGGCTATTAAATGTAACCATCCTCACCTGTGATCTGTTTGCTTGTATTTAGTTTGTGTCTAAAAGGTCAATGCATTTCTGGACTCCTGACAGACCCTTTCATCCAGTGTTGCACCAAGGTTTCTGGAATCTGAGTCCTGTGGAAAGCAAAAGATTTGTCAATGGCTCTACGGGAAAATGTAGTTGAACTGTATAAAACGTAAAAGGGGTATAAAGATTTCCAAGGAATTGAGAATGCCAATCAGCAGTGTTCAAACTAATTAATAAGTGGAACATGAGGGGTTCTATTGAAACCAAACGTCAGGTAGACCAACTAAAATTTTAGCCACAACTGCCAGGAAAATTTGTTCTCGATACAAAAACCCACAAATAACTTTAGGTGAAATACAGTACTCTCTGAATACGTGATGTGGCTGTTTCAAGATGTACAATAAGGAGACACGAAGAAAGATGGGCTTGGATGGTAGAGTCGCCAAAAAAAAGCCATTACTACACAAATGCCACAAAGTATCCCGCTTATAGGATGCCAAACAGCAGAGACAAGCCTCAAACCTTCTGATCATTTGAAGTGATGAGACCAAAATTGCGCTTTTTGGCCACAACCATAAAACCAGCTTTGGAGAGTCGGCATGCCTACTGTGAAACACTGAGGTGGATCGCTGATGTGGGCATGTGAGCTACAAAGGCCCAGGAAATTTGATCAAAATTGATGGCTGCAGTGTTATCAAAAAATACTGGAAGAACATTTGCCTTTTTCAGCCAGGAAGCTGCGCATGGGACGTACTTAGACATTTCAGCATGGCGACGATCCAAAACACAAGGCCAAGTTTACATGTCATTGGCTACAGCAGAAAAAAGTAAAGGTTCTGGAGTGGCCATCTCGGTCTCCTGACCTCAAGATTATTGAGTCACTCTGGGGATATCTCAAACATCATTGATGTTAAAGAGGGCAATACACAGTATTAACTGGGGTGTGTAAACTTTTGATCATTTGAATCGTTTCTATTGCCATTATAATTTTAAAGAGTAAACACAGTTGATGATAAATGGCTTTAGCCAAACACTAACCATGAGTGAAAGAAAAAGCAGAGACTGAGCCAGGCCTTCTCATCCAACATCAGTGCCTGACCTCACAAATGTGCTTCTGGGAGAATGGACAAACATAGCCCAGTGATGGCGAAGCTTTGCTCCCCAGATGTTTTGGAGCTACATTTCCCATAAAGCTCATGCACTCTGCAGTGTAGTTGAGCATCATGGGAAGTTTAGTTCCAAAACATCTGGGGTGCCAAGGTTCACCATCGCTGCCATACACACTCCTAAACAGTTATGATGGGAGTTATGATGGCACTTGTTGTTCCACAACATCTGGAGGGCCACCAGTCTGACACCCCTAGTGTCAGCCAGCATGTTGGGGTTTGAGTGCTAGACTTCTGTTTCTTCTTAGGTTTTTTCCCCCTTTCTTCTAAAAGGTCTCCTAGTTACTGTTTTAAAAAAAAGGGGGGGGGGCTTTAATACTCTCCTTTAAATTGGTTCTGAAGACTATAGCCGCTTTCACACGGGATGGATCCATGATGAACCCACCTTGTGAACCTTGCTTCGTTGATCCCCGCTGAGCTGCCGGATGACAGGGTGGTCCCCACACACTGTGCTGGGACCGCCCTGTCAGATCTCTGCTCAGTGTTCATCCGATCCGCAAACGGATGGAAAAATTGTGTTTTCCTCCGTCTGCAGAATCGGAGGATTGTGGAACCGGGTGAGATCGGGTTTCAGTGGATGTTAATCCGCTGACGCCTGCAATCTCATAGGGACCAATGTACGTCCCTTTTTCATCTGTACACGGATGGATTAAAAAGTGAACATACGGTCCGCCCATGTGAAAGAGCCCTTAGGGTTTTTGCCTTAATCCAGTCTAGGTATGAGGGTAAAAAAACTTGACTGCAGCTCCCCCCTCAGCCTCCCCTTTATACTTGATTGTGCCAAATCTTGATCCAGCGATGTTCATGAAAGCAGAAGCTCTCCCGGGTTTTTCTCTTCCCATTGGCTCACACAGCAGTTGATCCATTGGCTTCTGCTGCTGTTGATCACAATAGGTCTGAAGTGTAAAAAAAAAAAAAAGTTAAAATGCAGCTATAGGTGTTACAAGGATGGGTAGAGGTGGAAGCATTTTAAGCTTTGTAATTGCCTTTATGTCCTTCTTTTTTTTTTTTTTTTTGGGGGGGGGGGGGGGTTCATTACAATTAAATCTTAATTTCACAAAGACAGTTGAACATGTATACTGTAGAATAAAAAGAAAATAAATCAGCGCAAAAATGACAAATGAACCCCTGTATAGCACCTGAACACCAGGGTCAATAATCACAAAATCCCTGTGGAGAAACAAATAGATGGTGCAGCGCTCAAAAAAGATGAATAGAAAGTCCATAAAATCACAGTATACCTCAGTGAGTGCCAATGTAGACAGACAGATGACTGTGTAGATAACTTCACACGTGCTAGACACACATCCACCACCACATGGAATGGCCTCTCGCCTCACCACCTGGACCCTTTGATTATGGAAGGTCAAATGCGCTTTATGT
The DNA here is from genome assembly GCA_029574335.1 of Rana kukunoris. Classification (NCBI taxonomy): domain Eukaryota; kingdom Metazoa; phylum Chordata; class Amphibia; order Anura; family Ranidae; genus Rana; species Rana kukunoris. The sequence goes on along the minus strand of CM056049.1, from coordinate 406,578,746 downwards.
ATAAATATCAGCAAATCCAGCAGTAGTGGAGACGTCGCAGAGAAACCGATAGGTCATCCCATGTCATGTAATAAACAAATGCCAAAACATAGTGCTCTCCGTTTGGATAAACAATTTAATCGTAATAGAAGATAAAAAACACTCACAATGTATACAGCGTGTATATTGAGCAAAGTGATAGCCGCGGGTGATGTCACAATGCTCCTCCCGTACGCGCGGGGACTTCTTCAGCGGCGAAGGAGGCGTGGAGAATACCTGCTATTTATGTGTAAGTTGCCTTAGGAACCCAGCGTTATGGAGAGTCAACATACAGTGTCAGAAGGGTGATTTGCATGGCAGTGTCCAGCCCACACCATGAAAAAAGACACTCATGCATAGGACTCATCACCTGCAATTTATATTATTGCAAAGAGAAGCCAAAAAACGCACAGGTTTGAATAGTCTTTAAAAGTGTAAATACTCATATGCTAATTAGCTATAAAAATCACTTTAAAAATGTTAATAACCAAAAATGTATATAAAATCAATTTCGGTAACGAAAAAATTGCAACGTCAACCGCGGCCATCATTACAAAATAATAAAACAATTAACGATCAGTGATAACCCTTTCAATCCCCCAAAATTGTAAGCTCTTTGGATTTTTTTTGATGAACTAGTTTAAAATGTCTAGATACATTGTGGTTAATAGAACCTTTCTGACATGCTCATCACTTCTCATATGCATAGATCTAGATGTCCTTCCTACATATTGCAACCCACAACCGCATTGCAACATATATACAACAGCAACCGTAACGCATGTGATGAGCTGCTTAATCTCCTATTCTCTACTTGTAGCAAATGATAAAAACGTTTTCCGTTACTTAACATTTGTTTTGGAGTGTTTACAAGAAACACATAGACCACAAGCATAAAAGCCTCCCAGAAACGTGAACAACTTATTTTCCCTAGGGATCGGTGGATTCAGAACACTTGGTGCTAGACGATCCCTCAGCGAGGGTGCTTTTTTGTATATAAACTGCGGACGTGCAGGCAAAACAGGTCCTAACACTCTGTCATTTTTCAAGATAGACCAATTCTTATTGATGATTCTCTCAAACGCCTTGAATTGAACGTTATAATCAAGAATCATCCTGAAATTAACATCTGGGTTAGGTTTACTGACATGGTCAGCAACCAATATATTTCTCTCCATCATATTAACTTTAGTGATCTCACCTTCAAGATCACTTTTGGCGTAACCTTTTTCTTTAAACCTAGATAACGGCACTCTAGACTGGCTGATGAAATCGCCAACTTCGGTGCAATTCCGACGCAACCTAATAAATTGACCCCTGGGGATATTGCACAACCATGATAGATGGTGGCAACTCTCCAGAGGTATATAGGAATTGCGGTCGGTAGGTCTGAAGTGGTTGATCAGTTTGAAATGATCTGACTTTTTGATCACTAAATCCAAAAACACCACTTGATCATAACCTAATATTCAAAGTGAGAGAGATATTTTTGGTATTGTTTAGTGAATCAATAAATAAGAGATGATCTTTCACCTTCCCAGATCAAAATAAGATCATCAATAAATCTGCGATAACAGACCAATTCAGGGGGGGAGGTGGGCAAAAATGGCTTCCTCCTCCCAGTGGGCCATAAATATATTGGCCACACTGGGAGCAAACCGAGCTCCCATAGCTACCCCCCTGGTCTGTAAGTAGAACTTATCGTACCAAAAATAATTCCTGGTGAGACAGAAATTCAAAAGTCAACAAATTTGCGATGTCTACCAGATAACTTGGAAAAGGCCAAAGCCCACTCGACTGATCTAGCATCACCATGTGCTATAATAGTGTATAGTGAGCTTACATCAGCCGTCACAAGAATAGTGGACAATGTGCATTCCAGGGATTCAAGTAACTGTATGATGTGTTTAGTATCTTAAGAAAGCAGGTGTTTGGATGACAAGAGGCTGAAGAAAAGAATCAATGTATTGTCCCAATCTCGCGGAAATGGAATCGATCCCATTTACAGTGCGCCTACCTGGGGGGTAGTACTGTTCTTATGGATTTTTGGCAAAAAATATATTACAGGAGTCCTACAAAAGAGGGGGTCCAAATACAGAGCCTCCTTCCTTGTTAGGATCTTTTGATCCTTCCCATCCTCCACAATGCTATGTAGTTCATCTTTGAATGATAACATGGGATCCCTCCCGAGAACACTGTAAGTGTAGTGTCCTCATTACTCAAAAGAGATGACTAATTTCTGTCTGATAATACTCCTTACTCAAAATGACAAGTCCTTCCCCTTTGTCAGCAGGTCTGATAATATCTTTCCAAGCCTCTAGAGATTCCATGCCTTTCCTGTACTGTGGGTCCATAACTTAATTTTAAGATCATTCAGATCTTTGGTAACCATGTTTTTAAACACAACAGTAAACTTATCTGTATTCAAAGGATTGAAAATGGTTTTGTTACGTAATGTGGAATGATCCTTAAGCACAAGTGAAGAGTTACCTACTAGGGTGCGAAAGAAAATATTTCTTCATATTCAAAGATCTCATATATTTTTGTAAACTCGCATATGTCTAAAATTTGTTCAGATTTTTAGTGGGAGTTGATGAACATGTCAGAAATATTAAGAAAGGTTCTATTAACCACAATGTATCTAGACATTTTAAACGAGTTCATAAAAAAAATCCAAAGAGCTTACAATTTTGGGGGATTGAAAGGGTTACCAACCACTGGAGGGGGGGTAATCTTATTCGTCAGCTGAGTAAATGTGAATCCTATTGGATACATGAAACCGAGGTGCTTGCTCCTGGGGGATTGAATATTGATTTCGATATAACTTGTTTTATCACTGATAGTTAATTGTTTTATTCTTTTGTAATGATGGCCGCAGTTGACGTTGCAATTTTTTCGTTACCAAAATAGATTTTATATTTTTGGTTTTTATTAACATATTTTTAAAGTGATTAAATATTTATTTTTATAGCTAATCAGCATATGAGTATTATTTACACTTTTAATAAATTAATCGAACCTGTGCGTTTTTTCCATCTCTTTGCGATAATATACATTGCAGGATGATGAGTCCTATGCATGAGTGTCTTTTTGCATGTTGTAGGCTAGACACTGCTATGCAGCCTTTTGACACTCGGTGTATGTTGACTCTCCATAAGTAAGACGCTGGGTTCCTAAGGCAACTTACACATAATTAGCGGGTGTTCTCCATGCCTCCTTCACCGCTGAAGAAGTCCCCGCCCATAGAGGACGTAACGCGTATGGGAGGAGCGTTATGACGTCACCCGCGGCTATCACTTTGCTCAATATACACACTGTATACATCGGCACCGACTGTGGTGCCTTCATTGTGAGTGTTTTTTATCTTTTATTACGATTAAATCGTTTATCCAAACGGAGAGCACTATGTTTTGGCATTTGTTTATTACATGACCTGGGATGACCTATCAGTTTCTCTGTGACGTCTCCACTATTGCTGGATTTGCTGATATTTATACATAAAGCGTATCTGACCCTCCATAATCAAAGGGTCCAGGTGGTGAGGTGAGAGGCCATTCCATGTGGTGGTGGATGTGTGTCTAGCACGTGTGAAGTTATCTACAGTCATCTGTCTGTCTACATTGGCACTCACTGGAGGTGTACTGCGATTTTATGGACTTTCTGGGACTTTCTTTTATTTTATTTGAGCGCTGCACCATCTGTATATGTATACTGTAGAGTTTTTAAACACAAAATGAAGAGCACTTCAATCCCGGAAGAATTTACCCTCTTTGTTACCAGAGCACTTTTTGTGATTTTTGCACTGTCGCTTTTAACTGACCATTGCACATTCGTGCAAACGTTGCTCCTAAACAAAATTGACGTCCTTTTTTTTTACACCGCAAGTAGAGCTTTCTTTTGGTGGTATTTGATCACCTCCTGCGGTTTTTGTTTTGCACTATAAACAAAAATAGTGCAACAATTTTGGAAAAATTCAATATTTTTGCTATAATCCCAAAAAATCTATATAAAAAAAAGTTTTCCCTAGTTTAGGCCGATACGTATTGTACATATTTTTGATTGATTGGTTTGTGCAAAAGTTATAGCGTCTACAAAATTGGGAATTTTATTGCATTTTAATTTTTTTTACTAGTAATGGCGGTGATCTGCGTGTGTTTTTTTTTTTTTGTGATCGTGACAATGCGACGGACATATCGGACACTTTTGACAGACTTTTGGGACCATTTATACAGCGATTAGTGCTATAAAACTGCACCGATTACTGTATAAATGTGACTGGCAGGGAAGGGGTTAATATGTTCTCTAGTGTGTGATTGTAACTGTAGGGGGAGTGGACTCACAAGGGGAGGAGACCGGTGTGTTTCTCTCTGTACTGGGAACACAGCATCAGTCTCCTCACTAATGACAGGACATGGATCTGTGTGTTTACAGATCCACGGTCCTGCTGTGATAGTGGGCAATCGCGGGTGGACGTTGCAGCCGGCGGGTATGCTCATCAGGTCCCTGCGCGACGCTGCGGGAGTGAGAGCCCCCTAGATGGCAGGGAAGCCCTGGATGTCATTGGATGTCCACCCAGGATGGGAGATCCCATCTGTGGATGTCATAGGACAATGGACGGGTAGAGAAGTGGTTAATCGCCCCAGAACATTCCTTTGAGGCAGTCTAATTTTCATCCCCTGGATGCCTAATTCATGTGTTTTTTTTTGTTTGTTTGTTTTTTTTTTTTTACAGGGTCATGCTGTGGGTCTTGTAAAGAATCTTGCTTTAATGGCTTATATATCGGTTGGCTCTCAGCCTTCACCAATATTGGAGTTCTTGGAAGAATGGAGTATGGAAAACCTTGAAGAAATTTCTCCTGCTGCCATTGCAGAGTGAGTGTAAATGCGTATTTTTAATACATTTTTTTTTCATCCTAAAAGCATTTTATTAAAGATATAACACCTTGCATTGCGAAATATTATAAAGCAATACAAAACTCAATGTAAATATACTTGACTGTGGAGTCAATCACTAATTCAGATAAACCAGATTAATGTAATAACCTATACATAAAACATAGATCCAGTCACATACCAAAACTGCCACCATAAAAGTGCACTACCCTTATCGTCATAGAAATTAACTTTACCCGGCCCCAGGACGTCCAACAAATGAGCCCACAGTCTCATATTTAAGCGTGCATCTTTTGTGTTGGTGTGTATGTATAGTTCTCCACTTTCAACATAATGCCTACATTCTTAACCCATTCCCCCACTGTAGGAGGGTCCTCGGACTTCCAATGTACCATAATCAATTTTTGTGCCTGGAATAAGATTCTATTTATGGCCTCTGGTGTAAGTTTCCCAGCTATATTCCACCATTATAGCAAGCTTTCGTGTCTAGGGTTAAAGACACTTGGAATACTGAGTTAACTTTATGCTCCACCTTTGTGCTTGAACAGCGTGATGCTGCTGCAAATAAGTGCATTGAAGGTGGTAAGTTATATTTTGCCTGAAGAGCTGCGAATGTCAGCGATTTTATGGTATATTTAAGAGGTGTCGCTCCATATTTTTTTCCACCTAGCGCCCTATTGTATTTTGCCTATGAAAGCAAAGATTAAATGTCAATTATTTTTATATTCTATTTTGGGATGCTTTAGGAAATTAGTTAATGTACAGTTAACAGGCCTGGAAAAACCTCTTTTAAAGACCTGTTCAAAATAGGTGTCTTGTCTTGTGACCGCAAGGTCGAGTGAAAATAAGATATGACTTACAAAAGGCATGAATAATTCAAAATGTAGAAAGTGTATCTACTAAAGCCTGTAATTTAAAGGATACTTACACACTCAAAAGTAATTTACCGGCCTATGTATCCCTGCAAGAAGGGGAAACTGAGCCATCTGTTTTACAGGCATCATTTGTTTTTAACCGTTTGCCCACCGCCGTACGAACTTTGGCAGAATGGCATGGCTGTGCAAATAAACGCATATATACGTCCCCTTTAAATTGCCTTTGTGTGGTCGCGCTCGCGACCCTGACACAAGCTCCGTGACAATGCCTGTGGGACCTGCGGACTCTGCCTGCCAGTGTCTCGCGATAGTGTCAAGGAGCTGTTGGTGTAAACAAAAAGCACTCCCTAGGTCACACTTTACCCCTTCAGAACCTCCTACAGGTTAACCCCTTCACTGCCAGTGTCATTTTTACAGTAATTGGTACATTTTTATAGCACTGATCACTGTAAAAATGACAATGGTCCCAAAATAATGTCCGATGTGTCCGCCATAGTGTCGCAGTCATGATAAAAATTGCTGATCACCGATTACTAGTAAAAATTTATAAAAATGCAATAAAACTATCCCCTTTTTTTGTAGACATTAACTTTTGCACAAACCAATCAATAAATGCTCCCCCCCCCTCTTTCGTTCATGGACTGACGCGGCTTTAATCTTGACATAATGGGTATTAGCCTTCCTTTAGGAGTGACTAGGCAGAAACTTGTAGTAAATGTTAAACTTGTCATACACGCCCTACAGCCCTGCCCAGGGGGCGGGCCCTCTAGGTATAACCTTCTCTTTGCATCTCAGATCAGTTTTTTTTTCTGCCTAGTTAAGGAGAAGACATGGCTCCCTTCGGTGCCCATAGGCCTGGAGGCTTTTAGTTCAAATCTATTTTTGGATTCTTTTTTTTTTTTCTTTAAGTTTTTAATTGTTCCTGTGATCTTCGATCAACTGCCAACAGGGTGACAGGCTGGATGCCAGTTTCGGGCATTGAGTGTGTACCGACCATAGCTACGCACTGGGTCGTCCTCAACATGGCCGTCGCTCTACGGGTGGCCGGTGAGCTATATGCTCCAGGACATGCATATGACCAGTCCTAGAGGGCTGAGTCGCAGTAGCCGGGCCGACGGTCAACTCTGTTACCATGCGGGAGATGGTCTGTCTAGGATGCTTCCAGCATAAACCCACAGGAAGGGTAAGTAGTTACCACCTTGCTTTGGCAGGAAGACAGAGCTGGGCATCCCTGGAGAGGTGAAGTAAAGGGCTCTTTGCTTCCTTTCTCCCCTCCTCCCTAGGTTCTCTGAGCTAGCTGCTGGGGCTGGGGTTCCCCTGGGGAGCTTCACTTGGGGGAAACAATGTAAATTCACTAAATTGGTGTCCTGCTCCATGCTGTCGGCAACCATTTTCCCTGTGATCCATGCTGTATAGTTTGTACTTGCACTGGCGGCCATGTGCTTGTATTGGCCCCTATTGATGCTCGGCGGCCATACTTTTTGTGTTTTCTGCATTTTGTCCTTCCTGGGGTGTTAAACTTGCACCGGTTTGTAAGGCCGCACTGCGTCCTACCGTCTGCTCGTCGGCCGTCGCAGTGGCATTGCTTGCAGCCTTTTGCCTCACGAGGTCAGGGCCTCTAGCTGCCGTTCGCTGTTGGCTTCTAGTGTCGAGCGGTGAGCATCTTTATTATTTAAACGACAGTCACACTGCTGACTACTTTAACTAAGGAGCTGACAAAAGCTGCAGCCCTATTAAGTAGCAGCTATCGCTAAAACGGCACAGACCGACAGACTCTCTCTGCTAGTGTTCAGCAGACAAGAAAGCAGCTCGGCTACAAAACTGCAACGTACTACTAACTTTCTGGGTGGCGAGTCCTCTCGGGGGAACCCCTCGTCTCTGCTGCAGCTAGGAGGGTGGGTTACTGTATTTTACTTGGGAGTCCCTGTGTCAGGTGTGTGGGCAGCATGGCATCAGAAGCAAACATCTTTTCCCCTGAGACACCTGAGCTGGCAATTGATGTTGGCAATCCTAGATGCCTTTGTTGCCAAGGTGGAAGGCCCTTTGGCCTGGCATCGGCACCAAGGGTGTTCATCAAGGTGCTTGCCCCTATTCTCGCCCTACTAAGACAACGTGGCATTGCTATTGTGTGTTGGATGACCTGCTTCTGAGGGCTGATTCAGCCTCAGAATTAGAGGTGAGCATATCTATAACCTGTCGAACCCTTCGACACTTTGGTTGGGTACTGAACATTCAGAAGTCAGTAATGGTACCAACTCAAAGCCTAGTATGTCTGGGGTTGATTCTGATCTCAGAGGCAAAGGGTTACTTCCCTGTGGAAAAATTGCAGACTCTCCCAGAAATGGTCGTCACTCCGCTTTTGCATGCGAGTCCTTGGCCTTATTGTGGCCTCTTTCGAGGCAGTACCATATGCGCAGTCTCGCACGTGAGTGCTACAGAAGAAAATTCTGTCCAGATGGGACAAGTGTCCATCATCCCTGGATTATCAAATTTGGGTGAGCCACCAGGTCAGGACCTCCCTTGTTTGGTGGCTGACCTCACCGGCACTTCTGTCCGGGAAGTCGTTCCTTCCTTATCACTGGATAGTCATCACGACGGACACCAGCCTTACCGCTTGGGGGAGGGAGTCTGGGGGGTTCAGTCGACCCAGGATCGCTGGTCTCCGAAGGATTCCCTCTTGCCGATCAATATCCTGGAACTTCGGGGGATCAAGGCTGTACCTCCTCAGTGGTCTGAGGCTACAAGGGCGTCCGTCAGGATCCAGTCGGACAACGCCACAGCAGTGGCAAATGTCGACTATGAAGGAGAAACAAGCTCGGCTGCAGAGTCTGAGGTCGCTCACATCCTAAGGTGGGCAGAAAGAAACGTACTGGCCCTGACGGCCATATACATTCCGGGCGTGGAAAAATGGCAGGCGGACTACCTGAGTCGCCAGATGCTGGACCAAAGAGAATGGTCTCTGCCCCCGGATGTGTTTCAGCTCCTTTGCCAAATATGGGGCACGGCAGACGTAGATCTCCTGGCGTCTCGACTCGGAAGGTATTGAGATTTGTGGCCAGGTCAAGAGACCCATGAGCAGACGCAACAGATGCATTAGTGGCCCCGTGGAGTCAGTACCGGCTAATCTATGCCTTCCCTCCTCTAAAGCTCCGTCCTCGTCTGCTTTGCAGAGTGGAGTCCAATGATCCTAATGGCTCCGGATTGGCCTCGGCGTCCTTGGTATGCCGATCTAGTGCATTTGGTCGGAGACGTCCCTTGGTGCCTACCGCTGAGAGGACCTACTGTCACAAGGTCCCATACTGCATCCTGCTTTATTCGCTGGCTTTAACGGCAAGGCTATTGAAATCCAGGTACTAAGACCGGGGCTTATCGGATTCTGTGATTCCTACCAAGAGGAAGGCTAGGAAGTTATCCTCTAGGAGGATTTACCATCGCACTTGGAAAGCCTTGTTAACCGTTTGCGAGGAAATGAAGTGGAATCCACTGACTTATCTGGTGTCCTGCTGTTCTTAGTGTGGAGTGGACCAAAGGCTTGCGTTAAGTATGATTTTAAGGGGCAGATTTCTGCCCTGGCTGTCTTCTTTCAGTGACTCTCTAGTGAGAACATTTGTACAGGGGGTTCGGCATGTGGCCCCTCCAGTCTGCCCTCCGCTACCTCCGTGGGACTTAAACCTGGTTCTCTTGGTGCTTCAGAAAGCACCGTTCGAGATTAGGGAGATTCCCTTGTTGACACTTTGTCAGAAGGGGGTCTTTTTGGTGCCTGTTACTTTAGACGAGTTTCTGAGCAGGCAGCATTGTCATGCAAGGCTCCTTTATCTGGTCTTCCACAAGGATAAGGTGGTGCTGCTCCCGCAGCTTTCTTTTCTACCCAAGGTTGTCTCGGCCTTCCATCTCAATAAAGACATTGTACTTCCATCCTTGTGTCCTCATTCATCGCACCCTAGAGAGGCGGCGTTCCATTCCTTGGACGTTGTCCGGGCTTTAAAAGTATACTTCTGTGCTACTGCTCCGTTCCGGAGGTCAGACTCCCTGTTCAGTGGCTGGTCCCAAGAAGGGCCTATCTCGTCAGCCACCATCTCAAGGTGAATCCGTCAGTGATTCAGGCTTATGCCATAAACGGTTGGGCGCGCCCCCTTTCCTCTCAAGGCGCATTTGACCAGGGCAATAGGTGCCTCCTGGGCTTTCCGACATCAAGTGTCTGTTTCCCAGGTGTGTAAGGCAGCACCCTGGTCATCCGTTCACACTTAGTCACATCAACCTTGTAGAATTTAGTGAATCTTCGGATGCTTCTTTCGGCGCAAAGTTTTGCAGGTGGCTGTTTAGTGTTGCAACGCCTCAGTGGAGGAGCTCTATTTTGTTTTGGGGTGAAGTTTAATTTTATGCTGTTCTCACCCCTCGTTTTTTGACACTGCTTTGGGACGTCCCACTATGTCAAGATTAAGGCTGTGTCCGTCCATGAACGAAAGAGAAAATAGGATTTTATACTCACCGTAAAATCTTTCTCTGAGTTCATGGACGGACACAGCACCCACCCCTCCTTTTTGTTTGTACTGCTTTTTGACGAGCTCATCTGTGAGAGGCAGAAAGGGGTTATACCCACAGGGCCCGTCCCCTGGGGCGGGGCTGTAGGGTGTGTATGATAAGTGTAACATTTACTGCCTAGTCACTCCCAAAGGAAGGCTAATACCCACTATGTCAAGATTATGGCGGTGTCCGTCTATGAACTCGGAGAAAAAGATTTTACGTTGAGTATAAAATCCTTTTTTTTTTTTTTTTTTTTTTTTTTTAACAAAATATATAGAATACGTATCGATCTAAACTGATTAAGAAAAAACATGTTTTTATAGAATATTTTTTTTTTGGGGGGGGGATATTATAGCAAAATTAACAATATTGCTGTGGCCCATGAGCTGAGACCCCAGGATGGTGTCACTTTTTTCCCTGAGACCCCCCTATGGAGGAATCCCAAGCTGTCACACTTTTTTGAATATCCAGACCCAGTGGTGTGGACCAACTTTGGAGTCAAGCGCCTGCGACATATAGTGGCGAATGGCACTCTTATGCTGTTTGACGACCTAAAGGTACGTTTATGGCCTACCCAACACGCACTTCTTCAGGTACCTGCAACTAAGGCATGCATTTCAGGCCCAATTTGGGGGGGTCCTCTTGTTCTTGAGCTCAGTAATTTGGAGCTATTGGCTCGTAGTGAATCGCTGACTAAATCGTTTCCTGTCCTATATAAGGACCTTTTTCAGGAAACGACTAAATTGCTGGCGCCATGTAGACAGGCCTGGGAGACTGTAACCTCGGGACTGGACAGAGACGATTGGGATGATGTCTGGGGGGCAGCTTTTCAGGCCCTGGTTTCTACCAGGGATAGGCTTATCCATTACAAATTCCTGCACAGGATTTACCTGACTCCTGCTAGATTGGCTAGAATATTTGGGAACCAGAGTTCTGTAAGCTGGCGGTATTCTGTACCCTCTGCAGACTTTATGCACGTCTTTTGGGAATGTCCCCGGGTTCAATCATACTGGCAGGGTGTGGTGGACTGTATACGGTCGGTTACTTCTATTTCGATTCCTATCACTGTGGAGGTGTGTCTACTACATTTGGTGGAACCCCTGGCCACGACCAGGGCGATTTAGAACGCTCCTCATACTGCTTTTTTTTCTATGCTAAAAAGCGGATCATCCTTTCTTGGAAGAACTCCTCGGCCCCAACGGTGGGGTGGAGTCCTGGAAAGTACTGGTCAATAAGGCCATTCCATTTTACAAGGCTGCCTACCTGAGCAGGGGGACCTTGACAAAATTTGATAAGGTGGGGGGAGGTTGGTTGGCCTCAGTGGATACAGTGTCGGACTAAGCTGGGTTCGGTATAGCCATTGAGTGTATGTATTATATCATCAGGTGGGGCGGTCTATGGACCTATTTATTCTAGAGCAACTGTGTAGTCTGGAGGGGAGATGTCTCTCACCTCTTCTTTCCCAGAAAGGGATTTGCATGTTATACTCTATCTGCACTGAGATTAAGATTGGGCAAAGAGGTTTTCAGTGTCCTGGCGGGGGGGGGGGGGGTGTGTGTTTCACGAGTTCTGATCTATTTTGATTTGATTTAACTTGACTCCACTGCTTTTGAGCTAGTCTGTGAACATTTAATGTATTTTATTGTTGTTTTTTTTATTGTGTTTTTGTTTTCTTTCAAAACCGGTTTCTGTGTTTTGACCGGTGATTGTTGGTCGCATGTTGCGGCCTAGTATTGTATTTGTGTTGCAAAAAAATAAATAAAAAAATTAACAATCTTGTATTTTCCTGACTCATTCATGGCAGCACACACTGGGTTGTGACTCCGCCCCCACAACCTGACAGGATTGGTTAGCTATAAATTTGAAGTGGAGACACCTGGCATCATTCTTTTTTTATCCTCACCTGACAGGACGTGGATGTACAGCTTGCCTCCTACCGCTATCGCCCCAGCAGGTTCAGCCTCTCCTGTTTGGAAGTCCCCCTTACACAGCCTCTAATAGAGCTTTATGGGGGGAACCCCGCTCTGGTGGTCTCAGGGGGTAAAAATCCCGGCAAATTCCTGGCATCCGGCTCTAAATGAGCTTCTTCCAGGCAGTGGCTCTCCTTCCTTTTTTCTTTTGCCTCTCGGTGTTCCCTGGCTGCTGTCCCTTTGTCTTATTTCCCCTAGTTTTTGTCTGCCTGTTTACATTGGAACCCAGCAGGTCATGCTGGGTCTTGTTGTTCCATGTCCCTCCGCTCCAGACCGCGCCCCCGGGCCTTTCTGCGCATGCGCGCAGCAGAGTGATGACGGTGGCGGCCTTCTTCGCCCTCATCCAAGATGGCGTCGGAATGCGCGCGGCGCTACTGCGCATGCGTGAGCGGGTCATCAGTGCCGCGACGGCGGCGCCAAATTTAAAAACAAAATGTTTTCTTTTTGCTCCCTAGGCTGCTGCTCTGCCCATAGGGGATTTTTTCCCCAGAGGTACCTTACACTCCTTTCTCTCATTGGCCATTTGTTTCCTGCCTTTCTGACCTTTCTTTTTTTCTTCCTCCAGTTTCCAATCCAAATGCCGTCTCTGCGCATTCTATGGAGCCCACTGCCCTCACAGACCACTACCAACAAACTAGGTATGGAGGTCGTCATAAATTGGGTAAGTAGTGAAGAGAAAAAAGAGAGCCGGCCCAAAAATGCAAGCCCACGGCGCAGGGAATGATCCAGGCATACATCAAGCAGGAGGTCCGGCAAGAGCCGATCAAGATCTTCTTCCCGCTACCACCGATCTAGGCATAGCCGATTACGCCGATCCCGTCACAGCAGGTCTCATCGCAGATGGTCACCCTCATTGCACCGCGAACGTTACCATGCCCGTCTAGCAAATGCCTGCTGGGTATGCGGTGCTGTTGCATTGCCAGGGAAACTAGCTTGTCGCACCTGCTTTAATGAAGCAACCACAGAAAAAGAGGCGGATGCCAGAGCGGCTACAGACCTCATGGAGGCCAGTGCGGGAATCAATCTGGACCACGGCTCCCTTGGCCTGTGATGATCCCACCCCAGGCACTTCATTGGCCTTCGGCCCATATGCCCAGCTAGCGGGGACCCTTTCGGATCATGAAGAACATGAAGTAGTATCAGGATTTGACTTCAGCCTGGTTGAGCCTTTTGCCTGCTCTGTTAAAGAGGCTATAGGTTGGAAGGAACCAGTAGCGGAGCCACTGAAAGTTGGGAAGTACTTCCCCGAGTTAAGGAGGGACCCTGAACTGTTCCCCTTCATTGAGGAATTGGAAGACCTCATCAGAAATGAGTGGGAAAAACCAGATAAGTGGCCCGGCCTGTCCAATAAACTAGCGAAGTTGTACCCTCTGAAGGAGTCTAAAGTTTCTTCCCTCATTAACGCTCCCATTGTGGATTCATCCCTAATGCGGCTTGCCAGGCACGTCACTTTGCCAATAGAGGACGCCGTCTCGTTCCCAGATGTTCTCGACCGCAAGATCAACTTGGAATTAAAGAAAGCATACTGTACGGCAGGAGGAGCATGTAGACCAGCCATTGCCACAGCGGCTGTCGCCAGGGCTATGTCCGCATGTGCAGCCAACACCAAAAAAGCGCTTCTAGAAGGTACTGACCAGGGGAGGTGATTTCCGCCTTACAGGAGATCAGGCTAGCAGGCGAATTCGTGGCAGGGGCTTCGGTGGATGTCATTCGCTCCTCGGCTAGGTCCATGTTAGCCTCAGTGATGGCCCGCAGAGCCCTATGGCTGAAGCCCTGGGTCGCTGACATGACTTCAAAATCCAACTGGTGCAAGATACCGTATAATGGCACAAACTTGTTCGGTGCGAAATTGGACTCTGCGATTTCCAAAGTTTCTGGGGGCAAGTCGGGGCTTATGACTGGAGGCCCAAGCCTCATACAGGCCCTACCTTTAGACGCTTTAATGTCCCATAATATTGAATACCATTTTTTCCATTTTTTGAACTGATTTATTTCATGTTTGGTCTATTTTGATCGCCACATGCGGACTCATTTTGCAGGTGTCGATTTACATTTTGGTATTCTCCTTTTTTACTCATTTTGGAACGCAAACGGCCCCCATAATGAGGGCTGGATTGCACTTCCCTCTGCCATGTCCGCCCACTTCTTCGCCGTCCCTACGAATATCCGTGACGCCTTTTTTCGACGTCCGACTTCACACAAGTGAGCGTCTCATTATGTGCGTCGCATTTTGAGACAGATATCGGGATTCGATGTCATTTCGAAAGCGAGGCGTACGTTTCGATCACACGTCGAAAACGAGGCATGCAGCGCACGCTGTTAATATTCGACCGCATTCCGGAAGTGTCTGAATCAGAACACTCCCGTGATTCAATACGAGGCGTGGAGCGACTTCATACAGGTGAGCGTCTCATTTTGTGTGTCGCATTTTGTGACGGACTACGTCATTCGATGTCATCTCGAAAGTGAGGCTTACGTTTCGATCATACGTCGAAAACGAGGCGTGCAGCGCACGCTGTTAGTATTCGATCTCATTCCGGAAGTGTCTGAATTAGAACACTTCCGTGATTCAATACGAGGCGTGGAGCGCACGCCTGGACGCCATTTTCTTTAGACCCGGAAATGCTTGTGCTTTGTGATTGCTTGCAGACGGTGAGTCTAATTTTCTTTTGGGACCTTTTACTATAAATATTTGTGTTGGCATCATGAGAGGGATACCCTTTGATAACGTGTAATGACACGAAACGCGTCAGTATTGACTCCATCGTTGCCACCATCATATTGACATGCGCCATACTTTCATCTGTATATGTAAGTGCAATTTTAATAAAAAATTTTATTGACCTTACGGTGTTACACTATGGCGTCCCCTCTTCTCCTTTCCATTTATATATGCCATCTTTGAGACGGATGACCATTATTTTTTCCGTGAACGAGAGACCTCTAACCAATCTCGGGGCCATTGGAATCTACACCACAGATATCTGCTGATCCCTTTCCTGAGGGACACCTTATATCAAGATCTGAGCATATACCAAGCCTGACCGACTCTAGAAATATAAGTTTCTCAGAGTCCATTTCATCTGGTAAGCCTGCATCTTCACCGGTGGTGGGATTTTTTCTTTTTCACTTCTGAACATCAAGCATCATTTGTGTCACTGGAATTTATGAACTTTATTTCATGAACTTTATTTCAATTTTATGAGTTATGTTATCATTTTTATGTTGACGCACAGATCACTCTTTGTGTTTTACACATCATTTATATGTATAGCCTTATAGTTATATTTTGTTATTCTGAGCGCTACACTACCACGTTCCTATTTTGTTTTTTGCTTCTTGTTTTTCAGTAGCCGTGTTTAGCAGCCACATTTATTCTTTTCTAGCAGCGCAGTTTTACACACCACCCCCACTTTAGACGTAACCTGCCCGATGGATACAGGGAAGCCAGAACCTATCGTCCCGGCAAGGAATTCAGGCGAGATTGGAGAATTTCTTGCCCCCCCTTTTCGAAGGCTCAGAAGACCAAGGCCATTACCTCAGGGGACCAACAAGTCCTTTTGAAGGCTTGCCTGCCCACCCAACTCAGGTGGGCGCCAGGCTCAGAGGTTTCGCACAAGTTTGGTCAGAACACAGAGGACCCATGGACTCTTTCCACGATTAAGCAGGGTCACAAATGGAACTTTATAGGGGCATTGCCTCACACTGTCTTCCAACCCACCAAAATTCCATCCTCCATAGACAAGAGGAAACTTCTCATGTTTCAGGATTAATACTGAAGGGGGCAGTCGTGGAAGTTCCTTTGCACCAAAGGGGCAGGGCAATTTTATTCCCCTCTATTTTTGGTGCAAAAGAAATCAGGGGATCTTCGACCCGTGCTGGACCTCAAACGACTCAACAGAAGAATCCAGATAGAGGCCTTCAAGATGGAGTCTCCAGTCCATCCTTCTGGCAGTGAATCTAGGAGATTGGATGCTGTCAATCGATCTATCAGACGCCTACCTTCATGTGCCAATTCACCCTGCATTCCAAAAATGTCTACGCTTCTCCATCAGCCAACATCACTTCCAGTTCCGATGCCTACCTTTCGGGATCTCTTCGGCACCCAGGACGTTCACACTCCTCAGGGAGAGAGGGCTGAGGGTACACCATTATCTGGACGATATTCTGCTTTTAGCAGCAAATCAGGAGACTCTGCTCCTCCAGCGGAAGATCCTCCAGAACTTCGGTTGGTTAATCAACTGGCAGAAGAGCAGCCTCCAACCCTCACAAACTATATTTCTGGGGCCAGAATTGGATACGAAGCAGAACAGAGCGCAGTTGCCCTTAGAGAAGGTGGGTCCGCTAACTCGGTAGGTGCGCAATTTATTGTCCTCCAAACTTACATCAGCCAGAACCTGCCTCAGCATGCTGGGCTCTATCTTCAACTATACCCATGATCCAGTGGTCCCAGTGGCACATGAGAACCTTGCAGAATGCCTTTCTCAAACAATGTGATGGAACCTCAATGCACCAACCCATCAATATTCCCAGCCGAGTAAGACGCTCTTTTGTGGTGGACTCATCCTCCCAACCTCAAGATTCGGGTCTATAGCCCCTTCAAGCCCAGAGATTGTGACATCAGATGCCAGTGAGAGGGCTTGGGGGGCTCACTACCGGGATCAGACAGCCCAGGGACAGTGGCACTTCCCTGCGTGGGGCACAGTGTCGAACATACTGGAGCTTCGAGCTGCGTTCCAGGCCCTCTTAGCCTTTCCGCCTCTACTACAAGAGAAGACCGTCCTAATCCGGATGGACAACAGGGTGGCGGTGGCCTACGTCCAGAGACAAGGCGGTACCCGAAGCCACGCACTATTAGAGGAGGTTCACCCCATAATGTAATGGGCCCAGACACATCTATTGGACCTAAGAGCAGTTTACGTTCCAGCGGCGCAGAACACGCTTGCCGACTTCCTGAGCAGGGAACTCCGATCAAACAACGAGTGGTCTCTGAATCTCCGGGAGTTCTTCATTTTGACGGAGGCATGGGGGGTTCCGGAGATCGACCTGGCGGCAACACCAGCGAATGCCAAATGTTCAAAATTTCTGTCCAGAGTACCTTTTCCGACAGCAGAAGGGACAGATTGCCTTCTTCATCCATGGGACTTTAAGCTGGGGTACATCTTTCCTCCAACTCCCCTGATAGCGAGATTCCTATCCCGGCTCCGAAGATCATCAGCCACTGTGATAGCGGTAATACCGTTTTAGCCAAGGAGACCGTGGTTCACGACTCTCCTACAACTCAATACCCGACCTCCAATCCACCTACCAGTGTCGGCGGACCTCCTACACCAAGGTCGGTTCCTCCATCTGGCCCCAGACAGGCTCCACTTGACAGCCTGGAGGTTGAGAGGACTAGACTAAGGGAACAGGGATGTTCCCAAGCAGTTATAGCAACCTTAATGCAAGCTAGGAAGGTCACCACAAACACAGTTTACACCAGAGTTTGGGAAAGATTTGCCCACTTGGCGCAACTTAAAGTTTGGAATCGCATCTCTCCGGATCCTTACCAAATCCTAGAGTTCCTACAAACGGGAGTAGACAAAGGCCTAAGTTCAAGCACCCTAAGGGTACAGATCTCCGCTCTGTCCGCCAAAACTGGCACTAGATGGGCCCTGCACCCGTTGGTCATCCAGTTCATGCAGGCCTGCACGAAAATCAGACTGCCCAGAAGACCATCCTTTCCGGCTTGGGACCTGTCGGTAGTTCTGGAAGCACTGTCCAATCCACCTTTCTTTCCACTCAGCGCTATCTCCTTATGGGACCTGTCCCTAAAGTTGTCCTTCCTCATTGCCATCGCTTCGGCTAGGAGAGTGTCGGAGTTACAAGCCCTCATGTCTAAGGAGCCATACTTAGTTTTCCTGCCCGACAGGGTGGTGCTGAGGCCTTCAGATCGCTTCCTCCCCAAAGTTACTTCTCCCTTCCACTACGGCCAGGACATTGTTTTACCATGCCTCTCCAACGAGAATGGTGAACCTCACGCCTTGGACATTAAGTCTACAATTTCCCACTATCTGTCGGCTACCATCCACCTCTGGTCAACGGATGCCCTCCTGATTATCCCTCACGGAGCCAGGCGGGGCCAACCAGCCACTTCCCGGACCATCGCCTCTTGGCTAGTCAAGACTATTGAGAAAGCGTATTCCACTCAACAGCTGGGGATTCCGGAAGGATTCAACCAGGGCAGTGGCAACCTCTTGGGCAGCATACTGTGGGGTTTCTTCGGAAACCATTTGCAGAGCAGGAGCCTGGTCTTCCAGGCATACCTTTTATCACCCACTACAGAGTGGACGCCGCTCTTTTGGCTACAGCCGAGTTTGGCAGATCTATCTTCAGGGCCAATTCTTCTGCTCTATAGGGAATAAAATACTTTTTTGCATCGAACCCTCCCGACTGGCGAGTTATTTCCCAGTGTGTGCTGCCATGAATGCGTCAGGAAAACGGAAAATTGTATACTCCCCTTTCCGTAATTTTCCTTTCCCGACGCATCTTCATGGCAGCACACATCTGCCCACCCTGTTGTTCAATGATATATACGGAGAATGATGCCGGGTGTCTCCACTTCAAATTTATAGCTAACCAATCCTGTCAGGTTGTGTGGGCGGAGTCACAACCCAGTGTGTGCTGCCATGAAGATGTCAGCAAAGGAATATTACGGAAAGGTCAGTATACAATTTTCCGTTTTTCAAAATTGTTGCTCTATTTTTGTTTATAGTGCAAAAAATAAACCACAAAGTTTATCAAATACCACCAAAAAGCTTTGTAGCAAGCAGTAGGGAAATCCTCAGAGGGGGTCCTGGTACTGGCAAGTCAAAAATCCTATTACTGTAATCATACAGTTCAGGACACAGGCAAATAAGTTAATATACCAACGATTATAACAGGGGTAGGCAACCTTTTGAGCAGTGTGCCGAAAAATATTTTCAAAGAAATCAAGAGTGACGATTTTATAACAAAAACATGTCCACTTCACACTCTCAATCACGAAAAGGATTTTTTATAAAGTAAATGCTGTAAACTACTTGAGTAGTAGTGAGAAATTAACATCCTCCACTCACGCCTCAGATCAACCCCAATACCTGCAACTCCACACTTAAAATCTGCCCCAATTCATGCACCTTCACACCTCAGACCACTGCAATCCCCCTGCACATCAGCTCCACTGCCATACCCATATGCTCTTTTGTCCCTACGCTGAACGTATCTGCTCCTCTGCCCCAATTACTGTAACCCCCCTGCTTATCTGCCCCAATTACTGTAACCCCCCTGCTTATCTGCCCCAATCACTGTAACCCCCCCTGCTCTTGTGCCCCAATCACTGTACTCTCCTCATCTGATATGCAGAGTGGTGAAAGGAAGCAAAGATGACACATCTACCTGTCCTGGCACACTCATCCTCCTGATCCACCTCTTGCATCCAGCCCACATGCTTGTGTGTGATGTCGCATACAAACATCTGTAATAAATGTTTAACGATGAGCTCAGGTCAGTATTTTCTGAAAGCAGTGGGTCTGTCTGGAAGTTACCTGTGGACAGCACGGCAGCCCGTCTCGGCAGCCCGTCTCCACACGGCTTCACAGCATCACAGGGACATCTCGAGACTGCTGACTGCTGTTTTATTTCATTGCATATTGCCATGCCTCTTTAAAGAAACTTCCATGTGAGTGCTTTAATACATTTGGCTATTAAATTATGCAGTTTTACTCTAGTGGCGCTAGTCTTTCCGTTTGCTCTTTTACGTGATTTGGAGTACTGCTTCAGCTCCCCCTGCAAAGCGGCCCTGGGTTCAAAAGACTTGCTTCACATTAGAGCTACACAGCTCAAAGGACTTGTATGGATTTGCTTTTACTTTGTATACCACAATCTTTGCGCCACTACTGTTGTAATTTTTCTCCAATTTCATTCAAGGCGGCTGCAAAACGGTATCCTTTCTGCTTGAAATTAGAATATCCAAGCTCTTGATTTGCCAATGTATCTCATCCCTGGGGCGTGCCAGAGCCTCAGTTGGTGTCCAGAAATCTACAGAAGGGGAAATCTTTTGATCCTATGGCCTGGGAAGTGGTAACAGATGCCAGCCTTTCAGGTTGGGGGAGCAGTCATGGGGCAGATGACTGTCCAGGGCAGGTGGTCTGAGTCCAAAAATACTTTCCCATCAACTTTCTGAAAAAACGGGCAGCACACCTGGCTTTCAAGGCTTGATGGCTCAGGTTCCGAAATTGTCCTGTCAGGATTCAATCCGACAATGTCACTGCAGTGGCCTATATCAATAACCAATGGGGCACCAGGAGTCGCGCAGCCCAGGGAAAGGTGAAGCATATCTTGGTTTGGGCAGAGAAACATGTTCCTTGCATATCTGCAGTTTTCATTCCAGGAATAGAAAATTGGCAGTCGGACTTCTTAAGTCGCCAGCAGTAGTCTCCGGGGAGTGGTCTCTTCACCCTGACATCTTCTTGGCCATGTGTCAGATGGGAAAACCCCAGACGTAGATCTGTTGGCATCCAGGTTCAACAAGAAGGTGGACAACTTTGTGTCAAGGACAAAGGATCCACTCGCTTACGGGATGCTTTGGTAATCCCTTGGGATTGATTTATGCGTTCCCCTGAGTTCAGCTGCTACCGCGGCTTCTTTGCAGGATCAAGGAGGAAGGAAGGCCAGTGCTTCTTGTAGCTCCGGCCTGGCCCAGAAGGTCCTGGGACGCGGAAATCTTAAGGATGGCTGTGGCAGGGAAGACATGGACTCTTCCAATATGTCCAGACCTGCTCTTGTAGGGACCGATATTCCACCCTTCCTTACGAACACTAAATTTAACGGTTTTGCTGTTTTCGTCCCACATTCTAAAGAAACAAGGGCTTTTTTGGGTTCAGTGCTGTCTACCTTGATTAATGCTAAGACGTTGGCTTCCAGAGTCAGAGTCTGGAAGGCATATGTGACTTGGTGCGAGTCTAAAGTTTGGCATCCTCGAAAGTATGTCATGAGTAGGATTCTTGCCTTTCTACTGTTGGACGTAGAGATGAAGCTGGCCCTGAGTAACATGAAGGGTGAGATCTCAGCTTTGTCAATGTTTCAAAGACCACTGGCTATGCACTCTTTTGGTCTTTCAAACAAGGGGTAACACGAAAACAACCCGCCAGTTAGGACACCCTTGTGTCCATGGGATTTGAATTTGGTTCTGTCGGCATTACAGAAGCGGCCTTTTGAACCTTTAACCATATTGCCTTAGTCCTTTAACAAGGAAATACGTTTTTTTTCTGGTAGCCATATCATCTGCTAGGATGTTATAATTGAATCTTGTAAAGAGCCATATTTAGATATTCATAAGGACAAGGTAGTGTTGCGTCCTCATCCATCCTTTCTCCCTAAGGTGGTGTCAGGTTTTCATTTGACCCAAGATGTGGTTCTCCCTTCATTTTTATCCAGAATCTCATTCTGCGGAACAGAAGTCGCTACATTTCTTGGATGAAGTAAGAGCAGTTAAAGTCTATCTGAAGTTGACTGCTCAGATTCAAAAAACTGTTTTGTTTTTACTTTTAGAAGACCCCAGGCAGCTTCAATCTACCATTTCTAAGCAGATTCGCCAAGTTATTTTTCAGGCTTATATGGTTTGAAAGGGAGAGTTCCGCCTCTTCAAATTTAGCACACATTCTACCAGGGCAGTTGGGTGCTTCATGGGCGGTGCATCATCAAGTCTCTTACTCAGATCTGCAAGGCCGCCACTTGGTCTTCGGTACATACATTCACGAAAATATTATCAGCTGGGTGTAAAAAGGCATGAGGATATTGCCTTTGGCTCGTGTGCTGCAGGCAGCGGTTTAGGTCCTCACGTCTGGCGCCCTGCTTTGTTTCCCTCCCCTCAAGGGACATTTCTTTTGGGACTTCCCATATAGTTTATTACTATCAAGCTCGGTGTCCTTTGATTTACTAAAAAGTATATAGGATTTTACAGGTAAACTGTTATAAATTCATAAAAGGTTACCTTAGAAAAAAAAGCCTTTGGCGTTAATCAGTTGTCGGAGCATTCTATGCAGCGAGCAGAGCGAACTGGGCCTTGTCTGAGGGTTATGAAATGTTCACCCTCTCCTGGACATGCTGAGTACAATTTTTTATTTTTTTTGTGCTTTTTAGATTGTGTCTTTGTTAATGTTGGATATGAAGACTCCATGTATATAGACTTTAAAAGTGTCCCACTTCAGTAGGTTATCAGTATAGAGTGTTATCCTCAAACCAACAATGTTCTGTCCAATCCCAGCGCTCCCGGGTATGTTTCAGCCAAAAAGCATTTCGACCCCACCGGGGAGCTCTAGGAAGGGTCAGGATATGTCGAGCTGTAATCCAGCAGCATATCAAAGGTGAGTGGTCGGACACCCCTCTAGGAGCATACTGTACTTTGAGACCAGCCCAATTGATCGAGCTGACCTGAGACAAAGATCTATATGGGACAGTGATCCACATGCCTTAGAATAACAGGATAATTGGTCAGTTACAGGGTACTTTTCTCTCCATACATCCACCCATTTCGCCTCTTCCATACATTGTAGCAGTGGGGTACCTTGTAAGAAGCCTAAATTAGTGTGTGTGTGTGTGTGTGTGTGGGGGGGGGGGGGGGGTCTGTCTAGGGCAGGATTTAGGACATTATTAGAAATAACCTAGGACCAAGTTTAGAATATGCTTATCTAAAGTGGAGACCAGAAGGTCCCGCAGCACTGAAAGGGAAAATGGTGAAGTTATGTATACCACAGCTATGATGCATATTAAATAGAAACATACTCGCCATCACCCTCTTTAAAGTATTGTGTAGTTCCTTAACGTTTCAGGTAGCCAGAGGTCTTGTCCATCATGTGACTAATGATTAGATCTTATGCAATGTGGCAAGTGAGATGCAGCTCGTACGTCTAAAGTACCTGCCTAGTAAGTATTGTAGATGAACAAAATGGCTCCGAAAAGTGCAGAAAATGAAAAATGACAAACATTAACTCATTAAAGCAACCTGGCCAAGAGGATTGAGAAACGGTTCTTCCCAGCAATGGGTATCCATAAACAAAACCATAGCTTATAGTGATGTCTTTCAGAAAAAGCTTTCCAACAGGTAACACCTATCAGGTGGGTTCGCATTTGGTGGTGAGGAATCTCGCACAGCTTTTCATGATCCCTGATGATCAGGTGCCTCCATATGAGCTGATCGGTAAATATAGCAACAATTTAGTGACTCTGGTAAGAGTGCAGTGCCCTTCAGAACCACTGGCTCAAAGGTATGTGCCCATATGTAGAAGAAAAGTCACCAGTGCCTGGCACAGAGAGGACTCATTTGACATTCAGCCAGTCTGCAGCTTCCCTGGCTGAGTTGACGTGTGCCTGACCTCTTGCTGTAATTCACAGCCATGCAGGGTAGCGCATTACATATGACAAATTTAAAGGGGTTCTAAACCCTCATGGTTTTTCACATTTAATGCATTCTATGCATTAAAGTGAAAAACCCTCTGCAGTGCTGCAGCCAAACAGTGCTCCCGTTTTACTTGCCTGAACCCGGTTTTCTTCTCCACGGGGACGAGCACACCAGCTCTAGCTGCTGTCTCATGTACTGATGGCAGCACAGCCATTGGCTCCTGCTGCTGTCAATCAAATCCGATGTGGGGGGCGAGGCTGAGTCCTGATTTCTGTGATAATGGGCGCAGAAGCAGGACTTGGGAGCACGTCCGTACGATTGTCCACTGAAGGAAAGAATTTCTCTGATGTGGGCACTCGTTGCGGGGAGGAGTTACTAGCACCACTGAGGTAGTTCGAACGGCAGTAGTGTGGTATTTTTGCTAGGACTAGCCTAGGTGCGTTGTCTGGGAGAGCCTTGGCAGGAACACTATGCCCCCTTTTAACAGTGAACAGGCCATCTTTCTCCACTCTGCAAACATGGTTTAGTCTAAGACACTTTTCAATATAATCGTTTTGTCACTTGTGGCAGTGGCTCTGCTGGCAGCTGTGCGGGTTTCAGAAATCGGTGGAGATAGTTTGTCATCAAGATCACTGATACGGCCTTTAGCAGCAGTTCGTCTTATTTTCTGGAGGTCTTGTTGCAGTGGCTTTGTCTTCTCTGTCGGCCCCCAAAGCACTCCTTAACATAGTTAACTAAAGCAGTGTAATGCTGTACAGCTTGTAAGATTTGACTTGGGGTAGTTTGCACTTGTAGTGCAAAGTGGATTTGCCTTTTGTAAATGACCCCCATGGTGGCTGGCTCAGCTTTTTTCCCCTGGGCTGCAGAGGAGCCTTAATACCTGCATCAGATTTTTTTTTTTTTGTGTGTAGTAGAGCATATCTCTGGTGTTGTAATATTAATATAGATGTGTAGGTATTTAAAATATTGTGTTATTTGTATGGCATGGTATTTATGCGTTACATACAGGCATTCAAGTTACATATCAAAGGGTGCTTGCTGACCAAATCTTGTGGCCAAACGACACGCATCAAAAGGTACAGAGGACCCTTTGATGTGTAAATCTTATCTAAGACGACCTAGGTGTGAGATGGCCTGGTACTTCCTTGCATACATAAGGAAGTATTTATTGATGGTAATTAGACTTGAGGGGGGGCATTCATTCAGGGAAGCATTTGGTTGATCTGAAAGAACCCCTCCCTCCAGTGTGAGACCAATACAGTGCCTGCCGCCGAGAATGTGTTTTTAGCATGACAGCGTCGCGCTGATTCTCGGCGACAGGGTGCCGACATCTCGCACTCGCTGGAATAGTAAAAGCACATTCCAGCGAGCGCGTTATAGAAGCGACGGGGATCTGACGTGGATTCCCGCCAAGTCTACATGTGGGCGGCGCTTGTTATGAATCCTTTTTTGGGGAAGTCCCCGCCGGATTTTAAATAAAAATCCGGCATGGGTTCCCCCCTCAGGAGCATACCGGGCCCTTAGGTATGGGTTGTAAGGAGACCCCCCCCCTACGCCGAAAAAACAGCGCACCCCCCCCTCCTGAGCAGCATGCCCTCAACATGGGGGGGGGGTCAGGTGCTCTGGGGCAGGGGGGCGCAGGGGGGGGGGTGTGGTCGCTTTTATAAAAGCGTCCCCCTCCGGCGGGCTTCTTCCGACATCTTCGGCGGGGGGTGGGTCTTCTCTGCTACCCACGTGGTACCTACCAGAGCATGATGGGACTGAGACGTCACAAGATAGGCTATATAAGTCGCTGGGAGCCGCGCGCCCGGCATAACAGCGGAAGGAAGCGTCGAGTCAACATCTGGAGAAGAGAAGACGTGACAGAAGCGGCAGCCAGTCCTGAAGAAGAAGGCACTGGAGAGCGCCGAATCAAGAGCGGAGAGCGGGAGAAGACCCCCCGGAGAGCAGAAAAGACCCACCCCCGCCGAAGATGTCGGAAGAAGGAGCCCGCAGGAGGGGGGCGCTTTTATGAAAGCGACCACCCCCCCCCCCCCCCCCGGCGGCCAACTTATAACATATTTTAATACCATGTGTGGTTTATTTGTGTTTACACTTTTCTTGCAGGTTTTCTTACCCCATACTCATTCACTTAGGGTGGGGGGCTGGATTCTGGGGCCCCCTTATTAAAGGGGGTTCCCAGATTCCGGTAAGCCTCCCACCCTCATACCCCGACAACCAACGGCCAGGGTTGTCGGGAAGGGGCCCTGTCCTCATCAACATGGTGACAGGGTGCTCTGGGGTGGGGGGGCCGCAGTGCGCCCCCCTGCACCTGACCACCCCCCCATGTTAAAAACATGCTGCCCGGTACGGCTCAGGAGGGGGGCTCGCTCGGCCCCACTCCCCTCCTGACCGGCCGGCGTGCTTTGGATACGGGTCTGATATGGATTGTGGGGGGACCCCCACGCCGTTATTTCAGCGTAGGGAGGGTCTCCTTACAACCCATAACAGACCTAAGGGCCCGGTATGCTCCTGAGGGGGGAACCCATGCCTGATTTTTATTTAAAATCCAGCGGGGACTTCCCCCTCAGGATTCATAACAAACGCCGCCCACGTGTAGAATTGGCGGGAATCCACGTCGGATCCCCGACGCTTCTATGACGGCTTTGTCTCCATCGCGGCAAGCCAACTTGGTGCTGGCTCCCGCAATGGGGCTCGCAGGTGGTCAATCTCACCGGGAAAGGGAGCGAGATTGACACAATATCGCAGTCACCTACTGTATTTGAGTCAAGCTGGCATTCAGTGGATCTGGTCACTGAGAAATATGGCACAGGTCTAAGATGGGATTTTGAATTACTCTGTGGACTTTGTACGTTATTGGAAGTTAATTAAAAAATGCGTTCTCTGGAGAATCTGTAAATTGCTGTGAAACATAATTTATAATCATAATACTAACATCTAAACATCAATTATCTAATCGGAGAGGACTATACAATACTATACTTTTATAAAGACTACATCTGGGGGCATAAGTGTCTTTTTGCTTCTCAGAGCCTTGTGGTGTTCCTCTGGGTAGTGCAGCAGCACCATGTTGGATCTCCAGGGCTGTTCTTCCTTGCCTCCTCGGGTCAGCATAGCTCGGGAGTGGTGTCGATGGATTCCTCTTGCAGAGGTGAAGAGAATATATATCCTGGATCAACGGCCGGGATCGGTAGCGGGATATCAGTCAGGAGCTCTGTGAGGCTGTTCCACTTGCATTCCCTGCTTGGCCACCCCCCCCCCCCCCCCAAGCTAAAGGGTTTCTACAATGCTGCCATGGTTTCTTTGTAACTCCCTTTGCCTTCCTTAATGTTATACCAGTTTTTTTTCTTTAGTTAAAAATAACAAGGTTTATCAGTCATCACGTTCTCCTGCTCTCCAGGATTGAGTCTAAAAGAGTGACTCCTCCCCAGGGCTAGAACTAAGCTCCTGTAGTAATCGGCGTGCGCTCCTAGCAGTAGGACGTACGGCTCCTGGAGCCAGACAGGCAGGGTTTTCCTCCCCTTACCTCTGCTGTCAGACCCCTGCTCTGGCTCACGATCCTCCTCCCCTGGCTCTCCCCTCCATCCAGGAATCACCGGAGCCCCAAGGTAAGCCCCTGACACAGGGCACTGGGCATTTTCTTCTACCCCCCTTGTCCTTATCAGGACAAGACGCAGCAGCGGCCCCCGTGCTCTGTACCCCCTATTCCATACCATCATCCCCACATAAGGCATCCTTCCACCACCTCTCCCCTCAATTTCCGTCGCCTCTGGGCGATTTTTTTTTCCTCAACCGCGCCAGCCTGGTCACAATCGTGGCAGCCACGAACTAGGAAAGGCCGCGGCCTACCGGCGCACCGCTCCACACCCCCTGCAATCACTAGTAATCACCCTAAGTTGCCCAGCAAACCCCCCCCCCCTACCCCATAAGAGTAACTGCTCTCCACGATTATCGTCCCAGTCTTTCCCCACCAGCACTGATCCATTTAGGATCCCAGCCCCCTTCCTGGACCTTGCTGGAGCATAGGCAGCCATCTTGCTACACCCAGCCTCATTCTCCCCCGTCCCAAAACCATTAGTACTTGATCCAGGGTTCGTCCGATCGCCTCTCAAGGGGTCAGGAAGGAAATTTTTGGCCCTACTGCAGTATATTGGCGTAGCACTGCCAGGGTTTTCTTTGCCTTCCTCTGGACCAAGTCAAGAGTGGATTCACCGAATCCTTGAATCAGCATCCCCCCCCCCCCACCTTCGTGGGGTTTGACGACCATGGTTAATCGGCAATATTCTGCGGAAACCATTTGGGATCTGAGGCGATTTGTCGCAACGTTACCTGCCGTCACCAAAAAAGCCCTAAGAAGTCTGCGACTTTTGAGAAACGATCGAAGATCGACTATCAAAAATCGCAGCCATTTATCCCAGCCTAAGCACATATCATGTGCTTTGATCAACACAAGATCGGCAGTAAAACACCGATTGGAAATCCATGATTTCATATTGCAATACGATTTAGATTGCCTCTTTATTACAGAGAGCTGGTTGACAGCCGACTGCAACACCATTCTAGGAGAACTGGTGCCAGAAAATTACCGTATCGTAACTGAAAACAGAATAGGACAAAGAGGAGGCCTGGCAGTGATCCACAAGACCCATCTTGCAATCACTAAACCAGTCCTTCAAAACCCTCTTCCATTCATGGAAACACTTACGCTGCAACTACAGACTCCCAGGAGACGTCCGGATTTTACTCTGCTATAGACCACCAGGCCCAAAATCGCAGCTGTTACTATCATTGACGGACTTTATCTCCACGTATACCCTTAACAGCAAACGCCTTTTGCTGCTCGGGGATTTCAACCTCTGGGCCAACTCCCCACAAGACCCAGTTGCCGACGCCTGCATCGACCACCTGGAAGCATTAGGGCTACAACTAGTATGTGGGCCCACACATGCTTCAGGGCACACACTCAATCTTATTTTCAGACAAGCGCTGGAAATAAAAATCCTGGAAAATGAACCATTGCCATGGACAGATCACCATGCAATTAAATTCATTATTTCCGACTTCCCTCCCTTAACAAAAACATCGAATCCAGTGACAACACACTGGACCAGATGTCAGAAGAAGCTCCACTCGGAACACTTCAATGCCACATTAAGGAAAAAAAAAACAATTCAGCCGCATCAAATGGCTAAAGAAACACTGGTGGCCATAAACACAGCCCTATTACAGTCAGCTGACTTAATAGTGCAGAAACGTAAACCCACATCCGGAAAAACAACGCAGGCTGGTTTAACAACCAACTGTCGTCACTGAAGCAAGAGTGTAGAAGGGCGGAAGCCGCCTGGAAAAGAAGCTCTTCAGATGAGAACCTCACCATCTACAAGGCAACAACTAGAAAATACCACAAAGAAATTTTCAAGGCCAAGAAAAACTATTTTTCTGAGGCTATCAACAGTGCCCTAAATCGCCCCCGCGAACTCTTCAAGTTGGTCACTCAGACCATGAATCCAGGATGTCTTGAAGCCCCCAATTCGGATTCGCAAGAATTTTGCAATGAATTATTGGATTACTTCATTAATAAAATTGAGGGCATCCGGCAAAGCATTCCGCAAAACAATTCCCCACCTACCCCTCACAGCAATGATTTACACCACACTCGCAGCAACTCACCACAACCAGGTGAGTTCACACTGGAACCCATCTCTATCAAAGTCACTGAAAATATCATCGGCGCTCTGCGTAACAGCACTGCGCCAAATGATATCATCCCCACTAAACTGCTGAAGGAATGCGCCGACATCCTGGCACCTCCTATCACGCAGCTGATTAACCAATCCTTCAGGGAAGGCATAGTGCCCTCCCAGCTAAAGGAGGGCATAATCCGACCCATCCTGAAGAAACCCTCCCTGGATCCCAAGGATCCACTCCACCGCCGTCCCATAACAGGCCTAAATCTACTCTCCAAGGTAATGGAAAAAGTAGTGGTACAACAGTTGCAACAGCATCTAGATACCCACAATCTACTTGATCCATTTCAATCAGGTTTCCGGCCCGGACATGGGACGGAAACGGCATTGCTCAAGATATGCGACGACGCTCTCGAGGCCGCAGACGAGGGAGAATCTTGTCTTCTGGTTCTGTTGGACCTAAGCGCCGCCTTCGACACAGTAGACCACAAGCTTCTATTGACTCGGCTAGCCGAAGTAGCCAAAGTCGCAGAAGGAGATCAATCTTGGTTCTCCTCTTTTTTTGGAAAACCGATCGCAAATAGTGAAGTTAGGACCCTTCACTTCTGAAAGACGCACGGTGTCATGCGGGTCCCCACTGTCGCCTGTGTTCAACATCTATCTTCGTCCTCTCTTTGAAATCATTAGCAGTCAGAAACTGCTCTATCATTCATATGCTGATGATACGCAACTGTATTTCCGCATTTGCAATAAGAAAGATCACCACCTCAATCTAGAGTGCGCTCCAGCTTCCTTCGCTGACACGCTCGCACACAACACCTGCACGCTCCCGGAAATCAGCGCTGTTTGTCCTTCCTAGCAGACATCAGCATGAAGATTTCCCTGGGACCCTACCAATCCTCGGCTGGTCTGGACGATTCATGAAGACCTTCACCTTATGCCTGTGTACTTCAACCATTATGTGAGTGCTTTTATGTTACTTTTTCATTAAAGTCCAGCAGTTTATTTATTGGCGCCTGTCCTTTTGTTTGTTTTTTATCTACATGTCCTTGGAGCATTGCTTCGGCTCCCCGCGCAAGGCTGCCTTTCATCAAAGAACTGTCGCTCATTATAAAGCTTCTCGTAGCTTACAGGACAATTTAAAATTATAGTAGTTCCTGTGTGCGCCAGCATTGTGTTTTTTTCAATCTAGAGACATGCCTCTCTTTGATAGAGGACTGGATGACAAAGAGTTATCTTAAACTCAACGGAGCGAAAACAGAACTTCTTCTGTTTCACGCCAAGCGTAAGAATCAACCTGCAGCAACTTGGACCCCCCCGCCCATTCTGGGCAAAATCATCACCCCTAGCGCCAAAGTCAAATGTCTCGGGCTCATCTTCGACTCCTACATGACAATGGATGCACAAATAGGGTCAGTAGTCAGCGGATCTCACCATCTGCTGCGCCTACTACGCAGACTTATTCCTTTTATTCTCAAGGAAGACATAGCGGTCGTGGTGGTAGCAATTGTTAACTCCAGATTGGACTATGCAAATGCCCTTTACCTCGGACTCCCCAAGTACCAAATCGCTCGTCTTCAAGTCATTCAAAACACGGCCGCCAGACTTGTGACTGGAAAAAAACCTTGGGAATCAATCTCGCCTTCACTGAGATCCCTTCACTGGTTACCAGTAAAAGACTGGATCACTTTTTTAAAGCACTCCAACGCATAGATGTATCCATGGGAATGCTCCCCATTATCTATGCGAAAAAATAAAGCTCATAATCCCAATCGCATTCTGCGATCCACCAATCAAAATCTACTCCAGATACCGAAAGCCAGTTACAAGTCCAAGGGAGAAAGAAGATTTGCGGTCCAAGGTCACAGACTATGGAACGCTTTTACCAGCCAGCATTCGGTTGGAGGAGAACCACCTAGCATTTAGGAGAAAGATCAAGACTCATCTCTTTTGATACCAAAGGAGACAGGAACAACAAGCACCCAGAGGCGATTCAGTTTTGCATGTGCCGCGCTATATAAGTTTTCATTCATTCATACTTGCTCTGTGCAGTTGTTTTGCACAGAGCAGCCCAGATCCTCTTCTCTTTGGTGTTCCTGGCCACTCCCTTCAGTTGAGTGCCCTCACAGCAAGCAGCTTGCTATGGGGGCAGCCAAGCCACAGTGTTCATTCAGACAGTCGTGGCCCGTCCTGTACCCTTTCTCTCCTTATTGGCTTGACTGACTTTAACAGCAGGCATGACCCAATGGTGTCGTGCTGCTCTCTCTGCCAATGAAGAGGAGAATCCCGGGCAAAGCTAATCTAATGACCAAGTACAACATTGGGGGTACAGTGTTGGCACTACAGCAATAAAAAATTGGGGGTAATTTCAGCTGATTGCAAAATAAGTAAACCATGTGGCTAGGCAGTGGGAAAAGTGAATAGAATTCTTGGATGTGGGGACATGGCCTTGTGCCGGATCGTGATGGCAACCCAAGTGGTGAGCTCTGACACCTAGGGCTTCAATTCAGCTTATCAATGGCGGGAGAGCGCACACTTTGGACTGAGAACATGCCTGGAAGAAGCTCCTCGGGCACCGTATCCCAAATGGACGCTGGCACACAGTTAAGCTGGAATATTCCAGATGTATTCTGCACTCAGCAAATTGACTCCCAGGCCTCATCTCAGGCCTTGAATCGTGGTGTGGGGGAGCCACACTGTCCCATCAGATAACACAAACAGCAGGGGCTTTCCAGCTTGGCTGTGTTGTGCTTTTTCAAGGTAATATTTTTTTTTTTTTAATTGTTTGTTTATTCATAACAGAAGACTGGTCCACACAACCTACAACGTTGGTACAATAGTTTAGTATTACAAAACACAATCACCAAAGAGGTAAACATGCCGAGATTCCAGCTTTAGTCGGTATTTAACATGTGCAATAACCTACTCCGCCAGGGGCAGGATGCGGGCAGCGGAGGTTCCCCCTGCCCCCACCGCGCCCCCGCCAAAGCCCTCAGCACGATCCCGTGTGAGCCATGTGCATTCGTAAGGTGCTTCGGGTCACTGCGGTTCTGCGGGCCCAGCCTCCCTCATTTTCCGTTTACTAAGTGTGAGAAGAGAGAATAGGAGCGCAGTAGATGTCCAAAGAGCAATAGGAGGGGAAAAAGAAGAGAAGAGCGAGAAGAGAAAAAGGGGATAGAGGGTGAATGAGAGAGAGAAGAATGGGGGGGGAAACTTGCGGGCATGGACAGCCGCCACCTCCAGGCAGAACCACCCAAGGGGCGGCCAGCCGGGCAACCCGCCTATCCTCGTGTCATGTACCCCGTCGGGGAGCCCTAACTACCTCCCCTGAAGGCTTGGCCCTCCTCTGAATATGTGAAAATGTTCCACAGTTGCCAGGTCTGGGAGTAGAGTTCACTTCTATCCTGTTTTGTCAGGATAAGGTCCTCCATCTTGTTAATCTCATCCACCTTTCCGCAGCCACATGGCTACCGTTGGCGGATGCGGCGATTTCCAGCAGAGCGAAACACATGCCTTGGCAGCATCCATTAGGTGGCGAATGACAGATGTTTTGTATGTGCGTGTGGGGTGTCGGTCGCATGCAGGAGAAAGTACGTTGGGTCATCAGGGATTATGCGGTCTGTAAATTTTTGTGAGATTCGTCTGATCTCTCTCCAGTACGTCCGCAAACGCGGGCATGACCAAAAGACGTGTAGCAGTGTCCCTTTGTCCGTCTGGCACCTCCAACAGAGGTCTGACACCGTCGGGAAAAGTTTACTCAGCAGGGCGGGGGTCCTGTGCCACCTTGTCAGGATTTTGTAGTTGGTTTCTTGTATTTTACTGCAGACCGACGATTTGTGAGTGAACGTTAGAATCCGCTGTCGCCTCTCGGCAGAGAACTAACAGTGTAGGTCTCGTTCCCACCTATCGAAGCACTGAATCCGATATCCCTCCACTGGCGTAATTAATATTGTGTGCATTATGGACAGGGCATGTGGTAACGTGCCCGCCTCCGAGCATAGCTCTTCCAGGGTCGTGAGTGGTTGGCCTGTGTTGGTGGGGGGCGGGATGGTTTTCAGAAAGTGGCCGAGCTGGCCAGCCCTCATGAAATCCAGCAGGAATCGGCCCCCTTCGTCCATCAGCTCAGCTATGGTCCTCCACCGACCCGATTCGCCAAAATGTGAGGCTTGGTAAATACCAGAATCCCGTAATGCGCGAAATTTAGCATCGCCAATCCCAGGTTGGGATTGGGCGCAACGGCGAGGCTGCCGATAGGTGGGTCTGTGACATTAACCGTGTGCATACCCTAATGGTATTACCTATAAGGGGATGATGGTGCACATCCTTTTGTGTTAAGGAGTGACACCAGGGAGCGCGTCGCAGTAGAATCCCGCATTGCGCCTGCTCCAGTCGTGGCCATAGTTTGGTCGACTCATGTCGGCTCCAGTCAATAAGGCGATTCAGGTGCGCCGCGTGGTAGTACGTCCGAATATCTGGTACGGCTAGGCCACCGAATTGTTTGGGTAGGGAGAGGACTGTTTTGTGTATTCTAGGATGTTTTCCTGCCCACAGGAATGTTCCAAACATGGATTGCACTTGTTTGAAATACTCTGGTGGAATATGTATAGGGAGGGCCTGTAGGAGGTATAGGAATTTCTGTAGAATGGTCATTTTGAGGATATTGCACCTGCCAAACCAAGAATGAAGACCAGTGGTCCAGAGGCTTAACAACTTTTAAACTGTTTTTAGCAAGGGTGGAAAGTCAAGTTTAACCTCCCTGGCGGTATTCCCGTGTGTGGCACGGGGTGAGATTTTCAAGCTACGATCGGTAACCCCGTGCCACACACGGGCTTGCCTCATTGGATGCAGAAAAAAGTTTTCTTACCTTTTCTCTGCGATCCAGCGATGAATCCCCGCAGTACACGGCGGCCGGATGTCCGCCTGATGCTGTGTGTACCTCCGATTCCCTTCCCTGCGAGCGTCGCGACGCAGGGGGGGGGGGGGGGAAATGGCGCCAAATTCAAAAATGTAAACAAACACTATACATACAGTACACTGTAATCTTATAGATTACAGTACTGTATGTAAAAAATACACCCCCCCATGTCCCTAGTGGTCTGCCCTGTACACTACATGTCCTTTTATATAATAAAAACTGTTCTTTCTCCCTGCAAACTGTAGATTGCCCATAGCAACCAAAAGTGTCCTTTTATGGCAAAAATTGTTTTAGAGCAGCTAAAAAACTGCGATAATAAATCAGAATCACTTGCAGAATTTAGCGATAGCGATTTGTGGGGAAATTCGTCATAAAAAAAAAAGACAGCAAAAATTCTGCAACCGAGCACATTTCAGTGATTTTGATTTGATTACATTATTGAATAATTTTTACTATAATTATATTATTATAATTTTTTATAATTATTTATTATATTATAATTTTTAATAAAAAAAAAAAAAAATCATACCCGGGATGCCTATTAGACTCTTGTTTGGATAGATTTCAGTGAGTTATTCCTAAGAATTACAAGCCTACAGTATAAAACGCCAAATTCCCTTGCAAATAATGGTACCGCTTTCAGCACCTAAAATCTGAAAGAATCATACCGCCAGGGAGGTTAAAGACCTCAGATAGTTTTGTGGGGATTCGCGTTCCTAAGTACGTCAGCGCCACATCCGTCCATTTTAAACTAAAACTGTTCTGGAGGCGGGACAGCTGTGATTTAGGCATTCCCACTCCCATTGCCTCAGATTTGGACAGGTTTATTTTTAAGTTGGACAGTTTCCCGTAAGAGTCAAATTCACGCATCAGGCCCGGCAGGGATGTCAATGGGTTCGTCAAGGAGAACACATCCTCGGCGTAGGCCGAGACTTTACTGGGTAGGGATATCGGTTCGTCTACTAGCTCTCTTGTTTCTAAGGTGACGGCCGGCATATGAGAAGCAGCAAGGTATTCTAATGTCTGGTCCGAACTAGGGTCCGAGGGTGGGGAGGGCAGGTTGTACAGAGAATGGTAAAAAGACCTGAATTCTTGCGAAATTTGTTGGGGCATCGAAATCTTTGTGCGGTATGTACGATGCCATATTTTGTGTTCGGATCGCCTCGGCAAGCATTCTCCCGCATTTGTTACCTGATTCGTAAACATTACGCCTACAAATTTGTAACGCGGCCTTGGCTTTGTACTGGAGTATGTCAGTAATTTGTTTGCGGACGATATTCAAATCTGAAGACACCTGTATTGTCGGAGCCTTTTTGTGCTGGGCCTCTAGGACCTGCAGCTTAGCCAGTAGTGAGTCAAGTTGCTCGGTCCTCTGTCTTTTCAGACGAGCACCATGCTTGAAAAGTACCCCTCTCACCACCGCCTTATGGGCTTCCCACACTACTCCCGGGTCAATGTCCTGCGAGGCATTGGAGTCAAAGTAATGTCCTATTTCTTTCACTACATCTGTCATGGTGTCTGGGTCTTGCAGCAGGCCTTCATTTAACCTCCAGGGGTGTCTCTGGGCTGTTTGGGCATCCCTCAAACCGTATACTAGCGTGATCGGGCATGGTCCGACCATGTGATTGGCCCGATCGAAGCATCTTTAACCGCCGCAAGGTGTCTGTGGGGGATCATGTAGTAGTCGATACGGGAGTAGGATTGGTGGGGCTTGGAGAAGAAGGTATAGTCCTCACCTGGGTGGAAGAGGCGCCAGACGTCCACCAGTTGTGCAGTATGTAATGCCGCATGGATGCGCTTGCAATCGTCTCCTGGGATAGAGGACATTCCAGTAGAGGTATCCTCCGTCGGTATAAGGGGGACGTTAAAGTCCCCACCCAAAATTAGTTGGCCCTCCGCGAAGCGCGTTAGTTGGTCTATTTGTCTCGTCAGGCATTTAGCTTGTTGATCATTTGGAGCGTATAGGTTCGCAATTGTGATCAGTGCAGTCCCAATGCGGCCCTTCAAGAAAAGGAAGCGGCCCTCATCATCCAGCCTCGCATCCACGTGTGACCACGGGACTTAGCTGACAGGAGTGGATTTAGCCGTGGCGTTTACAGAGTGGTAGACCGTGGGGTAAAATCTGTTTCTAAGCGTGAGCAGGTTATTATCTCTGAAGTGCGTTTCCTGAAGCAGAACTACGTCCGCTTTCAGGCGGCGCATATCATGAAGGAGCATTCTCAGTTTTTCGGGGATGTTCAGGCCCTTGGCGTTCAAGGACACCACAGTCAGCGTGTCCATACCCGCGAGAGGGGGGGGGGGTGGACTCTAGGGGTCCAGGGGGTAGTGAGGAGATTTGGGAGATAGGAATGGGTCCTGTGGACACATAGGGCCAGGAGGGTATAGAGCAGAGAGAGGGAAGTAGTACAGTCTCCCTTAGGAGGGAGGGGGAAGTGAAAAGGTTCAGAAGCCTACACTAGGGCGTG
The DNA here is from genome assembly GCA_029574335.1 of Rana kukunoris. Taxonomy (NCBI): domain Eukaryota; kingdom Metazoa; phylum Chordata; class Amphibia; order Anura; family Ranidae; genus Rana; species Rana kukunoris. The sequence continues at coordinate 406,541,981 of CM056049.1, read as the reverse complement.
CAGCTCTTAGAAGGTTCTAAAGTAGCCCTAGCGGCCTATACGGGGTATCAGGCGGACAGGGACCCAGGTCAGGCTACCTGGCCTACCCCCCAACTTATAAATCTATGGTGCGTAACACGTATCGGCAGAACAAATAATCATAATAACATTTTAGGGTACAAACAGAGCAGCAAGCATAGTATCTTAAGTGAATAGATCAGAGCGAAACATAAGTGCACACAGGAGCATAATGCAATCAACAGCAGCAGCCATGGGCTGTCAGGAGTAACAGAGCGTATGACTGATAACAGACAGCAAGTCCCCCCCCCCCCCTCAAAATCACATATAGCATGGTCTCATGTTCTTGCCTTTCCCTTTGTCAGGTCTATGGAGGATTTCCTTCGGCCCCGGTGGTGTGTCTCCACGGTAACGGCTGTCAGATCGTTGGCTCTTGGGGTATCACCCTTATCCTATTGCAGGCATAAAATATGCCGACTGGGTCTCAAAGTGGTTTCAAGAGTTCCTCGTTTTGGCCCCCCACCCCAACAGCAACCCACCCCCCGTCCAACCTTAATGGTGGGCTATATGTTGAGACTGCTGGATCCTCCATATCACCCCCGCCCCCCCACAACAGCTCAACCCAGGGCGACGATGGGCTCAGGGGGCATCAATCAGGCGGCAAGAGCAGGCAGCCGCGGGGATAGGGGCCGAGGGTGTGCGTGGGGCCAGTGTTGCTGCAGATGGAGTCTAGTGGCCAGGGGGTGCGCGGGAAGGTGCCGTGGATCGATCGTCAGTGCTGCAGATCAGCTTAAGGCAGAGCAGTGCATGGTATGGTAGCGGCGGGAAGAGGGATGTGGCGGGTGGAGAGATCATGGAAGGGAGCAACAAGGAGCAGGGGAGGGGAAACACGGCCCAGGGCCTACTTCCGCAATTCTCCCCGGGACGCTGACCGGTTCCTCCGTCTTCCACGTTGCTGCCGAGGATGTGGTGCTCCACGGCGGGCCGAGGGGGTCAGATCTTCCAGGTGGCCTAGGAAGCGGCTGAAGCCAGTTGGGGACCTGGATGGGATCCGCCTCCATGAAACGGAAGATCTCTGGGAGGTCCGCCGCTGTCTGCAGGACGTAGGACCCGGATTCCCCACGGAAAGTCACTGATAGTGGGTATCCCCAGCGGTAGGTTAGATTCTTCTGCCTGGCCAGATCCAGTAGTGGGCGCAGCAGGGCCCTGCGGCGCCCTGGAGAGATCCGGTAGAATTTTGATCCGTGCGCCCCCGTGCTCCACTTCACCACGGTCCCAGGCTCCTTCTAAGGATGGCTTCTTTCTGGGCGTACCGATGCAGCCTACATATGTCACGCGGCCTATCTGCATCCGCTGGTCTCGGGCCCAGGGCTCTGTGTGCGCGGTCCAGGATGATAGTTTCCTCTGGCGCTCCCAGTACCTCCCTGAACAGCCCCGTAACCACCTCCCCCAGGTCCTCGCCGTCCGCTCCCTCTAGCACTCGCCACACCCGTAAGTTTTGACGGCGGCTGCAGTCTTCAATGTCCTCCAGGTGGAGCTGGAGATCGATGGCCGTGTCACGGTGTGTGTCCCTTGATCGTTCCAGCGCCGCCACTCTGGCCTCCAGTGATGACAGGGACGCCTCCCTGGACGTTACTCGCTCCAACAGCGTGGAGACCTCCCCACGAACTTCTTGGATGTCGCGGTTGTGTGTCTCCTCCAGCCGGAGGATGAGGGACTCGATATCCGCGCGTGTCGGCAGCAGCACCAGAGACCTAATCTCCTGGTCCTGCATCTCGGCGTCGGGCTGCTGCACCGTGGATGTCTCGGCTCCGGAGCGGTCTCGGTGTGGCCCAGGGAGCTCCGTCGGTGATGTGGCCGCGACAGGTAGGTCGGCGGCGGCAGTTGCGGTGTAGGCCTCAGCCAGGGATCCACCGGTCTGCCACGTGGTGCGGTCGCCTGGGCGCCGGGGGACTTGCCCTGTAAACTATGGAAATATTTGTAAATTTCCCCCAACTTCGCTCCTGAGGGTGTCTTGCTTGATGTTGCCCTGGTGCTGTACCTTCTCGCAGGGATCATGCCGGTTTTTAGGCGTGTTTTTGCCGTTTTAGGGAAGTCTTGGACGGAAGCTCGAAGAAAAAGCAGTTTCACAGATCCATGTCCAGGCCACGCCCCCTCAAGGTAATAACCCGCACAGAAAGATTATATTGAATTCTTTGATAACGAAGACGTTTTTATATACAAGTTATTTTAAATACAAGTTAATCTATATGACATGGTCTATATTATGAAACGTATTTACGGAGACGTATAATCATACAAAATAGCTAATTTATTGGTTGACAAAAATATGGATATTTACATGAAATTAGAATACCAGTTGCGTTACATGAACGACTTGCAATTCAATAAAATACCCCCAAAATGGGCATGCAATACCTTTTTTGATCTGTGTGTCATGGCAAGTTCTCAGAATAACTTTATACAAAAGACAATGAAACAAGAGCGTCTAATTCACATACATAACCTGTTAATTTACTGCAGGTAAGTAAGAGGCTAACAATGTAAAATATATTGGATGATTGTTTTGTCATTAAAATTGAAATATATAAAAATAATCTTGTACTCTTTACAGAAAAATCTACCAGTTATTGGTTGAGAACAGACCATGGTTACACGATATTCAATACTTTCTACATTTCTAGGGAACAGATAAAAATCAAAATAGCATAATTACCAATTCCAAAATAGCTATTTGCAGATGACCCAAGTTAAAATGCAGTGGCTTTCTATGGTCCTTCATGGGATGACAAGATGCCTTAATGCATCGTCCTAACGTGCTTCTCCCCCTATGGATGGGGTCTTCTTCCTCCTTCAGTTCATTGATCCATCTCCCTTCCTTGAACTTTCTCATCGATTGATCCCCTCATCTTCCTTTATCTTTCCTCTCTACCCTAATGGGCTTGTTCTCTTTATATTGATCAGAGCAATAGGGCTATTAAATTATCCTAAGTCCTGCCCATCTGACAATTGTCTGTTATTCATAGACCCCTGGTCTCTATGGGAGTTTCTGTCAAGACATGTCTGGTTCCTATTGGCTGACAATTTAATTTGTGACTTGTTCTCTGAGCTTTGAGAATCTCAAGTAATATCACTTTCAACCACTAGGTGTCTCACCTTTTATTGTGAGATTATCTGTACGATAATGTTTATATTATTGGGGAAGGCTATATTATTATATATATATATATATATATATATATATATATATATATATATATATATATATATATATATAAATTATATTCATGTGCACATACAGGCCCGGACTGGGAAAAAAAATAGGCCCGGGCATTTAAGACTGAGCAGCCCGGGGGGGCGGTGGCGCACGGCGGGGGTTAATGATGGGATGTGAGAGAAAGAAATATAGATAGGATAGATAAAAGGAAGAAATAGATAGTAGATAAATAACAAAAGGGAGAAAGATATAGATACATGGAGAGAGGGAGAGAGATATCTAAGGATAGATAAATGGATAAAGATAGAAAGAAAGGAAGGAAGATAGAGATAGATATCTAAGGATAGATAAATGGATAAAGATAGATAGGGAGAGAGAGAAGGAAATTTAAGGGCACCCCCATATCAGTGTACAGTACTCACTCATGAGGGAGGAAAGACTGAATGGATATCAGACTCCATCTTTCCTTTCTGTTTTCTGGGCTTTAGTTTGAATATTCCCGCCCACATCCCTTAGACAGCAGAACAGTGTCTGTCTGGGAGAGTGGGTGGGGCAGACACAGGAGGAGAGGAGTAGAAGCAGCTCCTCTCACTGGTTATGTAGGCAGCAAGGGGAGGGGTGAAATGAAACTTTGTCTATCTGACCCAGCTCATCTCTATCTGGCGCTGTGTTGGTGGCGGGTAAACTGGGCTATTAAGTAAGAATAGTTCCCACTTGGCCTGCAACCTCTTGGTACACCCCTGGGAGACTTAACATGTGGGCCGTTCGCGGGCCGCCGCGGCCCACCGGGCATTAGCCCGGTATGCCCCATGGCCAGTCCGGGCCTGTGCACATACGACTTTGGTATCTTTATATTATATAAAATACAATTAGTATACTTTTGTATTCCACATAACATGCTTCTACATAATTCCTTTATAAATGTATATCCCCAAAAACATTCTTCTAAGCAAGCAGAAGCTTATATCTCGTAATCAATGCAAAATAATTATCAATGTGGATACATTAATCATTTTGATATGTGTTTGATGAATTTGTGTAACAGGTTCATTCACATTTTTATAATCACGATTTGACATCTTTAATGTGGGTTAGCTTCCGTAACACTTCTATAAAAACTAATTTCTCATATATCTTATTTCTTCTACAAAGTTCTACATTAGCATTTGCGATCATCTTTTTCCTTCGGTCCTAAGATGTCATTGGTAATCTGAACATTAATTTTCATGTCAACGTTAAAATATATCCTTTTAATATCAAGCATCTTTTAAAGTGGAGTTCCACTCATTTTTTTATGTTTGTCTGTGCTGCATGCCCTAATCTCATGGTGTTCAGAATGGACAATTTTTATTTATTTTGTTGCTTGTAAATACCTTTATTTTGTAGTCCTTCTTTACATCCTCCTCATTAGCCTAGGCCAGTGATGGCGAACCTTGGCACCCCAGATGTTTTGGAACTACATTTCCCATGATGCTCATGCACTCTGCAGTGTAGCTGAGCATCATGGGAAATGTAGTTCCAAAACATCTGGGGTGCCAAGGTTCGCCATCACTGGCCTAGGCTATTAAGTCACATGGCTTTTTGCAAGGGTTTCTGGGATAGGCATCATGTTTCCCAGTAGTCCTTGCAAACCTGACTGAAACCTGACTGAAACCTATTACATTGCTTGTGCAGCACTGAGCATGTGCGAGATATGCAAAGCTTGAAATCCAGGAAGTCATACAGTCTGGCTTCATGCCCACACTTAAGATGGTCATGGTCTATTTCTAGATTATAAATATCTAAATGCTGTAACAACCTAACAAAACGGACCTTAGTTTACAGACTAACTTTACTAGAATACATTAAAGGGGTTGTAAAGGTACAAGTTTTTTTACCTTCATGCATCCTAGGTACGTCCTGTGCTAGTACCCAGCCTTGGTCCGAAGCTCCGGGAATGGGACCGCGGACCCGATCGCCGCTGGAGTCCTGCGATGGGTCCCCGGAGCTGAAGAACGGGGAAATCCGTGTGTAAACACGGCTTCCCCGTTCTTCACTGTGGTGGCGTCATCGATCGTGTGATCCCTTTTATAGGGATACACAATCGATGACGTCACACCTACAGCCACACCCCCCTACAGTTGTAAACACACATTAGGTCACACATAACCCCTTCAGCCCCCCCTTGTGGTTAACTTCCAAACTGCACTGTCATTTTAACCAAAAAAATATGCATTTTAAATGCATTTTTTGCTGTGAAAATGACAATGGTCCCAAAAATGTGTAAAAATTGTCCGAAGTGTCCGCCATAATGTCGCAGTCACGAAAAAAATCACTGATCGCCGCCATTGGTAGTAAAAAAAAAAAAAAATAGTAAAAATGCAATAAAACTATCCCCTATTTTGTAAACGCTCTAAATTTTGCGCAAACCAACCGATAAACGCTTATTGCGATTTTTTTTTTCTTTTTAACCAAAAATAGAATACGTATTGGCCTAAACTGAGGAAACATTTTTTTTATATATTTTTGGGGATATTTATTATAGCATAATGCTCTTTTTGTTTATAGCGCAAAAAATAAAATACGCAGAGGTGATCAAATGCCACCAAAAGAAAGCTCTATTTGTGGGGAAAAAAAGGACGCCAATTTTGTTTGGGAACCACGTCGCACGGCCACGCAATTGTCTGTTAAAGCGACGCAGTGCTAAATCGCAAAACATGGCCAGGTCCTTTAGCTGCCTAAAGGTCCGGGTCTTAAGTGGGTAATATAGCGCAAAAAAAGCAGAGGTGCTCAAGTACCACCAAAGAAAGCTCTATTTATGGGGGACAACAACGCACAACAGTGCGATTGTCATTTAAAGTAACGCAGTGCTGTATCGCAGAAAATGGCATGGTCATTAAGGGGATATATCTTTCCAGGTCTGAAGTGGTTAAAGGGTCAGTTTTGGTGGATATTTTTTAGGGTTGCTCAATTAGTTTATACCCCTAAATTTAGGGATTTTTTTTTTTTTTTTTGTCTGAGTCTGCTTTTAAGTGCCCATTTTGCTTTTAGGTATTCTGTTCTGCTAAAGATCATGTTGTATGCTGAAACATACCCATGATATCTTTATTTGTTCCTGTGTTGATTCAACTATGAAAAACTTGGGTTTGGGCATATCATAACATTTTAGGATCTGCTACTGTTTAGGGGTTCGGGTAGAATTAAAGGGGTTGTAAAGGAATTATTATTTTTTCCCCCTCTAAATGGCTTCCTTTACCTCGGTGCAGTCCTCCTTCACTTACCTCATCCTTCGATTTTGCTTTTAACCACTTCAATACCCAGCCATAGACAATTGACGGCCTGGGATGGGATTTACCATCCTAAGTGGCCGTCAATTGACGGCCTGGGTATTGCAGGCGAATATCTGGACGATGCCTGCAGCCAGAGGCATCATCCAGATATCCATCTCTTCAGCCGGCGATTCTGCACAAAGTAAGAACGATCATAGCGGCGGTTCCACCGCTTGATCGTTCTTACAGGCCGCGGGAGGGGACACCCCCCCCCCTCCCGCCGCCATCCGGTGCTTCTCCGGGCTTACCTGTACCTTCGGGGGCCCGGAGAACGAATCGTCGGCGGCGGCAGGAAGCATAGAGATGACTGGTGACCAGATGGTCACCAGTCATCTCTATGACCGTCGGAGGACCCGGGCGCGATCTGATGACGTCACGCCCGGGTCCCCGTATGTAAACAAAGCCGCGATTGCGGCTGTAAGTCACCATTCATGAGATCGGTGAATTTTTTTTCACCGATCTCATGGTTTCCAGCCTGGAGGTGAGATGTGAGGTCTTATTGACCCCACATCTCTCCATAAAGAGGACCTGTCACACACATTTCCTATTACAAGGGATGTTTACATTCCTTGTAATAGGAATAAAAGTGGAAAAAAAAATGAAAAAAAGTGTAAAAATAAATAAAATATAAGTAAAAAAAAATAATAAAAGATAAAAAAAAAATGAAAACGCCCCTGTCCCCGATAGCTCGCGTGCAGAAGCGAACGCACACGCAAGTCCCGCCGACATATGTAAACGCCGTTTAAACCACACATGTGAGGTATCGCCGCGTGCGTTAGAGTGCCAGCAACTAATCTAGCACTAGATCTCCTCTGTAAATCTAAACTGTAACCTGTAAAAAATAAATAAAGCGTTGCCTAGGGAGATTTTTAAGTACCGAAGTTTGGCGCCATTCCATGAGTGTGCGCATAATTAAAGCGTGACATGTTGGGTCTCTATTTACTCGGTGTAACATAATCTTTCACATAATACAAAAAAATTGGGCTAACTTTAGTGTTTTGTTATTTTTTTAATTCATAAAACAATTTTTTTTACAAAAAAAAGCGTTTGAAAAATAATTGCGTAAATACCGTGCAAGATAAAACTTTGGAATGACCGTCATTTTATTCCCTAGGGTGTCTGCTAAAAAAAACATATATAATGTTTGGGGGTACTGTGTAATTTTCTAGCAAAAGAATGATGATTATTACATGTAGGAGAGAAGTGTCAGAATAGGCCCGGTATGGAGGTGGTATAAAAGCCTAGTATTGAAGCGGTTAAATGTCCTTTCTTCTGAGAAATGCTCATTTCCTGTTCTTCTGTCTGGAACTCAACACTGTAATGCGAGGCTTTCTTCCTGGTGTGGAGAGAGCCTCTTGAGAGGGGCGAGCAGGCAAGTCAGGACACTCTCTGCTTTGCAGAGAAAGCAGCTGTGTGTTAGTGGGCATCCTGACCTGCTAGCCCCCTCCCCCCTCAAGAGGCTTTCTCCACACCAGGAAGAAAGCCTCACGTTACGGTGTTGTTAGACAGAAGAACAGGAAGTGAGGATTTCTAAAGGAAGCTATAATTAGGGGGGGAAAAAACATTCCTTTACAACCCCTTTAATGTTAGGTGTTGCTTTTCTTCATAAATTAAGATTTTTTGCTATTTTCAATTGTAGTGCTACAAAAATATTTGTGAACGGATGCTGGGTTGGAATACACAAGGATCCAGAACAACTAATGAATACACTTCGAAAGCTGCGTCGTCAAATGGACATCATTGTGTCAGAGGTATATTCTGCTATTCATAGTATTTACATTTTCTTGTGTTTTGGACATGCGCAATAAAAATATAAATAAAAATTGTGTGTGTAACACAGTAAGAATAGAGAGCTGTTTTTTAAGGATGACTCCTCAGTATGAAGTTCTGAAAAATCATATACCATATTAAAGTACATATTTTATTGCAAACCTTTACAAACATACACTTGGTGGGGATAATGCCCACTGATGGTGGAGAACCACTCTTGTGGGGGGCCCGAGCACAGAGAGGGGCCCACATTGGGGGGGGGGGGGGTTAGTGACAATTGTCTGTCTTCCTCCAGCAAAGCTGGGCTCCCCCTCTTTCTACTGCCAGCTTTTATCTGCTGAGACAGCTGTCCCCCACGAATCCCCCCTCCATGTGTGCGCCCCCTTCTCAGCACTGACTGGCTCTGTTATCTCTGATAGGTGAGTTTTGTTATCTCTGTAACTTTGTTTCTCTCCCTGCAGATCTTCCTATACTACTTGTTCCAGCCTGTATATATTTTTTTCCCCCTGCTCTCTCCTACCCCTCCTGTTTCCCCAGGTTCCATAGCTGCCTATTGTCTTGTCCCAGTGCAGGTTAGTGGGCTTTATGTAGCTGGGCATTGCTCTCCTCTTCATACTGCTTCCTGTGCAACTGTGCTTCATAGCTTATAACATAGAAAGTGGATGTCCAGTATATATACAACTATAGGTCACATGACAAAAAGATGGCAGCTGGGAACCCAATCAACAATCCAATTCATAAGTTACCCATTAGTATCTGGTGTGAACCTAGACAAAATCCAGATTGCATGGTTGAGAGAGCAAACACACCTATATAAAATTGTAATTTAAATTTAAAAAAAAAGTTATTCTCATTCCAGAAATAGTCCTGAGAATGAGAAAAACTGGGTGAATCAAAAATGAAAAATAATGCTGAAGTCCCTATACATCTATTAACAATACATGTATAAAGGATTGCAGAATCCATTTGATTGTATAGTGATCAAAAAAGTAAAGATATTAAACATATGTGAATACAGAACAAGCATAAATAAATATTAATGAAAAAGTAAATAAATATATTCAGGCGACATATGTCCCTGTGTGTGTGTGTGTGTGTGTGTGTGTGTTAATAGTGAGTGAAAAAGATTGAGAATCCAAAGAGGATCTCTATCAAAAATCTGTGTGGGTGAACATCTAAACCGTGCTTACATAAATTTAGGAGATATGTATATGAGATGATGTAAAAAACATAATTGTGTCCGAAAACATGTATTATATGAATTACAATTCTCTACATAAATGAAGTGAGTGAAAGTTATGTGAAAAGTAGTAAAATGTAAAGTTGATAAATATAGATAAAATAACAAGAGTTGAACCCAGAATAGATATAAAATATAAATCAACTATGACATATGTTTATATTTGGACTAGATTGCTTTGTAAAAACGGGATAACTTTGTGTGAAGTTGACTATTTAAATAATAAAATGTGAATTAACCCCCGGGTCAAAGAAATGGTCCAAACAAAGAAGTTAATCAGAATGATGGCCACAATGCATAGAGTAGTGGTTCTCAACCTTCTAGTGCTGTGACCTCTTGATAACATTTCCCAAGTTGTGGGGACCCCTAACAGTAAAATTATTTTCATATAATGGGTTGTCAGCACCCAAAGTAAGACAAGTAATTTGTGCCCCTAACCCACAGTTATTTAGCGCTACCTGAGTCCTTTTAATGGCTACTCTAATCACAGGTAATGTTGCTCACTGTGTCTCCGGCTTCACTGTGTCTCTGAAATTGTGGTACATCGTAGCAGTGACACCTATGCCGAAATCAGGAGATGGGGTCTCCTTCAGCCCCTCCCACTTCACATTCCTCATCGGTCAGCTGACCTCTAGTCTCTGCCCCCCAGCTATGCTGTGAACTGAATGGGTGCCTGTGAAGAGGCTGAGCGGGCAGCTGCGGGCTCAGGAACAGCCGGGTGGCCACAGGCTCTAATGATAGCCCTGCTTGGTGTGTGTTATATATATATATATATTATAACACACACACACACACATAGTAATGTGTGTAGTTGTGTGTGTGTGTGTATGCATGTATATATATATTTATATAAATATATATATATAATACAGCGACCTAGGCCGATCCATCCACATGGTTGAGAGTTCTCATTGACACAGGAGCAATGCTTCACGTGCACAGGTTTTGGCTGCATTTAATGGTCTCTTGGCTTTCGATCGTACTTTATCCAAAGCACTTCCCTTATCGGGTGATATAAACATGCAGATCGTAGTCCAAGCCCAAAGCATGTTTTGTTATAGACAGACATATACATTTCTCAGTTTAACATGTATGTATATGCATATTCATTTATCTACTTTTAGGTTTGTGTATGTAATAAAATATATATATAATGTGTGGGGGGGGGGGCTTTCTGAGGGGACTGTTATCTGGCCTGTGTGTTTTCTTTTTTTTTTCTTTTTTGTATGGGGCTTTCCTGTGAGGGGTTTTTCACTGTTAAAAGCCCTAGGTGGCTTTTCCTGTTTAAACGCGGCATTTTGCCGTCGTTTGGCCAGCGCCATTTTTTGGGAGGTTTTTCAATTACTTTGAAAACTCCTTTTGGAGGCCATTTTGTCGTAGCCACGCTATGGCACAGCTTACATTGCAGTCGGCAATTTTTCTGTGGCCGCGTTCTGAACGCTCGGCGGCCATCTTAGAGTAGTCCTGACCCCTAGTGCTGTATACGGCGCACAGGTCCCTGCAGATGCTGCACAGTTACCTCACAGTTGTATTCCTCACACGCTGTGTGCTGAGTGGACGGCAGCGCTGGGCAGTCTCCCCCTGAGGTGAGTCCCCTGGGTACCCCTAATCAGCGCAGCAAGTGGCTGAGAGGCCCTGAATAGGGCTCTAGGAGCTTCTGTTTATTTGTATGGACAGGTGTGCATATTATACATACATACATACATACATACATACATACACACACATGTAAATATTATTATTTGGAGTCAGTATCTGGGTCCTTCCCCAACATGCTGGTGGCACCTGGGATTCCCATAGAGGTTTTATTGTTGGTCCTGGACACGTTTGTGCCAGGGTGGGGGTGGACTGCGGACAGGCGGTAAGAGTTCCCCCTTCCCCCGTTATCCCCTGGGCAATGCTCTGTTATGGAGCCATGGACTAGGTACCTGGGTAGTAAAAAAAGAGGATAAGGCATTTATGGGTGCGCTTCTCACTGCTGCAGAAGACTGTCTTAAAGCGGAGTTCCACCCAAAATTGGAACTTCCACTCCACCCACTCCCCTCCCCCTTACATGCCACATTTGGCATGTAATTTTTTTGGGGGGGGAGTGGGGGCTTCAGGAGGACTGGGACTTCCTGTCCCACTTCCTGCTTCCGCCGATCGCATGGGACACATGACGGGTCTCATGCGATCGCCTGTCCAATCAGTTATGCTCACGCATGCGCAGTGGGGGGGGGGGGGGAGCATCGCTGCAACGCTGGAGAAGGTAAGTGAGTGTTTATTAAAAGCCAGCAGCTATACTTTTTGTAGCTGCTGACTTTTAATAAACATTAACATTGGCTGGAACACCCCTTTAAGCTGGATAGTGCAGCTGGGTTTCCGCCAAGAGCTCTGTCTTTTTTGGATCACACAAATCAGACCGCTCTGTGTAGGTTTTTTCCTTCTGTGCCCTTCTTTGATAATTTCTAAGAGGCGGAATGAGAAAAGCTTTTGTAGTCCCTCACCACCGGGCAGTTCAGTGCCCCTTTGAGGAGAGCCTTTTCAAAAGGTGGGCTTCTTCCCCGGTGGTGGACCCTCTGGGTGTCATGTATAGGTGACCACTCTCCCTATTGCGGGAACCCCCGCTTGTATGATATCTGACTGATAGAAGATCCAAATTACTGACCAGTTCTCTGTTTACCATGCTGGGGTCTGACTTGCGGCCTATTGTGGCCACTACTCTGGGGTCTCATTCACTCACGGAGTGAGCATTTTGCACCAGACAGTGGAGCACCACCGACTCTCTACCGAAGTTGTAGGCTAGCGAACCAGCTAGTCCAGGGCCACATATAGGTCTGTGATGGTTCATTCAATGCGGCACCCTTGTTATCCAGGGCTTCTGTCTCAGAATGGTTTTATGCACACGGTGGTGCAGTGGTTAACTCCATTACTTGTCAGCAAGAGCGTCATTGGTTTGAATCCGGACACTGATGCCAATCTGCCTAGAGCTTGCATTGTCGCTCCCTGTGTCTGCGTGGGTTTCCTCTGGGTACTCCGGTTTCCTCCAAAGACATGTGTGCATACACCTACATAATATACATACACACTGTGTGTGTATTATTTAGGGGCAACCCTCCCAGGCCGTCAAGGGCCCAGCTGGGGGACTAATCCGTCCCTGGGTGCGTAAGCCAATCACGCCGGCACCCAAATCCTGACAATTTATGTAGCCTTCCCTCCCTGTCTCTAGGTGGGAGGAGCGGCTTGCAGGTTTACAATTCTGTGAAACCTCCCTGCTCTCCAACCAAGTGGGTCTAGGAGGTGGTCTCTTCAGAGTACTAGATAGGGTTTCCTCCTATCCACAGAACAGTTATTTCCTTGTCTTCTTCTCCCGGCCCGTCGGTCTGCCTTGGGCAGTGTGGGACTTGCTAAGCTGCGGGGTAATGTTACCTTTCCTGCAGGACGAGAGTTTTTTTTTTTTTATGGGCCTCTGGCCCTAAATACCTTTGAACGTCGGGTAGTTCCGCATGGTATCCATTCGTTCGGTGGTAGCTGCGCTCCATCCGGGGGACATCCTCTGACATCAAGGACGCATACATGCATGTACCGTTTTATGCATGTCAGTGTTTCGTGATGAGAGAGGGTCTCTGTCAGCCTGTGGCCCTCCCTTTTGATCTGGCGTCGGCACCATGGGTTTTCAGCTGGGATCTTGCATTTATCCTAACTTTGTCAGCGAGGCTTTGCCTCATTGGCTACTTGGACGACTTTCTTTTGAGAGCAGCTGCTGTCTCAGACCTAGTGGATATGTTCCTATTCAGACCCTCCAAAGATTTAGGTGGGTGTTAAACAATTAGGCCAGAAGGTGTAGCTTAGTGGCAGCAAGCCTGCCTTCCATGTGTGCGACCCAGGGTTTAAATCTTGGGCATGCTATGTTCCAGCTCAGCGTTGGAGTATCTAGGGTTGATCTGGACTCCTCGGTGGCGAAGGTCCTTCTTCCCCTGGAGAACTTGCAGACTCTTCAGTCTGCGGTGAAGGTATTGGCATCACGCAATCTGTCTTCTCTCCAGGCACCTGCTGGTCCAGGGCCTGTGGGTAGCCTCCTTCGAGGCGGTACGGTATGCCCAGTTCCACACTCAGGTTTTCCAGTGGAAATACTGTCCAGGTGGTAAAAATCTCTTGTCTCTGAAATCATCAGATTCTGGTGCACCACCTAGTCAGTCCGGGAAGTTGTTTCTTCCTTCCAGTGGTTGGTGTTTGACAGATGCCAGCCTCATGGCCACACCTCCCTGAATGTGCCCGCTCTTGTCTGGTCTCGGTAGCTACCCAGGGTCGGGCCTGGCTAGTGCCTGGGTGGGAGACTGCCCAGCAATACCAGGTGGAATACAGGTACCGTTCATTGTCTTTTAGGCTATTAGGCAATGCTTCTCCTGGTTGAGGTTGCAAGGTCGTCTGATCTGGTTTCAGCCAGACAACGCCGCAACGTGGCTTCGGGTGGCATCAGGTATACCGGCAGGTGGACTACTGGAGTCGCCGGATGCTGGACCAGGGTGACTGGTCTTTGTGCTTGGGGTGTTTTGGCTCCATTGCAGGAGGTGAGCCTCACAGGGCGAGCCTCACAGGGCATGGATCTCCTGGCTGCTCTTCTCCACCGCAAGGGTGTCGAAGTTAGTGGCCAGGTCTAGTTATCTGGTACAGTCACATCAGTTGCGCTGGTGGCCCTGTGGTGTCTGTATCGGCGACTTTTTGTATCGTATCGTTCCTCCTTTGTCGTTGCTTCAGCTGCTACCACGGCCAAGGAGATCCCGATGGTTCTAATCGCTCCTGATTGACCTTGGCGTCCTTGGTACGCCAATATCGGGCGCCTGGTAGCAGAGGTACCCTGACTGTTGCCAGGCGGGAGGTCCCTCTATCTCGAGGTCCCATACTTTCTCCTGTTACGTAACTGACTTGCTTAACATGGCTATTGGAAGCCAGACTTTAAGTGACCGGGGTCTGTCCGACTCGGTCATCTCAACAATGCTGAGGGCACGGTAGTCTTCCGGAGGATCTACTGTCGCACCTGGCAGGCCTACATCTGTTGGTGTGTAGGGATGGAGTGCCGTCCACGGACGTACTCGGTGTCCAGGGTCCTGCTGTTTTTACAGCTAGGAGTGGATCTAAAAATTGCTTAAAGCGCACGGTTTGGGGGAAGATTTCAGCCTTGGCTGTGTTCTTTCAGTGGCCTTTTTGCGACCCGTTCCCAGGTGGGTCCCTTTTTTGTGTGCAGGGGGTGTGTCATATACTTCCCCCTCTTGGCCCATCTCTTCCCCCATGAGTTTTGACTCTGGTTCTTCAGGAACCTTCCTTTTGGAAACATCAGAGATTTTCTCTTGACACCATCTCAGAAGGTGGCCCCTTTAGAGGGGTTTCTGAGTTGGCGGTCTTGTCTTGCAAGCCGTCATGCTTGATCCTCCATAAGGATTAGGTGGTGGTTCGCCTGCGACCTTCCCTTCTTTCGAAAGAGGTTTCGGCCTTTCGCCAGAATGAGAACGTTGTTCTTCCATCCTTCTGTCCTCGGCCGGCGCATCCTATGGAGGTTGCCTTTCATACTTTTGGCGTGGAACGCGCTTTGCGGGTGTACCAGCCTGCTACGGCTCCCTTTTGGAGTTCTGACTCTTTTGTGTCAGTGTCTGGTCCACAAAAGGGCCTTGCAGTCTCGACCACTATTTCTCGGATCAGGCAGGCTGTCATACAGGCCTATGCTCTTAAGGGGCGGGCCCCCTTTCAGGTCACGGCACTTTCGACCAGGGCAATTGGTGCTTCCGGATTTTTTTTTCCCACATGCGTCGGTCTCAAGGCAGCGACTTGCTCGTTCATTTGCGCTTTTTCCAGGATTTACATCATGGGTCTTCAAACTATGGCCCTCCAGGTGTTCAGTAACTACAATTCCCATCATGCCTAGTCATGTCTGTGAATGTCAGAGTTTTACAATGCCTCATGGGAAGTGTAGTTCCGCAACAGCTGGAGGGCCGTAGTTTGAGGATCCCTGATTTACATGGTTGCTGTAGTGCATCTTCTGATGCTTTTTCGGTCGCTATTTTTTGCCGGCGGCTGTTTAAAGTTGCACCTCCTCCGTTGAGGAGCTCTGCTTGTTTTGGGGTGAAGTTAAAATTGTTTTTACTGATTATATTTCCCACCCCTCGTTTTTGACGCTGCTTGGGGACGTCCTACTTGTCAAGATTTAAGAAACTGTGTCCGTTCATGGACGATAAAAGAAAATAGGATTTTTTATACTCGCTGTAAAATCCTTTTCTCTGAGTCCATGAATGGACACAGCACCCACCCCTCCTTTTTAGGTTTGTACTGCTTAAGAACTGAGGCTGCATGCTGCAGTGAGTGTTATGTCTGGAGGGACTGCCCCTTGGCGGAGCTGTTCAACTCTAACATGTATTTAATTATCATGTTTCTGCCTAGTCCTCTCCTGTAAACAGGGAACATAACCCACTTGTCAAGATGGGTTCAGAGAAAAGGATTTTACGGTGAGTAAAAAAAAAATCCTATTCTACATTAAAAAAATAAAATAAAATAAAAAAAAACCTTTGTTACCGATATCACTAAATGGCTATGTGTAGCAGGATATGAAAATCGCCATATAGATATTGGGTGGTTAAAAGCACATAATGCCCAGTGTCTGAAAAACAGCATAAACATGTCACATAATACGAAAAATGCGTACACCTATATAGGTGTGTTTGGGATCTGCACCCTGTGTCCAATAATACCCCTCTGATCGAATTTGAAATGAAAACCTTTCTTTACAAATGGTTTTAAAAGCGCTAGACAAAAAATAAATCTAACTTGGATATTGGAGACGGGGTGTATACCCGTAATGAGCAGACCCTCCATACACTATACAATATCGTGTATCACACCTGAATAAACGAGATGCATCTGTCTTGGCCAGGTTGTCATTGTGAAATCCAGAGACCTGGTCCTGGCCAAGATCCTCTAACGATGTAGCTCAGCAGGTGTAGGCGCCCGTCTGAAAATAAGACTGCACACCCCAACATACGAATGGCTTGGCCGGATAGACATGTAAAAGGTGCCAGAGAAGATTGGATATGCTCACAGCCGTGGGCGGACCCTCGGTTCAGTCCTAACATCGGGTTGGACCACAGTACTACAATATGGACTGGCATATAATTATATAGAATAAAAATAAGACCAAAAAAAAAAATTGGAGTAAGATGAAGTGGTGAAACTCACGTCATCCTACATCATCATACTAGACTGACCTCTAATTGTCTGGGATAAGGGAAAACACTGAGAATGGGATAAGGGAAAACCCTGAGAATGGGATGAGGGAAAACCCTGAGAATGGGATGAGGGAAAACCCTGAGAATGGGATGAGGGAAAACCCTGAGAATGGGATGAGGGGAAAACCCTGAGAATGGGATGAGGGGAAAACCCTGAGAATGGGATGAGGGGAAAACCCTGAGAATGGGATGAGGGAAAACCCTGAGAATGGGATGAGGGAAAACCCTGAGAATGGGATGAGGGAAAACCCTGAGAATGGGATGAGGGAAAACCCTGAGAATGGGATGAGGGAAAACCCTGAGAATGGGATGAGGGGAAAACCCTGAGAATGGGATGAGGGAAAACCCTGAGAATGGGATGAGGGGAAAACCCTGAGAATGGGATGAGGGGAAAACCCTGAGAATGGGATGAGGGGAAAACCCTGAGAATGGGATGAGGGGAAAACCCTGAGAATGGGATGAGGGGAAAACCCTGAGAATGGGATGAGGGAAAACCCTGAGAATGGGATGAGGGAAAACCCTGAGAATGGGATGAGGGGAAAACCCTGAGAATGGGATGAGGGAAAACCCTGAGAATGGGATGAGGGAAAACCCTGAGAATGGGATGAGGGAAAACCCTGAGAATGGGATGAGGGAAAACCCTGAGAATGGGATGAGGGAAAACCCTGAGAATGGGATGAGGGAAAACCCTGAGAATGGGATGAGGGAAAACCCTGAGAATGGGATGAGGGAAAACCCTGAGAATGGGATGAGGGAAAACCCTGAGAATGGGGGATATAGGTAAAATAGGGTAAGATGGCACAAACACATCACCATATTAATCATAATAGTTGGACACATCCCAATCAAAATTAAGTCCCAACGGTATTCTGGTATGTAGAGGAGAAAATCCAAAAAACTTCACTCTTGCCTAGTGTCCTAAACATATTGCCTCCTCTGATAGGAACCTTGATGTTCTCTATTGCCTGGATTGAGAGTGGAGGTATTTCTTTATCGTACATCACGGGACACAGAGCGCATAGCCATTACATATGGGTTATATGGGTACCTTCAGGTGTGGACACTGGTGTAATCAACTTCACAGGAAGTTCCTTCCTATATAACCCCCTCCCACTGAGAGTGCTTCAGTTTTTTCGCCAGTGTCTTAGGTGTTGGTCACGTCTAGCTGTCCCTCGGAGGTCTCGGGACCCAGGATAGCTAGCCGGATTCGTCCGAAGTGCTTCAAAGCCAAGGTGTACGGTACCCGGGCCCTGCTGGAGTGGGGTTTTTCCTATAATGCCTCTCCTTGGAGGGCTGGATTCTGGGCTCCAGTGCCTTAGTCTCTTCCAAGAACTAAACGCTACTGATGCCAGGATGCTATATAGGTCCAGGGGTGTGGGTTCCTTAACACAGGACCCCGGTCCCTGAAGGTCCAAGACAATACCCACGGAGATGGGGGAAGGCTGGGCCTCTTGCATTTTGCAATACCCTGCGGCGTGGAGCAGGTAAGAGGGAACCTGCGGGACTTGGTTCGACAGTAGGTATCCCCCTGGGGGTTCTGGGTTGGCTAATGGTATGCTTGTGCATCAGCCACTATCTCCACTATGTCTTTTTAGGCAGGATGAGATGTACTAATGTTTACCCAGATAACATGTAGATATATGTATACTTGTTTAAGATATATATTTGCTACTCACCCCAGGTCTGCCTGTTAGCATTGATACTGCAGCCCCACGTACTGTAAAGAGGGAATTGCTGGTGAAAACTCCTGTTTCTTAGGAAGCCTATGGGGACAGCTTCCTCTCTGTGTGCACTACAGTAAGGATTAGTGCTTACCTGGTGTCTGTTGGCGCTGGTCCATGTTTTTCCTCTGCTCTCTGCTTCCTCCATGTTGTTTCAGCGTGGGGGGGGGGTGCGCGCGCGTGGGCGCGTGCACGCCGCCTTTTATAGCGTCGGCGTGCGTTGGGGGGGCGGGCCAGCAGCGTCAGGGTCAGTTAAAGTAAAACGTTTTTCTCTGGCTGGTCTTTTCCCTCCTGGAAGCAGAGGAAGGACACAGAGCGCGCAGCTGGGTCTTTTGGCCACACAGTGACACCCAGTGGCGGTTTGTGGATCTTCAGGTCTAGGACTTAGTTCCACTATTGACCCAGAAAAAAAAAGTTTTTTTTGCTTAAAGGGACTACTCCAGCAGTATCTGAGTCAACCTTGGACTCCGGCTAACGGGCATTGGTGTTGCAATACTCACAGGTTTTCCTCAGTATTGCCACCTCCCAGGCGGGTAAAAAAAAAAAATATATATACAAAATTTTTCATTTTCCTCAGCCTGTTCTCATATTAATTACTCCTAGCTACAACAGTCAGGTGTTGGCTATAGGGGTGACTCAAGGTTGTGCAATGGCTCCAAAGGGATCAGGACCAGCCAAGGCTGCAAAAGGTGCCAAGAAACAAAAGGGGTCTCCATCGGGGTCAGAGGACTTGGGCCAGGCTTTAACGGCCCCACCCTCACCAGTTAGACCACCGAGTAGCATAGTACAAGAGCCATTGGGGGTGCTGGGGGCAGAGGCGGCCCCCGATCCACCCATTCCCGTTTACGTAACGGAAGAAATGCTAGCGACCACCCTGGGTGGGCTAGAGAAAAGGTTAACTGCTTTGTTTGCCCGCCCTTTGCCAAGTAGCAAACGGGCTAGATCCCCCTCACCTAGTTTGGTGTTTTCAGATGCGGAGGTCTCCTCTTCGGAGGAACGGGACCCACAAGGGGATCAAGCGGACCCAAGTCCCGACGGTTCAGACATGGAGGGTTCCACTGTAGATGAATGTTTTTCGGCCTCTCAAGCGGAGAGCCTGTGGATCCAGTCTTTGACAGATATGGTTCGCACTGCTTTTAAACTTCCAGTGCCAGAACTAGTAGCCCCTGTGGTATCCTCTTTGGGTTCTTTAAAGGCTCCATTAACTTGTGTGTCTTTTCCGATTCACCCCCTTCTGCGGAGCGTGATTTACCAGGATTGGGCTCGACCTGATAGGATCTTTATCCCTCCTAAGAGGTTCTCTATTCTCTATCCTATGGAAGATGAATTTTTAAAGAAATGGGCACTCCCCACAGTGGACGCGGCCATTTCCTGCGTGAATAAATCCCTGACCTGTCCGGTTGAAAATGTCCAGATGTTCAAGGATCCGGTCGACAAAAAATTAGAGACCCTACTGAAGGTTTCTTTCACCACAGTAGGTGCCATGGTTCAGCCAGCGGTGGCAGCCATTGGCGTTTGTCAGGCCTTAAAGGATCAGGCAAAACAGATATTGAAGGACATGCCGGCTCAGCAAACTCGTGAATTAGCAGATTTCCCTAGGGCTCTCTGCTTTGCAGTAGATGCTATTAAGGACTCCATCCAACAGGCATCCCGTTTTATCTCTGCTGGTGGTTCACATGCGTCGTCTTTTGTGGCTAAAGAACTGGTCAGCAGAGGCACCCTGCAAAAAGCTTTTAGCAGGGTTTCCCTTTCATGGGGGAAGACTATTCGGTGAAGACCTAGATAAATATATCCAAACCATATCAAGTGGTAAAAGTTCTTCCTTACCGGTCAAGAAAAGACCGCGTGGGCCCGCGTTTAAACGACAGGCCTTTGCAGGCTCGGCCCCTTCGACTTCCCGTCAGTATCGACGGCCTCCGGGGCGTTCAGCAGTTAATAGCCGCCCACAGGGACAAGCCGCGGCAAACAAGAGGCCCTGGTCTCGCAAGCCGCCTAAACCAGTCATCAAGTCAGATTCATGAAGGGGCGCCCCCACTCTCTTGGGTGGGGGAAGACTTCAGTTTTTCTCCGAAGTCTGGAAGGCCAGAATTCCCGACTCTTGGGTTCGGTCCGTGGTAGCCACAGGCTACAAACTAGAGTTTCGAGAAATCCCCCCTCCTCATTTTCAGGGGTCAAGTCTTCCAAGCGACCCATTAAAGAGGGCCTCTCTCTTAAAGGCGTTGGATCGCCTCTTGCTCCAAGGAGTAATTGTAGAAGTACCAACCCAAGAATGGGGTCTGGGATTCTACTCCAACATTTTTATAATACCAAAACCCAATGGCGACGTCAGGCCTATCCTAGACCTCAAACGCCTAAATCGCTTTCTAAAGATTCAGACCTTTCGTATGGATTCCATACGTTCAGTGACAGCCAGCCTGCATCAAGGCGACTTTCTAGCATCTATAGACATAAAGGATGCATATCTGCATGTGCCGATCTACCCAGCACATCACAAGTTTCTTCGTTTTATGATAGATCAAAGTCATTTCCAGTTCGTAGCCCTCCCTTTCGGGTTGGCAACAGCTCCGCGGGTATTCACAAAGGTGTTAGCCCCGGTGCTAGCCGTCCTAAGGACAGAAGGCATTTTGGTCTTGGCATACCTGGACGATCTCCTGGTTATCGACAGATCAGCTTCCAACCTCAATCATGCAGTAGTCCGCACAGTTCGGCATCTACAAGAATTCGGGTGGGTTGTGAACCAAGGAAAATCGAGGTTGCAACCCACAAGACAGTTGGAATTTCTAGGCCTTCGGTTAGATACAGAATGCCAGAGGATATTTTTACCTCAAGGAAAGATCAGGTCATTGACTCAAACAATTCAAATAGTCCTAGGCAAAAAGAGGCCGACTATTCGCCTATGCATGCGACTGCTGGGAAAGATGGTAGCCGCCTTCGAAGCAGTGCCCTATGCCCAGATCCATACCAGAGTTCTCCAGGCAGCTATTCTCTCTGCTTGGAACAGGTCCATACAGGCATTAGACCGTCCATTAGGTCTTTCCCCAGGGGTCAGGCGCAGCCTGTACTGGTGGCTGGTCCCTCAAAAATTGTCAAAAGGGAAAACCTTTTGCCCCATCACGTGGAAAAATAGTAACCACAGATGCCAGCCTAACAGGTTGGGGGGGCAATCTTAGGAAAACGGACCCAGCAGGGACAGTGGTCAGAGGCAGAAAGTCTGCTTCCATCAATGTCCTAGAGATCAGAGCTGCTCGGTTGGCCCTGGTCGCCTGGACTCTCCCCCTGCAGGTCTGCCAGTAAGGATACAGTCCGACAATGCCACGGCGGTGGCATACATAAACCACCAGGGGGGCACAAGGAGCCTAGCGGCTCAAAGGGAAGTAAACCTGATTTTTCTCATGGGCCGAAGCCCATGTACCCTGCATCTCAGCAGTGTTCATCCAGGGATAGACAATTCTCAAGAAGATTTTTTGAGTCGTCAACAGTTACTCCCGGAAGAGTGGTCTCTTCACCCCCAGGTATATCCAAGAGATTTGCCAAAGATTCAGAGTTCCCGATGTGGACATCATGGCAAACAAGATTCAACAAGAAATTGGACAAATTCGTATCCCGAGCCAGGGATCCCTCGGCCTACTGGACCGATGCGTTGTTTTGCCCTGGCACCAGTTTTCTCTCCTGTATGCGTTCCCTCCACTACAGATGATTCCCCCTCGCTACGAAGGATCAGGGTGGAGCGCAGGCCGGTGATACCTGGTGGCCCCAGCCTGGCCCAGAAGGGCTTGGTACGCACTCATCGTGAGGATGTCAGTAGGGGCACCGTGGCCACTCCCCTGCGCCCAGATCTGCTGTCTCAGGGCCCCGATTACCACCCGCTTCACAGCAGCTAAATTTGATGGTTTTGGCGGCTGAATCCCTAATTCTTAAGGGCAGAGGCTCACAGCCCAGGTCATATCTACGTTAATTCAGGCTAGAAAACCAGTCTCTAGAATATCTATTACAGAGTCTGGAGGACCTATGTGGAGTGATGCGAGTCTCAAGGAGGGCATCCTCGCAAGTTTTTTTATTGACAGGATCTTGCGATTCCTCCAGGTTGGCGTTGACAAGGGGTTGGCTCTTAGTACTCTAAAGGGGCAGGTGTCTGCCTTATCGATATGGTTTCAAAGGCCTTTGGCCACGCATTCGCTTGTGAAAACTTCTTGCAGGGGGTCTGCATGTAAATCCCCCTATTAGAGTCCCCTCTGCCCTGGAATTTAAATCTGGTCTTGTCAGCTTTACAAAGGCAGCCGTTTGAACCTCTGACAGAAATCCCTCTTGTGCTACTAACCCGAAAGTTGGTTTTCTTGGTGGCTATGGCTTCAGCCAGAAGGGTTTCCGAGCTGGCAGCCATGTCTTGCAGGGAACAGTACCTGATTCTGCATAAGGACAGAGTGGTTCTGCGGCCTCATCCTTCTTTCCTTCCTAAGGTCATATCCAGTTTTCACTTGAATCAGGACCTAGTCCTACCATCTCTTCTTCCTACTCCCCAGTCCAGAGAGAAAGACTGCTTCATGTCTTGGACGTGGTTCGAGCCATGAGGGTCTATCTCAAGGCTACAGAGAAGATTCGGAAAACAGATGTGCTTTTCGTTCTTCCGGATGGCCCCACAAGGGTCAGCCGGCTGCCAAGTCTTCCTTGGGCTAGGTGGATTAAGCAGCTGATTTTTCAGGCCTATGGTCTGAAGCGCGTTCCACCTCCCTTATCAGTTAAAGCCCATTCTACGAGGGCCATGAGTGCCTCTTGGGCGGCACACCATCAGATCTCTATGGCACAGGTTTGCAAAGCGGCAAACCTGGTTTCCCGTACATACGTTTACTAAATTTTTATAAGTTGGACGTCGCAAAGGCTACGGACGCAGCATTGGGGCAGGCGGTCCTAACGGGCAGCAGTATAGAAATCCTCTGCCCGGTTCACGGCCCCTTTTTTCTGTGGTGGAGCTATTTTACCTCCTGATAATGTTTTTTTGTTTGGCTATTTTTGGCCCTTACGGTCTCCCTCCCTTCATGGAGGAGCATTGCTTTTGGGACATCCCATATGTAATGGCTATGCGCTCTTGTGTCCCGTGATGTACGATAAAGAAAAAAGGATTTTTAATAACAGCTTACCTGTAAAATCCTTTTCTTGAGAAGTACATCACGGGACACAGAGCTCCCACCCCTCTTTTGGGGAACATTGTGTAACCTCGGAGAAATTGCTTGCTACAAAACTGAAGCACTCTCAGTGGGAGGGGGTTATATAGGGAGGAACTTCCTGTGAAGTTGATTACACCAGTGTCCACACCTGAAGGTACCCATATAACCCATATGTAATGGCTATGCGCTCTGTGTCCCGTGATGTACTTCAAGAAAAGGATTTTACAGGTAAGCTGTTATTAAAAATCCTTTTTTTTTTTATCATGTACCGAATTTTAGTGTTTGGCAACATTTTATATTTTTATTAGTTTCAATATCGTACACGTGATCATGCAAACAATCTCTAAGTCTGCGAATGGTTCTGCCCACGTACTGTACGCAGCATTCTTCACATGTGATACTGTAAACCACAAATTTTAGTGTTAATGAGTTTGCTTCTATTTAACCATTTACGAACTGATCTGCCAGTAGCAAACACAATTTTTTATCATGTATCTACAGGTAAGCCTATAATGGGGCTTGCTTGTAGGTACAGTGAATATCTCCTAAGCGTAGCAGCCGGCTGACACCGACATGTGGGCTGCACTCAATGAACGGCATACTATCCATTGAGACATCTATGCTGCGACCATGACTCCCACACGCATGAGGACTGGAGTTTCATCACAGTTTAGACTGGAGCCCAAGAACCCAGAGAGGACCAGGCGAAGCTGGAATCCCTCTCAGTAGTGACAGCATGCCGCTGGACAGATCAGTTTTTTTGGACAAGTCTGTCATAATTCACCCTCTTCCCAACAGGGTTGTTAAAAAAAAAAAATGGAAAATTATAATTTTTTTTAAAATAACAAACATGTTATACTTCCACTGTGCAGCTTGTTTTGCACAGAGATGCCCTGATCCACGTCTTCTGGGGTCCCTCGGCCGTCTCTGTTCCTCCCCACAAGAACTACACACATTCATGCGAGAGAGCTTGCATTGTGTTTAGTCCTTGTGGGCACGCTCCCGTGATACAGCGAGCGGCCATAGCCAGCTGCTCACTGTACCACTCGGGCCTCACCCCTTGGCGCGCTGCATCACTGGATGTGATTGACAGCAGTGCCATCCAATGGCTGCGCTGCTTTCAATCCATATGCTCTTTCTCAGTGGTCTCCAACCTGCGGCCGAGGGCCTTTGCTTGCCTTTATCCGGCCCTTGGGGCACTATCTTTCCCACTGATACAAGACACTATTCTGCCATCTGACACCGACAGTGAAGCACCATTTCTCCCACTTATAGGACACTATTCCTCCCTATGATACCAACAATGGTAACAATGATACCAACTTTCATTGACCTGGAGATACTAAAGTGTTTCTACTTCATCTGTTACACAGGAGAGGGTGGCTAATAAATCATAATTCATGTATTGCATATGATACCAACAATGATACCAACAATGGGGCACTATTCCTCCCCCTAATACCAGATGTTTAGTCCCACTGATGCCAGGAAAGTTTCCACCCCCGCTGGTCAAAGTCCGGCCCTCCAAGAGTCCGAAGAACAATAAACCGGCCCTTTGTTTAGAATGTTTGGAGACCCCTGCTCTAGCTAATCCGGCGCCAGGCTGAGTGGCAGAGAGACTGTCGGGACTTTCGAGGGGGTCATGGGGGCCGGTATACTCTGACGTTTTTTTCACCTTAATGCATTAAGGTGAGAACTTTTTCCTTTACAGCTCCTTTTAAGGGCTCATTTACACAGGTACTTGGGCTGTGTGAAGAAAAAGATTTGGCTGGAGTTGCCTGTCATTCTATGGGGAAGCAGCGCCTTTATGAACATAGCCGCAGGCCTTTATTTGACGGCTGTGCAAATAAGTATCCCCCAAATACACACTGTGTTCAGGCTGTACACCTGCATCCCCACGCCTGTCAAATTAGGACTTGCACCTCCTCCGTCTCCCCCTCCTCCGTCTCCCCCTCCTCCGTCTCCCCCTCCTCCGTCTCCCCCCCTCCTCCCCTCCTCCGTCTCTCCCCCCTCCTCCCCTCCTCCGTCCTCTCCCCCCCCCTCCTCCCTCCTCCATCTCTCCCCCCTCCTCCCTCCTCCATCTCTCCCCCCTCCTCCCTCCTCCATCTCTCCCCCCCTCCCTCCCTCCTCCCTCCTCCATCTCTCCCCCCTCCTCCCTCCTCCCCTCCTCCATCTCCCCCCTCCTCCCTCCTCCGTCTCTCCCCCCTCCTCCCTCCTCCGTCTCTCCCCCCTCCTTCCGTCTCTCTCCCCCCTCCTCGTCTCTCCCCCCTCCTCCCTCCTCTGCGTCTCTCCCTCCTCCTCCCTCCTCTGCGTCTCTCCTCCCTCCTCCGCGTCTCTCCTCCCTCCTCCGTCTCTCCTCCCTCCTCCGTCTCTCCTCCCTCCTCCGCGTCTCTCCTCCCTCCTCTGCGTCTCTCCCCCCTCCTCCGTCTCTCTCCCCCCCTCCTCCGTCTCTCCCCCCCCCCTCTTTCGTCTCTCCTCTCCTCAGTCTCCCTCCTCAGTCTCCCTCCTCAGTCTCCCCCCCCCCATGTCTCCACCCTCCCTCTGCTGCATTACATTACTGCTGTTGGAGGGGACTGTGGTATGTTTGGCCTAAGTTTTTCTAATGCTGTGGGTCTTTTTTAAAGGGGAGTTTGGACACTGTTTAGCCTCTTCAGGCTTTCACTGTTTAAAATGCTGCATTTTTCCGCCAATTTGACTGCGCCTGCGCAATTTTTTTGTGATTTTCAGTTTCTATTGAAAACACCATTGGCGGCTATTTTGTTGTGGCCGTGCTATGGCACAGATTACTTTTACGTCAGGCTCTATATGCATATGTTTTTCTTCCTCACACACGTTGTGTACTGAGGGTGGGAAGCGGCACCGTGCAGTCTCCTGTGGTGGTGAGTCCCCTAGGTAACCCCCTGGGGCGGCCAATATATGATGCCGATTTTTGCAGCCGATATTTTAGGCCGATTTTTTATTTTTTTTTGGCAGGTGGCACTAAATGGCACTGGCAGGTTGCACTGGATGAAACCAATTGGCAATAGATGGCACTGATTGGCAGGTGGCACTGGATGGCACTGGCAGGTGGCACTGGTTGGCACGTGGCACTAAGGTAACACTGGCAAGTGGCACTGGCAGGTGGCACTAATTGGCATTGGCACGTGGCATTGGCAGGTGGCACTGGATGGTATTGGCAGGTGAAACTGGTTGGTACTGGCAGGTGGCACTAATTGGCAATAGTTAGCACTGGCAGATGGCACTGGTAGGTGGCACTAATTGGCAGGTGGCACTGGATGGCAATAGCACTGGCAGGTGGCACTGGATGGCCTTGGCAGGTGGCACTGGATGGCACTAGTTGGCACTGGCAGGTGGCACTGGTTGGCACTGGCAGGTGGCACTGGATGGCACTAGTTGGCACTGGCAGGTGGCACTGGATGGCACTAGTTGGCACTGGCAGGTGGCACTGGATGGCACTAGTTGGCACTGGCAGGTGGCACTGGATGGCACTAGTTGGCACTGGCAGCTGACACTAGTTGGCACTGGCACAGGATAGCACTGGGTGGCACTAGTTGGCACTGGCAGGTGGCACTGGATGGCACTGGCAGATGGCACTAGTTGGCACTGGCAGGTGGCACTGGGTGGCACTAGTTGGCACTGGCAGCACTGGCAGGTGGCACTAGTTGGCACTGGCAGGTGGCAATGGATGGCACTGGCAGGTGGCAATGGATGGCACTAGTTGGCACTAGCAGGTGGCACTGGATGGCACTAGTTGGCACTGGCAGGTGGCACTGGGTGACACTGGATGGCAGGTGGCACTGGCAGATGGCACTGGATGGCATGGCATTGGCAGGTGGCACTGGCAGGTGCCACTAGTTGGCATGGCATTGGCAGGTGGCACTGGCAGGTGCCACTAGTTGGCACGTGCCACTAGTTGGCATGGCATTGGCAGGTGGCACTGGATGGCACTGGCTAGTGGGCATTAGATGATGATACTGGCAGCTTTCACAGCACACGTAGCTGATAATGTGTGAAACTCTCTCTCCATACAGTTTCACATGGTGCTGCAGAGAGGAGCTCAGATTCATAGTGATGTTGAAGGTGGGCAGGATCCGGGGTGGGCGGTACTCAGCTGTCCAATACCAGCCAATAGAATGAGATCTCTCTCTGCAGCACCATGTGAAACTGTATATGGAGAGAGTTTCACACATTATCGGCTACATTATGTGCTGTGAAACAGAGCAGAGAGAGAGAGGAGCTCAGATTCATCGTTATGTTGGAAGTGGGCGAGACCTGGGGTGGGCAGCTATCCAGCCAATGATTTCATCCCATTGGTTGGTGTTAAACAGCTGAGTCCCGCCCACCCCATGTCCCGCCCACCCCAACATCAGACCGTGCTGGTGACGGCTCCATTCTCTATCTCCTTAGTGTTTCACACACACAGCGCTGCTCTGCAGACAGTGTGAAGAAGAGAGGAGGAACCCCATGTTCCTCCTTCCTTCACACTCTGCTGATGCAGATGTGCTAAATATCGGACACATTTGGATGATAATCGGCCGATGCCGATTTCTCCAAAATGACCGAATATCGGCCAGATATATCAACCGGCCGATATATATCGGTCGACCTCTAATCTGGTGCTCTCAGTTCTTCAGAAACCTCCCTTTGAGGACATTGGAGCGATTCCTCTCTTGACACTATCTTAGAAGGTGGCCATTACTTCTGTCAGAAGGGTTTCTGAGTTGGCGGCCTTGTCCTGCATGTCGCCATATTTGGTCCTCCATAAGGATAAGGCTGTTGTGCCTGCGACCTTATTCCTTTCTTCCGAAGGTGGTTTCGGCATTTCACCTTTAACGAGGACATTGTACTTCCATCCCTGTGTCGTTGGCTGCCACATTCTAAGAAGGTTACGCTTGATTCCTTAGACGTGGTACATGCTCTGCGAGTGTACCTGTCAGCTACTGCTCCGTTTTCAGGGGTCTGTCTGACTCGCTTTGTGTCTGTATCTGGTCCACAAAAGGGCCTGGCAGTCTCGTCAGCCACCATTTCTTGGTGGATCAGGCAGATAGTCATACAGGCCTATGCTCTTAGGGGGCGGGCGCCCCCCTTTCCGTCCACGGCATATTCGACCAGGGCAATTGATGCTTCCTGGGCTTTTTGACATCAAGCGTCTGTCTCACAGGTGTGCAAAGCGGCGACTTGGTCGTCTATAAACTTTTTTCAAAATTTTACAAGGTTGATGTGAGTACATCTTCAGATGCTTCCTTCAGCCGCAAGGTTTTGCAGGTGACTGTTTAAAGTTGCATCTCCTCCATTGAGCTCTGCTTGTTTGGGGCGAGGTTGTGTTTTTTTACTGACACTGTTCCCACCCCTCGTTTTTGACACTGCTTGGGGATGTCCCTATTGTCAAGACTTGAAGAGCATGTGTCCGTCTATGGACGATAAAAGAAAATAGGATTTTTTTGTTCTCACAGTGAAATCCTTTTTTCTGTCCATGGATGGACACAGCCCCCACCCCTCCCTTTTTTAGGTTTGTATATCTGAATAGCTAACATGTTTCTGCCTAGTCCTCTCCTGTGAACAAAAGCATAACCCGCTTGTCAAGACTTGAAGAGGCTGTGTCCGTCCATGGGCTACAGAAAAGGATTTTACGGTGAGTACAAAAAAATCCTACTTTTTTTTTTTTTTCATACATCATGGGACAGAGTCTGGCTAATGTTTATTACCTGCTGGGTTATACTTCATCAGGTGAATGGACACTGGTAGATCAAAGATCTTTAGACAGAAAGTGACCCCCCCCCCCCCCCTATAACGCCTCCCATACAGGAAGCACATCTTATGTTCTTTCTTACATTAGCGTGTCTTTTTTTTTATTTTATAAATGTATGTTACTGTAAATCAGACATTCCCCATACGTTAATACATATACCACACTGTAAAGAGGAGAAATCTGTCATCATAAGGGGAGTCCCGTTTCAAGGGAGTGGGAGTTCTCTGTACACCACATAGCCATTTTTGCAGCAATCGCCATTTTATGGAGTATTAGATTAGAGCCTGGCAATGACCGGCTCTAAAGGCTCAGTACTCTCGTGCTGGCTTTGTGGAAAGATAAGAAAAAAAATGGGTAAAACAAGGGGTAGAGGAATGAGAAAAAACATAAAAACAGGGGGAAGGAGATAGGAGGGGTTGATACCGTCATCCAGTTGCACCCACTCCAACTGGGGAGCAATCGACCCCCCCCCCCCCTTCAGGGAGGCCGAACCACTAGCTGTCCGTACTCGGAGTAGATAAATTAATGCCTGTGGAACCATGTTTTGGAGAATTTCTCATTTAGGCCATTCTCCGTGGCTACCAAGTCTTCCATTGCGTGGATATCCCCCTTTTCAACCAACAGGCCACCGATGGAGGCTGGGTCTGCTTCCAGTTCAGGGGAATGCAGCTTCTTGCCGCATGTGATCAGGAGCGGCAAGATGCATTTTTTTAATAGCTCTTACTCGGGATCCTGTGATGGTGCAGAAGGAAGAGTTTGGGGAACATTGGTAACTCCCGATCTGTGAATTTCTGAACGATGTGATGTACCTCTGTCCAGAAGGGCTGTAGGATGCAGCAAGACCAAAATACATGAAGTGTACCGACCTCCTCTCCAACATAAGTCTGTGCTCTGAGGGAACATCCGGTGTATCGTCTCCGATGTGTAGTACCAACGGGGAAGGACTTTATAGCCCTCCTCCTGGTGTCTTGTGCAAATAGAGATCTTGTGAGTGAAAAGAATGATCCGATCAACTTGTTTCGCTGCAAGTTTTAATCCCAGCTCACGCTCCCATCTAGTGATGTAAGGAGGCCTAAAGTCTGGGAGTGGAGATAGTAGTTGGTTTGTTAGAAAAATGTCATGCCTCAAAGGACTGTTCTTGGCATAGAACCTCCAAAGGGGCTCAATTGCCTCCCAAAGGTAGTCGGGGGGCAGTAAGCTAATGTAGTGGGATGCACATCAGTTTTTTTTACCAGCGTCTACAAGGTGGATGGCAGAGTTTGTTTGAGCTCTCTGAGCTCCAGGCTCTAGTCCCACAAACTGTTCCAAAAATGAATCAAGCTGCCAGAATGGTTTGACTGTAATTTGTAGAATAGTGGAAAACCAGGCTCTTTTCGGCCAGAATGGAGTAATCTGAATTACTAACGCTAATTTCCTTTTTTTGTATTTTTCTTTGTACCAGTGTAATTAGCGGAAAAGGGGGGAAGCCATAGCCCAGTTGAAAGTTTAAGGATGTGCTAAAGCATCTAACTTGAATTTTTTTATATTATTGAAGCATCTGTTTGAACTCATTTGTTGGCACAATTAAAGTCCCTTCCCCTGTGGTGGTTGTTGTCTCCCTCCTTTTTAGGATGTGACCCTCCATCTTACACGGGTTTTGTCATGGTTTGTTATAAGCTAATATACTTGCATGTATATTTAGTGGGAATGCTTTAATAAGCATTCCCAGTATTGTTATTCGTTTTTTATTATTAGTGGGAATGCTTTAATAAGCATTCCCAGTATTGTTATTCGTTTTTTATTATTCTTATTAATTTTAATTTTATTCTTATTAATTTTAATTTTATCCTTTATTCCGTACGTTTTTTGGCTCTGCGTAACTTCGCCATACTTTCAGCGATTGAGACCATTCAACTTTTAAAATGTTCATCTCATTTAGCCAACGATGGGACTTCTTCAAGTTTTTTTGTGCTATTTATACTTTTTAAAATATTAAGCTTTTAGTCGCTTTTTTTTTAACATTGAAGTCAATGAGAACATGCTTTTTCCTGCTTCAAAACTCATGCCGTTCAAAATGTATCTCCTCCTTCATACTTTCACTGACAGACACCAAACAAACTTTACCACGGTCACAAAATATTCAGCTATCCGGCTATGACTTTTCAGATTGAAATCTTTTATAGTTTTTGTGAAAAAGCAATTTACGTTTAGTGATTTTTTCAGAAAATTTTATCGATTAAACAGTCTTCCTATGGACATGGCTCAGAGTGAGTCATGTGACCTTTACAGTGTGAGTTTTGAAAAAACTCGGATTATCTATAAAAAAGGGGGAACAAATTGCTCTCACGCCCACAAGATCTACTTGTCATACACAATTTATATATCAAATGGAAGGTATTTTTGTCTGCTTTCAGGCAATGTGATCAGTTTTGTGATGCGCATTTTACTTTTCGTTGCTGGAGCTTCTAAAGGACAAGAGTTCTAAAATTTTCCCCATAGGCCTT
The DNA here is from genome assembly GCA_029574335.1 of Rana kukunoris. Taxonomy (NCBI): domain Eukaryota; kingdom Metazoa; phylum Chordata; class Amphibia; order Anura; family Ranidae; genus Rana; species Rana kukunoris. The sequence continues at coordinate 406,510,081 of CM056049.1, read as the reverse complement.
CATTATAACGCGCTTTTAAAATTTGTTAGTAAGACACACAAAGATACTCTTTTCTAAATCGCGGACATGGCCACATTTTTAAGTTTATCAACATAAATTTTGTATCGATGCGTTCACAAGGGTCTTGTCTTTTTATACGGTGAAGTCGCTGTATCGATCGCATGTACGGTTGTGGATTTATTAAGGTTTGTTTGAAGGGTTATTTCACTTATTTTGTGTGTAGATAAAAAGCGTTTGTAATGGTAATTCTTTCCCTAAATAGCTTCCTTTACCTCGGTGCAATTATCCCCCTCACTCACCCGGGGGAGGGGAGAAAACCTCTTGAGGGGGGAAGGGCGACCAGGAAGTCAGGACGCTCTGTACTTTGCAGATAAAGGAGCTGTGTGTTAGTGGGCGTCCTGCTCACCCCCTCCCCCCTCAAGAGGCTTTCTCCACACCAGGGAAAAAGCCTTGCACTACTGTGTGGAGTTACAGACAGAAGAACAGGAAGTGAGGATTTCTCAGAAGAAATAAGGACATTTAAAATCAAAATCAAAGGATGAGGTAAGTAAAGGAGGACTGCACTAAGGTAAAGGAAGTTATTTAGGGAAAATGATTTTACCTTTACAACACCTTTAGGGCCATGTCACACTGGTGCGTTTTTGCTGCGTTTTCGCGCTAAAAATAGCGCTATTAAAACGCACCCCTCTATTGAAATGAATTAAAAACGTGGTAAAATCGCGGTGTTTTGACGCGATTTTAATTCATTTCAATTGAGGGGGGCATGGGGGGCGTTTTAATAGCGCTATTTTTAGCGCGAAAACGCGGCAAAAACGCACCAGTGTGAAATGGCCCTTAATGATTAAAGAGAGGCTTTATAAGTACTGAAGGAACACTGCTTGTTGTATGTCCTAAAGATAGTATAGTGGTTATGGTGAATGGGATTTGTGCGGGCTTAGCAATTCAGCTATTCAGCATTCCCACATATTTTCCTCAGGAAATGCATTTTCTAGTTTTTGTATAATTTCATCATGGAAAATTTGTAATGTTTATGAAACAATCATTTTCTAAATCAATACAGGAAGTGCTATTGACGACAAAAGGAGGTGTGAGCCTGGGGTTCCATGATACTTGACCCACATATATGTGCACCTTGCCAGCTTTGTAGTTTTCCTTCAGTATTCTTTTCCCAAAACATCTGTTAACTCCATGTCAAAGTGTAACTTTTAACTTTCTAGGTCTCAATGATAAGGGATATAAGGGAAAGAGAAATCAGAATCTACACGGATGCAGGAAGGATTTGTCGGCCGCTTCTGATTGTAGAAAAACAAAAGTTGTTGCTGAAAAGAAGACACATTGACCAGCTTAAAGAGAGAGAATACAATAATTATAGGTAAGGAGTTTTTACTACATTTTTTACCACAATATTTATCCAACAGGTATTAAAAAAATGTAATCTAAAAACATTTCTGAATCTTCCTGGTGCACCTGCTGAAGTGACGGTGTAAAATTTACCTGCAGTAAATATTTGGTATTTTTGTATGTAGTACATTGTTTTTCAGAATATGCTAAGGCAGTGTTTCTGAGCGTTTTTTTTGTCAAGGCACCCTTTAGAAATGTGCACTATTCTTGGGCACATCCATTTTGAGGGCTCAACAGGAGGTGCCTCTGAATGCATGCACTTTTTTGCGCATTTGCATGCATCGTGTTTTTCAATGAGCTGCCTTATGTGCAGGAAACACACACAAAATATATATTTTTTTTTTTAACGCTGCACCATGTGCGTTTGTGGGTGCAAACACATGCATTTTCTAGATGCATGTGGGTGCTATTAAGAATTAATGACACCCACGCACATGTGCAAAAGGCAGCAAATGTTTGTACGGTGTGGCAAAAGGCGCAATTTTCATGCATTGTCCCTGGTGTGAACGAGACCTAAAATGCAGTTTGAGACAGTTCAGTAGGTTTTTAAGGCAGAGCACTCTGTTATGATCTGCAGTGTTATGAACTACTGAACTCTGCATTCAGAGTTTGTTAGATTAACAGTCTGTTAACAGTTTAGTGCAGTAGTCTGTAATGCAGAGTAGTCGGCCTATACAGAGCCTTTATATGATTATATATAGCTAACAAAATCAATAGGCTCACCAACAAAACGGTATGTAGCAGGGTTGCCAGTCTCCGTGCCATTTCTTATCGTACATCACGGGACACAGAGCGGCAATCCATTACTATGTGGGTTATAGAGTACCTTTAGGTGTGGACACTGGTGTAATTAACTACACAGGAAGTTCCCTCCCTATATAACCCCTCCCATACTGGGAGCTCCTCAGTTTTTTTTCATCAGTGTCTAAGGTGTTGGTCACGAATGAACATGTGCTCTTAGGAGCTCCACTGGAGGGATCCATGCTGGATGTAAAAAACCTCCATAAATCCAAATCTGTCCAAGGTGCTTCATAGCCAAAGTGGACGGTACCCGGGCCTCGGTACGAAGAACAAGGTTTAGCCTATAATGCCTCTCTGCGGAGGGCTGGATTCTGGGTTGCAGAACTTTGTGCCTTCCAAGGACCAAATGTTTTTCTGCTGCCAGGATTCTATATAAGTCCAGGGGAGTTGGTGTTCCTGCCATGAAGGTCTAAGACAATACCCACGGTGAAGGGGGAAGATTGGGCCTCTTGCTTTGCAATACCCTGCAGCGTGGAGAAGGTAAGAGGAGGGCCTACGGGACTTGGTTCGAAAGTAGGCCCTCCGTGGGGGACTATGGGTCTCGCCTATATTATGTTTCTATGCATGGGAAATGTAAACCACTATGTCTTCTGAGGCAGGATGGATCAGGGTGCCCATATACCTCCCCTAGCCGGCATGCAGCCTGGCCCACCATGTCTGTTAGACAGGATGGCTGCAGTACCCATATATATCTCCCCTTGAAGGGGCCGGTATAAAAACAAAAAAAATCCTATACAAAGGATTGTCTTCCGTGAGTAGCTGCAAGTCTTATCTGTGTTTCCACTACTATGGGCAGTAGAAGACATGCCTGATGTTTTTGCTTACCACGCTTTCCAAAAACGGAAACTTAAGTGTTAGCTGATCTATTGTGTGTCCCACTTCCACCGCTTCAGGCTTTACCATTTTGCACGTGCTCACCGGCTCAGTGCAGTCGCAGAGAAGGGCCCGGACGTCAGAGCTCTGTAAAGCTAGGGGGACACAAGCGTAAGCACCTTGTGTGAGTTGGATACAGATTAATCTAAGACGCCTACTCGCATCTAGCTGTGCATTGCAGGCATTGTTGTCGGACTAAGTTCAGCTATTTGATGCACCTGGGTTAAGTGCCTCTGCTTTTAGCTTAGGACTTGGTCTCCCCATTGAATAAGGTCAGGGGTAGGAATATAAGGAGGGATCGCCACCTGAACCTGGTGGACCCTTATTCTCCTCTGTAAAGACTTAAACAGCTCATCAGCTGTCAGGCAATGCAGCATCCCCCCAACGTTGCAGCCACTCTGCATGTGTTTGTTTTTTGCATCACATTTGTTGTTCTGCAAGAGGTTAACTGCTAGGTTCGCAGCATCCTCGTAAAAAGAAAAAAAAAAGTGTGCCTTTTTTTTCCTGCTATAATCCTGAAATAAAGGGATTATAAGCCTGGGGATAAAGCTTCGTTGTCAGAGGACAGGAGCCAGGAGCTGCAGCCTAGCAAGGAGAAGCTATCAAAAGCCCTACAGGTTCTGATTGCACTTGCAGTATTTTCAGAGATTCATGCTGCATATATCTTCCCTCGGTCTAGTCGGCCTAAGCCTCTATCTTCTCCTTGGAGTGTAAAGAGAGGTTTTCCTAGGTGGCTAGTAAGACCTCCATATGGTCCTTAGCCTGGTGTCGGCTTCAGGCTAACCAAATGCATCGGAGGGATGCACAATTGCGGGCTCACATTGCTAACGTCTCTTAATTGAGGAAACGCACATCTGCAGAGGATGATTTCCTCTTTACCAGTCCGCAGGTTGCATAATGGAATGCATGTGGGATAAAAACAAGTAACAGAGTAGTTTCTATTGTGGATCGCATAAGCATACATGTTTGTCTGTATGGTGCTGCATGTTTGTATGTATAAAAATACTGCATCACACGTGGTTACCTGATCACCCAAATCCTGCATTACCCAAGGATATATGGTCACACAGAAGGGCTTGTCTCCACAAAAATGCCTAAGGTCGCATAAAAGATGCTTGTAGGCATAAAAATGCTGAATCACACATGATTACCTGATCACCCAAGTCCTTGTTTCCCCAAGGATGTTTGGTTACACAAGAGGTTTGCTTCCACAGAAATGCCTAAAATCGCATAAAAGTTGCTTGTATGCAAAAAAGATGCTGAATCACACATGATTACCTGATCATCAGCGTCCTGGATTACCCAAGGATGTTTGGTCACATAAATAGGCTTGTTTCCACAAAAGTACCTATAGTCGCATAAAGTTGCTTGTATGCATAAAAATTTTGAATCACACAGGATTACCTGATCACCCAAGTCCTTGATTCCCCAAGGATATTTGGTCACGCGAGGAGGCTTGTTCCCACAGAAATGCCTAGAATCTCATATAGAGGCCTGAGGGCATAAAAATGCTGAATCACACATGATTAAACCGATCACCCAAGTCCTGGATCACCCAAGTCCTGGATCACCCAAGTCCTGGATCACCCAAGTCCTGGATCACCCAAGTCCTGGATCACCCAAGTCCTGGATCACCCAAGTCCTGGATCACCCAAGTCCTGGATCACCCGAGGACTTGATTTTAAGATTGGCCCGTCGGATAAGGGTTAGGGGTTCCGCATTTGATGGCTTGTTTTCATCCAATAGGGAGTTTAGAATATCTAAGATTCATTGGTCGTCGGAACTAACTATTTCCACAGGTCCTGATGTCGTGTCAGTTTTTGTATATAGTGATCGAAAGAACACTTTACGGAGAAATAGGGTGATGTCCTTGAATACCGTAAATTCATCCATGTTTGACACAGGTGGAAAGGACATACCCTTCTGCAGTAGACTAAGATGGTTAGGAGTCAAGGGGAGGTCAGTCAAATTAATCGCTTTCAAATCACCTTGCATTAGATGGTGTACAGTGAGGCTAGTTAGTTTTTTTGGCTCCTGGTGTACGTACGCTGTCGTGTCGTTTTTAAAGGTTGGATTTTTTGGGAGCTGGATTTTGGGACAACTTGGGGATATTTTCCTGTGGTGTCCCCTCTGGATCTAAAAAAATAACCGATTTTGTGGGGCCCTCCTCTGTATCGCTGTGTGATTTGTTGTGCAGTTTTCGTGATTGTGATCTCGGTAGGTGACCCCTAGATTTGCTCCGTCCACGGGGGATAGTGAGATCAAAGATCTCGTTTTTTTCAAAATCTATCACGTCACGTCTGTATTTTCCTTGTTTGGTGATTTTTAGGTTTAGTTGCGCCTTCTCAATTTTTTTTTATTTGGTCGTTTTGTTTTATAAATTCGTCTTGGTCTTTTAAAGCTTCTAACTCCTCTGCACTCACTTTAATCTCTTCAAAAATAGAAAACAATAACTGTGGAGAGGTATTGAAGGTCGGACTATCGAGGCCAAGGAAGTAGTTTAAAAATATAGTTTTAATGTAGTCATAAAAATAAAACAAATTTGACATATACATAAAAATAACAATGATACATATATACAGGTGAACCACTCTATACACAAAATCCCCAAAGTCGCCGACGCGCGTTTCGCCGTGGGGCTTCTTCAGGACGGATGTTTAAGGATTTTTGTAAGGAGATGTGTAAAAATAGTTGTATGGCCGATGACTCTGCAACCAATGCAAGACAGGGCACACACCACGATCGGATATTCGATAGTATGTAAAATACTGAATTCAGGAAAGTCCTCAGAGCTTGTTATAGATCTGTTAATTGACAGTAGAGTCAAAGTAAGGGTATTTCCAACATTCATAAAAGAAATTATAGTATGGTGCTCTTAGCAGCCTTCATTCCTTGATAGGAGACCATAGGGCCAACTGGGACACAAAGCCAAAAAATGTATTGAGCTTCAAGTTATCGAGGGGTACCAGAGGGGATTAACTCGTACAGGCGTCCGTGTCCCAGGGGTGTACACACTGTGTCATGCAGATGTACACCCTGGGACACGGACGCCTGTACGAGTTAATCCCCTGATCGGCGGGCTCATACTTAGAAGCTTAAAAGTCTATGCGCTGATTGGCGGTCTGGTACCCCTCGATAACTTGAAGCTCAATACATTTTTTGGCTTTGTGTCCCAGTTGGCCCTATGGTCTCCTATCAAGGAATGAAGGCTGCTAAGAGCACCATACTATAATTTATTTTATGAATGTTGGAAATACCCTTACTTTGACTCTACTGTCAATTAACAGATCTATAACAAGCTCTGAGGACTTTCCTGAATTCAGTATTTTACATACTATCGAATATCCGATCGTGGTGTGTGCCCTGTCTTGCATTGGTTGCAGAGTCATCGGCCATACAACTATTTTTACACATCTCCTTACAAAAATCCTTAAACATCCGTCCTGAAGAAGCCCCACGGCGAAACGCGCGTCGGCGACTTTGGGGATTTTGTGTATAGAGTGGTTCACCTGTATATATGTATCATTGTTATTTTTATGTATATGTCAAATTTGTTTTATTTTTATGACTACATTAAAACTATATTTTTAAACTACTTCCTTGGCCTCGATAGTCCGACCTTCAGACGGAGCTAACCTTAAATTACATCAAGGATCCGATCTCAGCCTTGCTTCCAAAGGTCGCTTGCTTCACACTCTGTGTTCCGAGCCATTATACAAGGGGTGACGTACATAAGTCCACCAGTTTAGTCGCCCTTGTGCTCGGAGGATTGGCTCTGGTTTTGTCGGCTTGCAGGGTCAGCTCCGTGGGCCGACGCACCATATTTCCCTTCAGCCTTTAACAAGGGAATGGGTGTTCTTGGTTGTGATAGCCCCCAAGAGAGTTTCAGTGTTGGCAACTTCTTGGTATAAATCCAGACTTACTTATTCTTACAAGTAGGGTGATGTTAATCCTCACCCAGCCTTATTTACTAGAGGGATCTAGTGTTCATTTAAATCTAGATATTTTTGCCTTCCCCTTTTTTCAAAGCCTTGTTTTCGGAAGGAAAGGTTATTGCTTTCTCTCAGTAGAGATGAGAGCAGTTAAGATATCTATCTGAAGGTTCAGATATAGAAAGCTGAAGTTTTTTATTGTGCTGCCAGAAGACCATAGATGTGGGCAGGCAGTGTTCAGTTCAGCTAATAAAATGGTTACACACTCTCTCCTTGGAGAGAAGGGTCAAGGCCTATCTGAAGCGGCTGCTCGGATACGGAAAGCTGATGTTGTTGTTGCACTACCAGGAGGCCCCAGGAAGGGGCAGGCAGCGCCTAAAATCAACTATTTTCAAGGTTGATTCATCAGGGTATTATTCAGGCTTGTGATTCAGAGAGTGGGACTCCCCTTATGTCTTGGTGGGGGTGCTCCGTACCAGGGTAGTAAGCGATTTATGCGCAATACTTTACCAAGCCTTTGACGCAGGTTTTCAGGGCCGCAACTTGGCGTCTGTGCTTAGGTTCACTGATTCTTGTCGGATGTACATAGGAGGGCAAAAGGATGCAGCTTTTTGGCGCAGTATGCGGCAAGCAGCATTATAGATCCTCACGTCTGGCGGCCTGCGTTGTTTGGGTCTCCCTCCCCTCAGTAAGCATTGCTTTCGGACATCCCACATAGTAATGGATTGCCGCTCTGTCCCCTGATGTACGATAAGAAAATAGGATTTTTTATGACGGCTTACCTGTGAAATCCTTTTCTTGGAGTACATCACGGGACACAGAGCTCCCGCCCCTCTTTTTTGGGGATATTGGGACACTTATTGCTTTGCTACAAAAACTGAGGAGCTCCCAGTATGGGAGGGGTTATATAGGGAGGGAACTTCCTGTGTAGTTAATTACACCAGTGTCCACACCTAAAGGTACTCTATAACCCACATAGTAATGGATTGCCGCTCTGTGTCCTGTGATGTACTCCAAGAAAAGGATTTTACAAGTAAGCTGTCATAAAAAATCCTATTTTTTTTTTTACTAACAACCTGAAAATTACAAAGCGCCTATTAATCTATATTTAACCACTAGAGGGCCGCGCTATAGACAAGACGTCCACAAGTGCCGGGTAGACGTCTTTGGATGTCTTATGTGCATTACCCGCGTGCGCGCCACTGTAAACACTTTGCAGCCACATCGCTGAGGATCCGATGCGTGTACCTGGTGCCTGCGATGTCCGCCGGGTGCACGCGATCGGCGGTGACACAGCAGGGACGTGGAGCTCTGTGTGTAAACACAGAGCTCCACGTCCTGTCAAAGGAGAGGAGACCAATCTGTGTCCCTTGTACATAGGGACACAGCATCGGTTACCTCCCCCAGTCAGCCCCCTCCCCCCACACAGTTGGAACACTCACAAGGAATAAATTTAACCCCTTCTTCACCCCCTAGTATTAACCCCTTCCCTGCCAGTCACATTTATACAGTAATTAGTGCATTTTTATAAATGTGAATGGTCCCAAATTTGTGTCAAGTGTCCAATATGTTCGCCGCAATATCGCAGGCCTGACAAAAAAAATACATAAATTGCAGATCGCCGCCATTACTAATAAAAAATAAATCACAAATCTATCCCCTATTTTGTAGGCGCTATAAATTTTGCGCAAACCAATCCATATACGCTTATTGCGATTTTTTTTTTTAACAAAAATATGTAGAAGAATACGTATCGGCCTAAACTGAGGAAAAAAATATTTTTAAAAAAATAAATAAAATTGGGATATTATAACAAAGTAAAAAATATTGTTGTTTTTTTTTTTCCAAAAAAAGACAGCAATTTGGTTTATAGCGCAAAAAATAAAAATCGCAGAGGTGATCAAATACCACCAAAAGAAAGCTCTATTTGTGGGAAAAAATGATAAAAATATAATTTAGGTACAGTGTTGTATGACCGCGCAATTGTCATTCAAAATGTGTCAGCGCTGAAAGCTGGAAATTGGTCTGGGCACGAAGGGGGTTTAAGTGCCCAGTAATGAAGTGGTTAAACAGTATAAACACAATACGGAAACACTGACAATACACATAAGAAATTTGCCTTGTTTATACTTGCAAAAGTCAACACAGCATGACAAGTTATCAGCCCCTAATATTTACGGATATCCAAGTCACAGATTTTAATAAACAGTCATTAAATTTACTGATGGTTGGCAATCCTAGTGTAAAGCAGCATCCATATACAGTTAACTGGCTTGTGTTCAGTGTTTAATAGCTGAGGACAGACAAGTTTTGCTGTTGACAGACTGTATTGAAAAGGGAGTAGGAACAGATATCCCCCCCTCTCTTCCCCTTTCACATATGGCGCCGGAATCATTTTTATAAATTTGCCATGGCACCCTGGTTGGGAGACTGTACTAGGAAACGTAACTGCTCTCTCAATATTCTTGGTTTCCTCCTGTAATTATGTTCTTACTTCATTCTTTCAGTTGGCAGGACCTGGTGGCTAGTGGAGTTGTGGAATACATTGATACACTTGAAGAGGAGACGGTCATGCTTGCTATGACGCCTGATGATTTGCAAGAAAAGGGTGTTGCTTATTGTTCAACATACACACATTGTGAAATTCACCCATCCATGATTCTAGGAGTCTGTGCTTCAATTATACCATTTCCTGACCACAACCAGGTTTGTTTTGTAGAAACTTTAATTCTAAATCATTTACAGTAACATGCATAGATATTAAAGCTCATGTGACAAGTATACATCTGAAATAGGAATTAAAATGGTTTGTCTGCTAGAAAACTGCCATGTAAAGCAGTATTAAACCCAATGGTAAACAATTATATTGCAGCTTACCAGTTCTTGGATGTTATGGCTTTGATTATAAATTTTATTTTTTAGGCTTTTATTTTATTTTGTTTATTTGACAATTTTAAAAAGAACAAGCTGTTTTGCAGTTGGTGATGAGACAAACCATTTACCATTAGATGTCCTAAACTATTCGCCGGCGAATAGTTCCCGGCGAACATAGCTTGTTCGCCTCGGCGGGCGAACATATGCTATGTTCGGTCTACCCCCTATTCGTCATCATTGAGCAAACTTTGACCCTGTACCTCAGTCAGCAGACACATTCCAGCCAAACAGCAGCATACCCTCCCACCTCCTGGACAGCATCCATTTTAGATTCATTCAGAAACTGCAGTCTTAGTGAGAGGAGGGACAGTGTAGCTGCTGCTGATTTTTAGGGCTAGTAAATCAGTCTGCTTTTTTTTTCTCTGTAATCTAATTGCAGTTGCCTGCCAGTGTGTGTCGGGCTCACCACGTATACTATGCCCACTTGCCCGGTGTCACAGTAGATTAGAGTGAAGCGCGCGTAACCCTTACACTACCTGATCGATACAACATCATACCTGATGCTTTAAAGTTATTCCAAACAATTTAGGAAAGTTAGGTGATTTATGCCCTTTATGGATTAAAACCCGACTCTGCGTCAACTACGTAATTTCCCATGGGAGTTTTGCCATCGATCCCCCTCCGGCATGCCACAGTCCAGGTGTTGGTCCCCTTGAAACACCTTTTCCATCACTATTGTGGCCAGGAGTCGTCCCTGTGGGTTTTAAAATTCACCTGCCTATTGAAGTCTATGGCGGTTCACCCGTTCACGAACATTTGCGGAAAATCGCGCAAAATTTTATGTTCGGCATCTCTATTTACCACTGACAGGGCTGCTTGCAATTATCAGATATTATTCATGTAGAACCATTATCCCAAAAGAAAAAACTGATTGCAACTGATTTATAAAGTTTTAGCTGGAGTTTGGTTTCAATTTGCTAGATATGCTAGCAGATTTAAATACACTAACACACTCCTCCCCCCAGACCTGTCTGGCGGATCGGTTGAAAACACAGGCGGTCCTTTTTAATCCGTTTTCCCATAGAGGAGAGCGGCGCTCTGACAGGTCCGTCCCTGCACAGCGTGCAGAAACTGACCTGTCATGCGTCTTCTCAGCTGGGATCAACGAATTGTTCCCTGCTGAGCAAAGTGGAGTCCGTACACGCCCATGTGAAAGGGGCCTAAAGATGGCAATACAAGTTACTAATTTTAGCAATACTTTATATTGAAGCATACCTAAAAGTCTGTTCAGTAAAGCAGTCCTTGCACTGTTTGCTTGAAGATATCTCTAAAGTAAATGGTACAATTGTGATGTAATGCTGTTTTGTGTTGTCTTAAACCTGGATTAAGGCAGGTTCTTTTTATCACCGAAAAAGGTAATTTTCTCAAGATAACCAATTTGGACTTGGGAAGTTAATTAAAGAGTTGTGCCTTTCTGTCTGAACCGAAAAAAGGAAGTTCTTGGTACTTTTTATCCCCAAATTGTCTTGGTCAAGCTTGGAGTGGTTTCTGCTCTGAAGTATAGTTTTCTGTCGATGGAATTTTATAAATGTCAAAAGATTGTGCAAACGCAGTTGGCGTTTTATCCACCTTTACTTTTTAACTTTTCTTTGTACCTGCCCTGATTTCTTTCATACCACTTTTCCCAAAGGTCTTAACAGCCATAAATCAAATTAAATTAAAAACCTTTCTTTAGTCTCCTAGGAATACCTACCAGTCTGCTATGGGTAAACAAGCTATGGGCGTCTATATTACCAATTTTCATGTTCGTATGGATACTTTAGCTCATGTGCTATATTACCCTCAAAAGCCTTTGGTTACCACCAGATCAATGGAGTACCTGCGCTTCAGAGAACTTCCCGCTGGTAAGCATTTTTTTTTTTTTCCTTGGGTGGAATTTGTTCTGAATTACTATATTCTATGTACTATAAGCAAACTTTGTGTGTGTGTGTGTGTGTGTGTGTATTGAGGAAGGGCTGGTATAACAGTTGTCAGATTATTTTAATTTTTTTTCCGCCAACTGTGTCCCATTGTAGAGATTTCCCTTCATTTCCTGTTCCGTAGCCAAAACAGTAAGTGATAGGAAATCTCTACAAATTAAAGGAATCCCTTGAGGCCCCAGGCCACCAGAATTAGTGCCCCCATTGTAAGATTTCCACTGTATTACTGTTTCTGGGGACAACCCAAAATGTTGGGATTTTCTGAGCACAAACACATAGGACTTAATTATTGGTAAAAAAAATAAAAGATGTTATGCCAAGTAAATCGATACCTAACATGTCATGATTAAAATTGCTCAGGCTTGTGGAAAGGTGGCAAACTATGGTACCTACAAATCTCCAAGTGACGCTTTAAAAGCCTTTACAGGTCAGTTTCCCTGTTTACACAGCAGGTCTGGTGCTAGAATTATTGCCCTCTGACATGTGTGGTGATATCTCACGTGCAGTGTGATCGCCGTTTACAATTGCGTGCTGGACTTGCGTAGGAGTTCGCATTTCCGCTTTCTCTTGCGTTCATTGACGGACAGTCTCTTATTCATTAATAGTAAACTGGATGTGACCTGGCACACACACTATAGCACACATGGCGACCTCCATCTTTAAGTGAGGCAACCGCCATGTCAGATATAGACAAACATAACATTTACAAGACATATTGTTACATTGTAAAACATTTTTGCATCAAATAGTCACATGACTTATGCTAAATATGCTGCTACATAGCATGCAATACAAATAAAAATTCACATAATAATTATACACAAGATAAATGGGTTAAACATAATGGGGACAGGTAACTTTGGGCATCTAGTGGCACGCAAAGCGTTTCCTGGCATTACAGCCATTCATCAGGAGTGTTGTAGCGTAATATACTGGAATGAAAATGGACACGAATAAATAATGATGCCCTTAGAATAAGGGGGGACAGACTGTTTCAATGATTTTTATTGAAAATTGCAAATCCTTTGACATTTTGGTGTAAACTGTTTGCCTTATGATAATTGTACAACGTGATCTTAACAGAAAAGTAAAACATCTTCTACCGACCTGCACATCCAGTGTCGTATAATTACAATTCTGAAAAGCACAAATGCTGGCACAACCAGTCAACATTACGGTAGTCTAGAAGAGAAATGCAAGCTCTCCCAGTTCCCTGGAGGGGGGGGGGGGGGGCACAGTCAATTTCAGAAGAAAAAAGAAAGGTATAGAAGTAGTAAGAGAGGAATAACAAAGATGAAAATTTACTCCCTAAGATTAGGTGAATCCCTGATGTCTCACAGGGGGTCAGACAAGTATTTAACCGACGGTTCCCAAATCTTGTCAAATAAGGTCTGTTTGTCCTGAAATATCACGAGAGGCGTTCATTCACCATGATCCATAACTTTTTACCAGATTGAATGGGATCGTGGGTGTCTTCCATGATCTGTCAACTGCCTGTTGCAGTGATTTTAATTAAGTTCACCTGTGTTAGTGAGAAGATAAAATTGTAAAGGTGGATCCAAAAACGTTTGACCTAGGGACAGGACCACCATACGTGAATCATCGTTCCTTTCATTCTGCACCCTCGGAAGCAGGAGGTAGAGGCCCCTGGAACGAACAAGGCCCTTCTTGTTGGTGCCATCTATACAATACTTGTAGTTTGCTTCGATTATTGCATGTATGATTTTGACGCACACTGTGACGTTGTGGACCATTCAAATGTGAGTGTCTTGCCTATATCTTAAAGATAATAAAAAACGAGTTGGGACTTTGAATAAAGCACCTGGGGAAAGTGCTTCTATACCTAATATCCATTACGTTGATCATGTTGACTGTTATGTACATATACTATGTAGGTTATGTCATGTGCTCATGCTGCCTTTTACTTTGTGAGGCATTAGTACTATATACATGTAATAAACTTGATATTTTTCTAACTCCAACCCCTACCTGTCAACTGTCTCATTTAAAGTCCCAATTCTCCCCCCCCCCCCTTACTTGCATATATATTGTTCCCACTTTGTCATGTAAAACAATTTTTCAGGAGTGGGGGTTAGTATACTTTAGATTTTGGAGATGAAGCCAGTGTGCTTATCAGGTTCTACTTAAGGTTCTACTTAACTTCATGAGCAATTGGCAAACGTAACACACTTGTGCTCGAGCTCCCCATAGTATATGCCCTTTATGTCTAGATGACTTCTAATTTTGATAGCCAATGGTTCCAGGGCCCATAAAACTAGGAGATGGGGGGCACCCTTGTCGCTTTCCTCCTATGGATATGTATTTGAGGTGAAGTGTATCCCTTAACCTGGATTCTCGCTGTGGGTAAACTATAAAGAGTCTGCAACACCCCCAAAAACTTTTGGCCAAACCCGTAGCCTTTTAGTGTATAAAAAAGGTAGTCCCATGACCGTGTCAAATGCCTTCCAAAGGTCTAGTGACAACAGCATGCTCTTCCTAGGTCCCAGATTGTCCTAGTTGGATTGAACCGCCGATATAACCTCTATTAGGCGTTGGGTCTGATCAGGCAATTGGGCACAAGCCCCCCCTGGTCTGGATGGATGTAATTGGATAGGAAGGTATGCCAGAACTTTGGTCATCAATTTGAGATCTACGTTAATAAAAGTGGGCAATAATTGACAGTCACCATGGTCCTTCCCAGGTTTAGGGATGACATGAATAAAGGCAGCATTTTCATATGTGGGTAAAGCCAAGCCTTTCCTCAGAATCCATTAAAAAAGGAGCATAGGTCACCAACAACTCTGAGAACTTCTTGTAGTAATGACTAAAGAATCCATCAGGACCAGGTGCCTATGAGGGTTGCAGACCCTTGATAGCCACTTTGATTTTGCCCTCTGTAAAATCCCCCTTCATCAGCTCAATATGATCAAAGATTTGATTTTAGTGGGCCCTTCAGTGAAAGCCGTGAAGAAAATAGACTTTATTCTGGATTTTCTTTTAAGAACCCTTGGACCAGCCATCTGTCTCCTAAAATAGGTCTATTGAAGGGGTGGCTCGTTAGTACACCATTGTATGATGATGTGGAGGAGGAAGTCGTATATCTGATTACATCAAGTATTCCTTTTGCTGTATAAAAATAGGTAACCTGCACTCAATAAAGCATTCTTTTACCTGGACACCCCTTTAATGAAGTCTTGGCTCATACTTGGGGGAAGGGTGGGGACTACTCTTACCTTTTCGGAAGAATCATCTTGGAAACTGCATACATCTCCGCTATCCGTCTACCTTCTATGGTAGTGATAATTCATTATGCTCGGCGATTGGGAGATGGAAAGAAGGCCGCAGTACCATACCTACTGCAGGTCTTGAAAAAAGCAAATTGGTTTTTGCAAATAACATGACAGAACATTGAATTTACTATTTATTAAATAAATACTATTTTCTCTTATCGTCCATGGACGAACACAGCTCCTTAAATCTTGACAAGTGGGTTATGTTCCCTGTTTACAGGAGAGGAATAGGCAGAAACATGTTAAATAATTAAATACATGTTACATTAACAGAGTTGAACAGCCCCGCCCAGGGGGGCGGTACTTCCAGACATAACCCTCCTCACTGCAGCTTGCAGCCTCCGTTTCATTTTGCCTAGCAAGGAAGATGTATGGCTCCCTTTTGGGCCCAGCGCCCTGAGGAGTAATTTTATTTTATTTTACTTTTTCTTGAAGAATCTTCTTTCAACTGTTGGCTGAGACAGGCTGGATAATATAGATCCTTGTAGTCTACTCAATCTGACCAGCAAGCTTGGGCACACCTTTGCAAAGAGGCTGGGTCTGTCACGCCGTACCCCCATGACTCCTGGGGTGGCCGGTGAGCTTTGCTCCGAGATCCACATATAACTGGGCTGTGGTGTTGTCTCACTCAAAGTGGACCAGCCCGACAGCTACCTCCATTGTGGTTGTAGTTCTGTCAGGAATGCGTCAGCGAGCCCTCGCTCGGATGGGTAAGTACAGTCCCTCCCGCTTCGGTGGGTTGGTACGGCTGGGCATTCCTGGGGTTCAGGGGTCCTCTTCTCCTCCCTTCCCTTCTCCTTTTTCCTTGCTGCATTGCTAACTTTGCTGCTGTCAGGGGGAGGGGGCCTTCCTCAGGGGACTGTTATCTGGCCTGTGTTTTTTCTTTTTTGTATGGGGCTTTCCTGTGAGGGGATTTTCACTGTTAAAAAGCCCCAGGAGGATTTTCCTGTTTAAACGCAGCATTTTGCCGCCATTTGGCACACAGATCCCTGCAGATGCTGCACACAGTTGCCTCATGGTTCTTTTCCTCTCTCACACACACTGTGTGCTGAGAGCGGATGGCAGCGCTGGTGAGTCTCCTAGGTAACCCTGATCAGCGCAGCAAGTGGGTAAGAGGCCCTGAATAGGGCTCTAGGAGCTTTTGTTTGTAAGAAAAGGTGTGCATATTATACATACACACTATGTAAATATTAATATTTGGAGTCAGTATCTGGGTCCTTCCCAGCACCTGGGATTTTCAGAGGTTTGTTAGTCCTGGACACGTTTGTGCCAGGGTGGGGGTGGACTGCGGATGGGTGGTAAGAGTGCCCCCTTCCCCTGTTATCCCTTGGGGAATGCTTTGTTATGGAGCCATGGACCAGGTACCTGGGTAGTGTAAAGAAAAAAAAGCAGGATAAAGCATTTATGGGTGCGCTTCTCACTGCTGCATGGGACTCTTCAGCTGGATAGTACAGCTGGGTTTCCGCCGAGGGCTCTGTCTTTTTTGGATCACACAAATCATACCGCTCTGTGTAGGTTTTTTCCTTCTGTGCCCTTCTTTGATGATTTCTAAGAGTCGGAATGAGAAAAGCCGCTGAGGGCTTTTGTAGTCCCTCACCGCTGGGCCCCCTTAAAGGAGAGCCTTTTCAAAAGGTGGGCTTCTTCTCCGGTGGTGTCATGTATAGGTGACCACTCTCCCTATTGCGGGAACTCCCGCTTGTATGGATCTGACTGATGGAAGATCCAAAGTACTGATCCGTTCCATGTTTACCATGCTGGGGTCTGACCTGCGGTCTATTGGTTCCTCCGGGTACTCTGGTTTCCTCCAAAGGCATGTGTGCATACACCTACATAGTATACATACACACTATGTGTGTATGTATTTTTTAGGGGCAACCCTCCCAGGCCATCAAAGGCCCAGCTGGGGGACTAATCTGTCCCTGGGTGCGTAAGCCGATCACGCCGGCACCCAAATCCTGCCAATGTATGTAGCCTTCCCTCCCTGTCTCTAGGTGGGAGAAGGGTGGCTTGCAGGTTCACAATTCAGTGAAACCTCCCTGCTCTCCGACCAGTGGGTCTGCGAGGTGGTCTCCTCAGAGTACTAGATAGGGTTTCCGCCTATCCACAGTACAAAGTTCTTTCCTCGTGTCTTCCTCTCCTGGCCTGTCGGTCTGCCTTGGGCAGTGTGGGACTTGCTAAGCTGCGGAGAAATTTTACCTTTCCTGCAGGACGAGAGAGGTTTGGGGTTTTCTATGGGCCTCTGGCCCTAAATATGTTTTGTGAACGTTGGGTAGTTCTGCATGGAATCCATTCGTTCAGTGGTAGCTGCACTCCATCTGGGGGACGTCCTGGCGCCTTCGGACATCAAGGACACATACATGCATGTCCCGTTTTGCGCATGTCGGTGTTTTTTTCTGTGCTTTGTGATGAGAGAGGGTCACGGTCAGCCTGTGGCCCTCCCTTTTGATCTGGCATCAGCACCATGGGTTTTCAGCTGGGTGCTCGCACTTACAGCGAGGCTTTGCCTCATTGGCTACTTGGATGACTTTCTTCTGAGAGCAGCTTCTGTCCTAGTGGATGCGTTATTCCCATTCAGACCCTCCGAAGATTCGGGTGGGTGTTAAACGTTTACGATAGGTGTAGCTCAGTGGCATCAAGCCTGCCCTCCATGTGTGCGACCTAGGGTTCAAATCCTGGGCATGCTAGGTTCCTATTCACTGTTGGAGTATCTAGGGTTGATCCCAACTCCTCGGTGGCGAAGGTTGTTCTTCCCCCTTGAGATATTGAAGGTATTCACGCAATCTGTCCTTTCTCCGGGCTCCTGTGTGTAGCCTCCTTGAAAGCATTACTGTAATCCCAGTTCCACACTCGGGTTTTCCACGAGAAATACTGTCCAAGTGGTAAAAAATCTCTTTTCTCTGAAATCATCAGATTTCGGTGCGCCACCTAGTCAGTCTCTGAGTTGGTGACGGAGATCCCTGTCTCTTCGGTCCGGGAAGTTGTTTTTTCCTTCCAGTGGTCGGTGTTTACAACGGATGCCAGTCTCACGGGTTGTGAACCTGGTGGGTCCAATTGGCCCTGAGTCGCTGGACTTGCTTTAAAAAATTGCTTTAAGCACCGTTTGGGGGCAGATTTCAGCCTTGCCTGTGTTCTTTCAGTGGCCTTTTTGCGTCCCGTTCCCTGGTGGGTCCCTTTTTGTTTGCAGGGGTTTTGTCATATACTTTCCCCTCTTGGCCCATCTCTTCCCCCATGAGTTTTGACTCTTGTGCTCTCGGTTCTTCAGGAACCTTCCTTTTGGAAACCTCAGATTTTCTCTTGACACCATCTCAGAAGGTGGCCCCTTTACTGGCCTTTATTTCTGTTAGAGGGGTTTCTGAGTTGGCGGTCTTGTCTTGCAAGCCGCCATGCTTGATCCTCCATAAGGATTGGGTGGTGGTTCATTCGCAACCTTCCCTTCTTCGGAAGGTGGTTTCGGCCTTTCGCCGCAATAAGGACATTGTTCTTTCATCCTTCTGTCCTTGGCTGGTGCATCCTATGGAGGTTGCCTGTCATATATTTTAGGTGTGGTACGCGCTTTGTGGTAGCAGCCTGCTACGGGTACGTTTCGGAGTTCTGACTGTCTTTTGTGTCAGTGTCTGGTCCACAAAAGGGCCTGGCGGTCTCGTCGACCACCATTTCTCGGATCAGGCAGGCTGTCATACAGGCCTATGCTCTTAAGGGGCGGGCCCCCCCTTTCTGGTCATTGCACTTTCGACCAGGGCAATTGGTGCTTCCTGTTTTTTTTTTTCCGACATCATGCGTCGGTTTCACAGGTTTGCGAGGCGGCGACTTGCTCGTCCGTTCATGCTTTTTCCAGAATTTACATGGTTGCTGCGAATTTTTTTCTTGGCTTTGAAAATGTCTTTGTGGTATTTCCTTGTTGCTTTGTAGATGGAGACGTTTTCCTCTGAAGAGCTTCTTTTCCAGGCGGCTTCCGCCCTTCTACGCTCTTGTTTCAGTAACGCCAGTTGGTTGTTGAACCAGCTGGAGATATTTTTCCGGATGCTGGTTTTATGTTTCGGCGCTATTAAGTCAGCTGATTGTAATATGGCTGTGTTTATGGCATCCAGTGTTTCTACGGTCGTTTGATGCGGCTGAATCGTTTTTATTTTTTTCCTTAACGTGGTTTTGAAGATTTCCAAGTGGAGCTTCTTCTGACATCTAGTCCAGTGTGTTGTCACTGGTTTTGATGTTTTTGTTAAGGGGGGGGATTTTGGAAATAATGAATTTAATTGCATGGTGATGGTTTATTTTCCAAGATTTTTATTTCCAGATTTTGTCTGAAAATAAGATAGTGTGTGACCTGAAGCATGTGTGGGCCCACATACTAGTTGTTCTAGCCCTAATCCTTCCAGGTAGTCAATGCAGGCGTCGGCAACAGGGTCTTGTGAGGAGTTGGCCCAGAGGTTGAAATCCCCGAGCAGCAAAAGGTGTTTGCCGTTAGGTGTAAGGGTGTGTAAGTGTAAGGGTGTAAGTGGAGATAAAGTCCGTCAATGATAGTAAAAGCTGCGATTTTGGGCCAGGTGGTCTATAGCAGAGTAGAATCCAGTCTCCTGGGAGTGTGTTTGCAGTTGCAGAGTAAGGGTTTCCATGAATGGAAGAGGGTTTTGAAAGACTGGTTTCATGATCGCAAGATGAGTCTTGTGGGTCACTGCAGGCATCCTCCTCTTTGCCCTTTTCTGTTTTCCGTTATAATACGGTAGTTTTCTGGCACTAGTTCTCCTAGAATGGTGTTAGTCGGCTGTGAGCCAGCTCTCTGTAATAAAGAGACAGTCTAAATCGTATTGTAGAATGAAATCATAGATTTCTAGTCTGTGTTTTACTGCCGATCTTGTGTTGATCAAAGCACATGTATGGGCTTAGGCTGGGGTAAACGGCTGAGATTTTTGATAGTCGATTGTCGATCGATTCTCAATAGTCCAATTCTTAGGGCTTTTTTGGTGATGGCTGGTAATATTGCGGCAAATCGCCTCAGATTGCAAATGGTCTCTGCCGAGTATTGCAGATTAACCATGGTCGCCAAACAATGGGGGGGGGGGGTGAGAGGGGAGGATATTTAAGGATTGACTGAATCCTCTATCCTGGCTTGGTCCAGAGGAAGGCAAAAAAACCCTGGCCGTGCTACGCCAATATGCTGCGGCAGGGAAAAAAATTCCTTCCTGACCCCTTGAGAGGCGATCGGGCGAACCCTGGATCAAGTTGTAATAGTGTTGAGAAAGGGGAGATTGGGGCTGGGTGTAGGAAGATGGCCGCCAATCAAGCAGCAGGATCCAGGCTGGGGGCTCCCAGGTTGAGTGGATCGATGCTGCCGTGGGGGCCTGGATCGATGGCCAGGAGGAGAAGGTGCTTAACTGGGGTATGGGGGGGGCTTTCTGGGCCGTTTGGTGACAGTTGCCGGGGGTGAGGAGCACTCGGGCAGATTCTTGGTATCGGTCCTGATACTAGTATCGGGACAACCCTAATATGTCACGAGACCCTTGCTCGCTCGCTTGCTTCCTCTCTCCCGACACTCCTCTGCTGCTATTGAATTAGATTGCAGATCGCAACGTCTGGTTCAGTCATCCAAGGCTCCAGGATCCGAACTACAGCTATGTGCTGTTCGAGATCCATTAGAACAAACACCAGGCAGGCAGGCTGTATGTAAGTTCAAACAGGACTTTTAATGGAAGTACACAAAACACTTTTATACAGAATTTTCAACCTCCTGCCCCCAACAACCGCTTTCCTATTGGTCAATTGTAAAGTCCATGCAGTCCCCCTTCAGGTCCTCTTCCATGCAAATGAGGACTTCAAAATGACTCAGCAGAGATTGGTCGGATAGTTTGAATAGAAAGGTTGCTATGTGTATTGAGACAGAATCCCCAGGGGGCAATCAATGTACACAACAGATAGACACAGAACAAAACAATGGAGCCGTCTGGGGAGGGAATTGGCCTGAAGACAGAGCAGAAGACCCCCCACTGTGTAACAGATTTCAAGTAGAAACACTTTAGCATCCTAAGGTCCATGACATTACTCCCCCTGGGAAACGGTCCAACAGCCACAGTGGGACCCAAACGGGTCAACTCGAGGATGTTGGAAAAGTCTTAAGGTTCCAGGCCTTTCTGCTGGGACAACCCATTCGCATGCCCGTTTTTAGCCCCTGGCCCATAATCGGTCGGCAAGAGGCTCGCATTGTCCTCTCCAAAAGCCCCTGTCCCGGCTAGGTCTGTCACACATCTCCCCCTTTGGCAGGAGACTAACACAGGAGGAGACCCCAATGCCGGTACCCACACAGTACCCCAAATAACTTGTCCCAAACACAGCGTTATTCACCCAGCCAACCTCAGCCTTTCTCAGAGAACATGCCTGCCACTGGGGAGAGGCCTAGACTGGCCCTTCTCCCTGGAGTCCTTTCAGCCACTGAAGAGAAGACAGGGTGACTGGGCTCAGTTCATCATGTTGTTGGGGATCTGGGCCAACTGCCCCCCATCCCTGGGGTAAACAAGTGGAGACTGAAGTCCCATTCACTTGTGGTAGGTGAAAATCCCCCGGTGCTTGCAAAGCATGTTCTGGGGTTGTGTATTTGAAGACCGAAGTTCCATGCACTAACACAGGAACCCCCTCTTCTGTTAGTTGAGAGCAGAGGACCAGGGCACTCTGCTCTGTTGCCAGCTCTTCTGCTGGGTTGCTGTGAGTGGAGACCACAGTCCCATCCACCGATATCCGCTCAAGCTGTAGTTGTGTGCAGCAGCCAGTAGCATCCTGCCCTGCTGCCAGTGATTCAGCTGGGGGTAAAAGCTTTACCGCCTCAGCTTGTTGCTGGCTCCCTGGAACTCCACAGTTGGTTTCCGGTGCTGGGCAGAGATTGCTAGCACTCTGCCCTGTTGCCAGCACTTCTGCTGGGAATGCATAATCCATAACATCCTCTGAACAGTCCATACATTCTGTAATCTGCGGCTGGAGAGTGATCGCCACCTTCTCATTCTCAGCCTCTGGAACTGCCACAGGGGTGGGGCAGAGGTCTTGAACCCTCTGTCCGGTGACCAGCGCTTCAGCTGGGGAAGTTCCTTGTAACTCCACAAATACTGCCCTTGGTGCTGGGCAGAGCACAGTGATGTTTGGCCCGAATACCAGCTCTTCTGCTGGAGGCTCATCAGGTTGTTCTTCCTCAGCAGAAAAGTCTATTAAATCCCCTGTATCTGCAACTGGTGTCTGGGGATAGACGTTTACCATCTCCTGTCCATGGAGCCCAGAAGATGCTATAGGTACTGAGCAGAGGTTAGCAGAGCTTGGCCCTGCGGTCAGCACTTCAGCTTTGGTTATGGCAATCTCCAGATTTTCCACTGCCGATTCATCAGCCAGGATTTCAGCGTTGTCAGCTAATATTTCCTCATAGTCCAAGGCAAAGGGAGCCCCACCCTGCTGCTGAGCGGAGTCTGTAGGCGATTTCCAGCTCCCATTCCTGAACGGCCAGGAACTCCAAATCTTCCTGTAACCAGTGCACTTCCGAGACGTTCAGTCTTTGCTCTCTGTGCTCCATTATTTCCTCCAAACGCCACTCCCGGTCATTCCCAAAGTCTGGATCACTGGACATCCTCCAATACAACAATCCCAGGCCATCATAGTCGAAGCCTTCCGTGGGGCTGTCATTCGTTGACCACGGGCACTCTTGGACTACATACCATCGGAGGGCTCTGTAGCTCTCGTCCAACCGCATCTCTGCCCGGTTCAGCCTGCTCAACTCTGCTGTCCACTCCTGCTTCGGTTGTTCCCCCAATAACAGCATTTGTACTTCATA